>PVJH01000837.1:0-256761 GCA_004026705.1 Nesogale talazaci
GGGGGGGGGGAAGGAAACATCAAAGAACTAGAGGAAAATTATGTATTTCCTCGGTGCTGTACTGCACCCTGACTGGCTCATTTCTTCCCTGTGACCCTTCTGTAGGGGGATGTCCAATTGTCTACAGATGACCATTGGGTCTCCACTCCATGTCCCACACCGTTCATCTTGGGTATGATTTGCATCTGTACGTGCCTGTATTTAGACCTCTATACATTTGCCTCATGACTCTTTCCTCTAATTCCTTTTACTTTCCTCTTGTTCCACCATTATGTTCTTACTTCATTTGGGTTTAGTAATTCCTCGCTGCTACATTGCCCTTGATTAAGCCCTACTAGGGATCCTACGCCCTTCTCTCCATTGATTTTAGTTCACTGTTGTTCCCTTATCCTTGGATTAGTTTCCCCCCATGCCTCTTCTTTTCTCCCACCTCCTCTTCTCCCTTATCTTCCGGGAATCATTGGTCCAGTTCTTTTCATCTCCGAATTATTTTTACCACCTATCTTATCTAGATAGACAAGCAGATATATTAGTAAGCATAAAAATCTGGCAAAGCCACATAAAATAACAAAGGAAGTCAAGACCAACAAAACAACAACTAAAAGAAAGCCACGGACAAAAATGGAAAGGCCTATCAATAGTTCAAGGTCTGTTTGTTGACCTTTATTAGTGTTTTCCAGTTAAGTCTGATGGAGTGCCACACTCTATCTCCAAAGTCTATTTTTGGTATTCTCCAGGGATTTCATCACTTTGCCCCTCTTGCTCTCTGTTGCATGCCTTAGAGTTTTGCTCCGGTGTGATGGGATCAGATTGTGCGCAGTTCCCCACTGTGTCTCCAGTATTGTCCCCCACAGAGCGATGGTTTAGTGAGGGATGTCCCTGTGGTGGACCCGGTCCTATGACCTCTTTGTGCGTTGTCTATTCTAAGCAGGAATATCATCCTCAGGGCTTGGTGATCCAGGATGTCCTCCCCTCCCTCTCCCCTTTTCATTTCTCCCATCTGACACGCCCCTCTCCCCAAGCTGTTGCCCCAGTGCTGTCCTCTGAAATGCATTCTTCTGAGGGAGACAGGTGCCCACATAGTTGGGATTAGGGCAGGCCCAGCAGCCCTCTCTATTGGTTTCCTGCTACATGCCTATATGTTGTCTTCACGTCTTGGGACACCTGGGTTGAAGCTGGTCTCTCCCTCTCCTGTGGAGATATGAACAATACTCTCCCTTCGGTGGGTTAGTGCAGTGCCCTGCTTCCCCTCTACCCTTGACTTTTTTTCTCTTTCTTTCCCCCTCTGGTCAATTGGCTGCCGTATAAATCCCTGGATTGGATTTGACCTCTGCCACAGTTGCTGGATATCACCCCAGGAATGTATGCATATATTAGCTTTTCCCCTATGCCCTCCCCCCTTTTAAGCTTACTTCAGCGGAATCATGTTGTACTTGTCCTTTTGTGCTTGACTTACTTCACTTAGCATGATTTTCTCCAGTTCTTCCCATGCAGCAATGTTCAGGACATTTTGTTGTTGTTGTTGTTGTTGTTCAGGACATTTTTTTAAATTAAAAATCATTTTATTAGGGGCTCATATATCATTTTTCACAATGTATCAATAAACATACTGTGCCAAGCATCTTCGCACATCCACTGCTGTCATCATTCTCCAAATGTCCGCCTATTCCCTTGAGCCCTTGGTATCGGCTTTTCCATCCCCTTCCCTCTTCCCCTGCTCTCCCTCCCCCATCAACCCTCAATACTTTATAAATTATTATTGGTCTGGTGTATCTTACACTGCCCAACACCTCCCTCAACCCACTGCCCCATGCCCGTCCTCCAGATAGGGGGGTCATGTGTAGATCCTTGCAGTTGGTTCTGTCTCTCTACCCCACCTTCTCTCCACCCATCTAACCACCTATCCGAAGGGGCTCATCCATCCTGGTTTCCCCCTATCTCCAGCTCCCCCTTCTCCAGTGAACCTTCTCCAGTCCATCCGGATTTGCAAGGTAGAGTTGGGACCATGATGGTTGGGGGGTAGGAAGGCCTCAGGAACTAGAGGAAACTTGTATGCATCATCACTGCCCGGTTGCACCTTGACTAGTCTGTCTCCTCCCCGTGACTCCCCTATAAAGGGGTGACCAATTGCCCACCAGTGGGCCTTAGGTCCCCACCCTGCTCTCCCCCTCACTCGTAATGAAGTGATTCGTGTTCTCCCCCTCACTCGTAATGAAGTGATTCGTGTTCTTTGATGCTCGATACTGACTCCCTTCGGCTCCTCTTGATCACACATGCTGGTGTGTTTCTTCCATGTGGACTTTGCTGTTTCTGCACTGAATGGCGACTCTATTATCTTCAAGTCTTTGAGACTCTAGACATTCAATCATTTGGTAGCTGGGCACCATCGTTTCTTCTACTCTGTTTGCCTATGTATCCATTTGTCTTCAACAATATTGGAAGTCAATTGGTGCATTGATATTGATTTTTGTTCTTTGATGCCTCATTGTTTCAGCACCTCATGATCGCATAGGCAAGTGAGCTTCTTTTATAGTGGGTTTTGTTGCCCCTGAGCTAGATGGCTGCTTGTTTATACTCAAGCCTGTAAGACCCCAGATGCTAAATCTTTTGGTAGCTGGGCACCATCAGCTTTCTTCACCACATTTGCTTGTGCACCCATTTTACTTCAGTGATCGTGTTGGGCCAGTGAGCCTCGAGGGATACCAGATTCATAGAACAAAGTGTTTTTGCATTGAGGGAGTGCCAGGGTGAGGGCCCAAGGTCCATTTGCTACCCTAGTATTTGGCCTATAGATATGTTCTTAAATTTATTCCCACCTTATAGTAGATAGTTATATTTATGTATGGACATACCTATGTTTAGACCTTTGCAAGTACCCTTTGCCTTCTAGCTCTTTCCTCTATTTCCTTCCATTTCCCTCCTGTCCCACCATCATGTTCCACCTTCATTGGCGTGTCAGTGTTTCCTCATAGATTCATTGTCCTTGCTTAATCCCGACCAGACCTCCCACACCCTCTTTCCATTGATTCCAGACCACTTGTTGCTCCCCCTCTACCGTCCATGTGTTTGTCCTCCCCTCCTTCTCTTCTCCTCTCTCATGCCCCCAGGAATCGTGTGCCCAGTCCTTTCTGTGGCGCATAGCATCTCCAGAGGGATGTAGTCCTCTGAGCATCATGTGTTGACATGGAGCTTGGACCAGCTCTCTTCCTCTTCCTCCCCTCTTGTCTTTGTCCCTGTGGGTGTGGGATGCTGGCCCCTCCCCCAACCTGTTCTCTGCCACGCCCACTTCTAGGGATGGAGTCCATCTGACTCTGGTTGCATCTGGCTCTGTAGCTCTCTCTTTTCTTGCATCCTTCCATGTGTCCATGCTGTCCTCATGGTTGGGTACTTTGTGGTAGGAACTGCTTGCCTACTCCGGTTTCTGTGGAGACAAGACCAGTACTTCCCCCCTCGGTGGATTAGTGCCCCGTTCCCTCTGTTATCCTTCCACTTTTGAACTCCCTTTTATCTCCCTATCCCCTCTACCCCCTCATCCTTCTCCCATTACTGTGTTGCACCCAGTGTGTATCTCCCTGAGTTTGGTCCTCCCTTCTCCCCTTTCCCTATATCTTGTACCAACAGTTATGGTATAGGAGTCTTCTCTTATACTCAGCATACTGTTTCTATTTACCTCAGGGGCTCATGCAGTACTTAACCTTTTGTGATTGGCTAACTTCGCTTAACATTTTCTCCAGTTCTTCCCATGCAGAGATGTGTTTCATGTGCTTGTCCGAGCTTTTGAGTGAGGCATAGTAGTCCATTGTGTGTATGTGCCAGAGTTTGCTGATCCATTTCATTCATCTACTGATGAAAATTTCGATTGCTTCCAACTCTTTGCAATTGTGAATTGTGCTTCAGTAAACATTGGTGTGCATACCACTGGCTGTAGTTTATTTCTTGCCTCTTCTGGATATATACCCAATAGTGGGATAGCTGGTAGCTCAACTTCCATTTTCATTAAGTATCGCCAGACTGCTTTCCATAGCGGCTGTACATATCTACATGACCACCAACAATGTAGAAGTATTCCTATGTCACCACATCCCCTCCAACATTCGTTGCACTCTGATTTTCTGATCTGGGCTAGCCTCAAGGGTGCTAGATGATATCTCATGGTTGCATTTCCCTGATGGCTAGTGAGCGGGAGCATTTTCTCGTATGTTTATTGGCCATATGGACCTCCTCCCTAGTGAAACTTCTTTTCAGTTATTTTTCCCATTTCTTCATAGGGTTATCTGTTTTCATCTTCTTGCATGAAATGAGGGTATTGTAGATTTTTGTAATAAGCCTTTTGTCTGTTATACCATTGCTAAAAACCCTCTCCCAGTCTGTGGGTTGCCTGGCTACCCTCTTGGTAAAGTCCTTTGATACACACATGTGTTTTATTCTTAGTAAGTCCCATTTGTCAATTTCAGGTTCCCCTGCATGTGTGCTCTGCCCTATTGCAGTTAGCCTTTGTATTCCCTGGGTCAAGGTTCTTAGATTTTCCCCGATTCTCTCGCTAATGGTTCTGATGGTTTGTGGTTTTACTTCCAGATCTGTGATCCACCTTGAATTTGTTCTTGTGCATGGGGTGAGGTAGAGATCTTAATTCATTTTTCTACATGTGGATTTCCATTGTCTCCAACACCATTTGTTAAATAGAGCATCACTCTCCCACTTGATGCTTTTGGGGCCCTTGTGGAAAATCAGTTGTCTATATGGTAATGGTTTTATTTCTGGGTTTTCTGTTCTTTTCCATTGATCTGTGTATCTGTCATTATGCCAATACCATGCTGTTTTTACCACTGTGGCTTTGTAATAAGTGTGAAAGTCAGGTAAAGCCAGCTCTCCGATTGTTTTCTTATCCTTGAGGAGATCCCTGCTAATTCTGGGCTTTTTCCCTCTCCATATGAAGTTGGTGGTCAGTTTTTCCAATTCTCTGAAGAAGGTTTTCGGTATTTGGATTGGGATAGCATTGAACTTATAAAGTGAGTACAGGACATTTTTAATGCAGTTTTGGTGGTAAAATTAGGTGCCTCTGCTGATATTTGGGTCGACTTATACTTGAGTATATATGATATATTAAATAACCTTCTGACATATTAGTGTAATATATTGCTACACATCATTCTATATGAGACCTCTATACTTTCAAAATGATATTCTCTTTTTATCTGTAGGATTTTTTTGTAGGAAGTATCAATATTTTAATTATGTGGGAGTAGGATGTAACAGAAGAAGAATAAAATGCAATTAGATCCTATAAATGACATTAAATAATTGAATATAATTAAAAGACATAAAAAGAAAAATAAACATTTATTTTCATTATATTATAATTTTTGTGACTATATTATCAGAGCAGGGTCAGCAACTGTGGCTTTAAATAGGGAATTCAGAGATGAGTATAACAATATCTCTTGATTATAAAAAACTTAGAGTTTTCGGACAGCATAACTGCAGAAAAGACTGGAGTATATTATATTAAAAATACATTGTCCCGGGCTGAGCCCTGGTGGCGTAGTGGTTGTGCGCAGGACTGTGGCCTGCTGGGATGGAGGTTCAATTCCAGCTCCACAGGAGCAAAGACTGGGCCTACTCCCACCACCAGAGGGCAGCGATGTCCAAAAAAAATACATTGTCTTTTCTTTTGTTCAGGTGTTTGTTTTTTTTTTAAAAATCACTTTATTAGGGGCTAATACATCATTTGTCATAATACATACATACATATACTGTGCCAAGCACCTTCGTATGGCTGATGCCGTCATCATTCTCAAAAGATTTGTAGTTTGTTTTCCATTTTTCTCTATTATAAATGAAACTCTGTTGTCGATCTTTGTGCATAACCCTTTGAGTGAGTTTATTTTTATTAACAGGTTAATCATATATCTGACCCCACTCACTGCCATGTTCACTGAATTTTAAAGTCTTCCCTATGTCATTTTAATTATATTAATTTGATCTGTCATCAGATGAACATCTCCCAACATATCTGGGGGTACATTTATACTTGTTTCTTCTCTAATATTTTTCTATCAGTGTGCTAAGAGTTATAAATTCTTGATTAGTTTTCCATGATTTAGTCAATAAATATAGAGTATATACTAGCATTTCAGTCGGCAGCATGGACTGACTAGCTGGTTTAAGGAAGAAAAGATACTGGGGCTCTGTTCTGTCAAAATGGCAGCCCAGAAAACCCTCTGGGGTAGTCGTCTAGCCTATGTAGTTGCTATGGGTTGGAGTCAAGTTGAAAACACACAACAGCACTAATAATTCAGACAGAAATAATCTCTGCTCTTTGGGAGATAAAGCACTATCAACATGTGCACGGGTGTTAAGTAGATCCACGCGCGCTCGCGCACACACACACACACAGAGGCTTAGTAGGGCAGTGGGTTAAACAGTGGGTTGTGAATAGATTGGTTGGTGACTTAAATCTACCAACTGCTTTTTAGGAGAAATATAAGGCAGTCTGCTGCCTTGCAGATTTTGCCACAGAAACCCTAGGAGAAGTTCCCCTCTGTCCTGCCACTATTATTTGATTTATGGATTGTTACAAAATCTGCAAGAGGCCCCAATAACATGGTCAATTTAAAAAAGGAATTGGAATCAACTTGATAGTAGTACGTATATGCAAATATATGTGTGAGTGTATGTATATATACACACAAGTGTACACACTCACACAGATACATATTTTCCCCTCTTGACTAGTTGTTTATTATAATTTTGCTTGTGTTGGATTTTTATAACAAAACTTTCATGACTTTAATAGGTAGAAGTATATAATAAAAGAACAACAAAAAAAGAAGAATATATTTATGATTGCTTCTGAGAAACATTTTGATATTTAGTTGTGCATTTTTTGCAATTTCTCATAGCTGCCTGTAGGTGGCATTAGATCCTTGAGCATGTGTTATGGAGATTTGGGGATATTATATTTGTGCATGTATTTTGATAGCTTGATAGACATAAAATCTGGTAAAATATTTATATGACGTCTCAAATGCTCTGCCATCAAGTTGATTATGACTCACAGTGACAATAAAGGGCCCAGTAGAACTGCCCTGTAGGTTTCTGACTAAGTCTTTGCTTCATCGTTCTCCCACAGGTTGATGCATTTGAACTGCTGGCCTTATGGCTAGCAGCTCAGGGGTCCCTCTTTGAGACCTAGAATGAAGGACAAGTGAATACTGAAGCTACATATTCTGAGACTTTCTCAGCGTGTAGTCCATAGTTTAAATTGTGACTTGCAGCTTTTTTCTTACAGCAAATTTTCTTTGGTTCTTAGCCTTGATTAATTTTAGGGCAAAAATATCAAGTGTGTTTTAAAGTTCAGTGTGAGGCCTTATCCAAAAATGAATTCTGGATGGTTTAAGACCTATGTGTGAAAACTATACTTAACAAAGAACTTCAATAAAATAATAGGAGCAAATTTAGGGGCCCTAGTACATAGCATAAATACCTCACCATAATGAAAAGCTCACAGGAGACAAAATAGATGACTGGGAATTCCTAAGAATTAGATACATATGTGCATCAAAACTTTTCACAAAAGAGTTGAGCCAGATACCACAGACAAGGGAAACATTTTCTTAGCAATGACATTGGAAAAGAGACTGATCTCTAAAATCTATAGAAAATGTCAGTACCTCAATAATAAAAAGGCAAATAATGCAATTTAAAAATGGACAAAGGACATGGACTGATGCTTCACCTAAGATTCCACTTAGGCAGCCAACAAAATTATGAAGAATTGAGGTTGATCCTTAGCCATTTGAGAGATTCAAATCAAATCCAGCATTAATAACAAAGTAAAAGACAAAACAACCAGAAAACATCAAATGCTGTTGAGATGTGTTGTGATTAGAACCCTCATACACTGCTGGTTGGATTGGAAAATGGTGCAACCACTGTGGCAAGTGATAGGAGCCAACATTAAAAAGGAATAGAAAGGGCTGAGCCCCGGTGGTGTGGTGGTTGAGTGCAGGACTGCGGCCCACAGGGTTGGCAGGTTCAAATCCAGCAGCAGCTCTCTAGGCGCAAGGCTGGGCCTCCTACTCCCACCAGGGCAGTGATGCCCCCCCACAAAGAAAAGGAATAGAAATAACACATGACTTAGCAATCCCTCTTAGCCTAGAGACTTAAGAGTCAAAATGCAATGAGGTGTATGCACATCTGTTTTCATCACAGTACTGTTCACAATAGCTAAAGGAAGAGAAATCTAAATGCTTGTGGGAGAATAGATAAATAAATATTAGCATATATTCAAAATGTAATACTATGTGTTATTAAAGAACAATGATGAATCTGCATGATTATCTAATAGCATGAAAGAACTTGGGGGACATTATTCTAAGTGAAGTTAGCAAATCACAAAAGGACAAATATTGTTTGAGATCACTATTATAAAAAGTCAAGAGCCCCATTTCAGATCTTTTGTCATGAATAGTAGTCTTCTTGTTCATGCCAATTTTAAGTGTTCTAAGTTTGAAGGTATCAAGTATATGTATACTAATAAAAGCATTTCAAAGAGCAAAAAAAGTCAAGAAAATGTCTTCACACTAAAAGAAGCACTCTTTGATGGTTACCAGGAGAGGGAAGAGGAAGGGAGGGAGGGAAACCATGGGGCAGAAGGTAGACAAGTGTTAACTTGGGTAAAAGGAAAGACAAATAGAGGGAGTTTGGTCTAAAATGATGGTGACAGAGGAAGATCCTAAAAGGCTTGTAAGAGTTATAGATGACATAGGAGAATACTGTTCTATGCAATCTCAAAATAGTGGTGATCTCTGAATAGATGCTTGAAAAGACATGCAGGTTGGACAGGTGTGGGAAGGTGAATGGGAATATATCCATAAACATATTTGTGTGATAGTGCATATAAGGTATACAGTTATAAAAACATCTTGGACATATAAAAACACCTTGAGAGAATGAGTCACTGGGCTTGGGCAAGTTGCACCAAAGTACACCAAGGTCAATTGTCATAAAATAATTTACAAAGACCATACTTTGATGAGTAATGATTGGGGTCTTAAAAGCTTGTGAGTGACCACCTGGTCACTTCCCTTAGGAATAAAGAAGAGTGACAAAAATAAAAATATATATGGAAACAATTACTTCAATGGCTTGGCCGACTTCGCAAACATCAGTCTTCACAGCTTTGAGATCGGAAGAACCAGATGATGCCCAGCTCCCATTACCAATTGCTCTGCAAAGGAATACTTTAGAAAATCCTGGATGGAGTGGGAGAAAAATGTGGGAGAAAATTCAAAATCATAAAAGAGAACCAGGCTATCCTTACCTGGCAGGGGAGATACCATGATCACGAAGGTAGTTTTCCCAGGGCGAGGCTTAGCCATTGCACTCCGGATGTGCTGACCCTGCGATTTCCCCAAATGTGGAAAACTCGACTGCATAATTTGTGGTAGTGGGGGACTGCGTTTGTGCTCTCCCTTGAGAGAGAACCAGGCTAACTCTTTATCCATGGTGGTAGAAGCATCTCAGTGCTGGCAGGAGTGTCTATGTGACTTTTTCAACTTCAGAGGTCTGGTTCCATCAGGGCAAGCTGTGGCTTCTCCTCCAGCTCCTCCAGTGTCCAGGACTCAGCATCTATCAGCATGCTGCCATGTTGTCTTGTCAGTAGAGCGTCTTCAAGGGACTAAGCCATAAGTCTCTCACACCCATGGGGGAAATATCGTGAGATTTCCCAGAATTCTTAGTAGAGAGCCATGCCCACAAAGAGGTCTCATTGGCTATCTTCCTATTGACAGGCCAGACTCCACCCCTATACTTTTAATTAAATTGGAACCAGAGTACATGACTGCCACAGATAGAAACCAGTGGAAACCCCAAGACAATGACTTTAAATTACCCTTTAGATTTGAAAATGAACACATTCCTATGTTCAAATTATCAACTATTTCATTTCATAAATGCAGTGTGTACTCAAGGACAAAGTTTACAGGATTAGGTAAGAAGGAGGGATGGAATGGACACGGGTGCAAGTGGGATAAGCAAAGATACCTTGAATGGTTTGCAATGGATGAGTTGAACCAAAATATGTATGAGCTGCTGAATGTAAAACTGATGGTCCACTCTGTTACCCTGCATCTATTCACAATAAAAAGCTTAAGCAAGAAGATTCATCTAAGGGAAAAAAAAGTTTAGTGTGAAGTCTCAAACAAGGTAAAATTATCCTTTCTATAACATATGGCTTAAATAGAAAAGGGGCAATGGTTCATATATACATGAAATCCCGTGTTCTGCTTATTTTGAACCAATAAGTCACATGCCACAATTTACATTTGTCACAAAGGAAACAATATCCAGTAATGAAGGCTGTGAAGAAACTGCATCCTTGTGATTCTAACGTGTGGATTTTCATGTAAACTACTGACATTTTTCTTTGTCTTTTTTGTACCTATGAGTTCATGTTGCTGAGGATTTTCTTTGTTTATCCTCATGGTGCTGTGGCCCTTTAAAATATATTTTGATTCTGAATCCATTAAACAGGAAGGTGGCTTTGCTGTTAACTGTGGCATGTTTCCTTTTGTTGACTGGAACTTGGGAGTTCAGGAATTTACCCAAGGTCTCAGGATTGGTGGCTTTGTAGCTAACAATCCTCACACTGCATCGGGATCAGCTTCTCTGATGGTTTTTGTTCTATGTTCTAGACCACACTGTCTGTTAAACAAAACTAAAGAACTGCAAAACCCAGGAAGCAATAATAGGTCCTTTCATAAGCAAGTGGATGAAACCATCTTTATCTTTTGAACATTTAACTTTTTCAATAGCAAAAGTTTACTGAAAAGATTGCTTGGCATATATTGTATGTGGTAGGACCTTGAACTCTATTAAAGAAAAGCATTTTTTTTTATTACTTCTGGGTTAGGGGGAAAGAGTGGATAGTTTGCAAATTTCCAAAACCTATATATGCCAACTGCCAAACATTTGCTATTCAATTAATATTAAAATAAATCATAGCAACCTTTTTGATAAGCAAGATTATTGCCATCTTAACAGTGTCAAACTGGAAGTTCAGATGTAAACATTGGCCTGAAGTTCCCACAGTTTGTAGATGAGAGAGTCTGGTTCATGGTGCATTCCCCTTGAGTGTGTGGTAGATATAACCGCTTGCTTCAATTTAAAACATATTTAGCTTTATACCTCGGTTTTCCACTCGCTGTGTATGAAAGTTTCAGTCCTTCAGTCCTGGTTAACACTTGGTATAGTTAGTATTTTCAATTTTAGCTATTGTAATATGTATCTCTAATACATATTAAATATTTAAAATTTTGTCTATACAATATGTATCACATGATGGAAATCACACGATAGACTTTTGCAAGATCAATGACTTCCTTTTCTCAGCAATACAAATGGAGACTATAAGCTTGAACTTCTCCAGATGTAATACACAGAAATCAAAGTAGCTACATCTGGGGGAAGAGATGATAAAGAAACTCACCATCAGCAGCTAAAACACGGCTGGAGTTGACTGTAGGTGCACCACCAGGTGCTCGTATGGAAGTTTAGACTAAAGTTGAAGAACACAAAAACAAGGAATGGGGGATGGGTGGGACAAAAAAAGGAGAGTTTAACATTAAAAAATATACAAATAAATAAAAAGATAACCTTTATGAAAAAAATAAAACAAACAACAAGCCTCTCAATCCCTTCCCTCTCAGATTTAAATATTGGTCTGAGGGGCCATAAAAGGGGGGGGAAGTAAAATTGAACTGGACTTAGTTCATTTCAAACACAAAATATGAAAAGGAAAAAAATACAAAAAGGAAAATATCATGGCTTTGGTCAAGTTCAACTTAGTTTTCAAAGCAACATCCTTGCTTTCAATGCTATAAAGAAGTCTTGTGCAGCAGATTTGTCCAGTGCATTGTGTCCTTTTATCCCTTACCTACTGCTTCCACGAACATTGATTGGGGATCCATGCAAGATTAAATTCATGAGAATTCCAATGTTTTCTCTTTTTAATATAATGTTACCCTCTGTTTCAGTTGTGAAGGTTTTTGTCTTCTTTACATTGAATAGCAGTACATACTGAAGGCTGCAGTCCTTGATCTTCATTAGCAAGTGCTTGAGGATGGGGACACTTTATTGCTTGTGTTTTGGACATGTTATCAGGAGAGACTAGTGCCTGCAAAAGGGCATCATGCTTTGTAAACTGGAGGGGCAGATAAAAGGAGGAAGACCTTCAAGGAGATGGATGGATAAAGTGGCTACTATGAGTTAGAACCAACTCAAGGACACCTAGCAACAAGAATAGGTGATATATCATTATGGTTTTAATTTCTCTTACCCTAAGAGTGATGCCAAGCATCTTTTCATGTTTATTTCACATCCATAGGTATTCAAATTTTAAAACGTATAATCCCTAAAATACTGTTGGCTATTATGGTCACAGAATGGAAGCCCTGGATTGTGCAGTTCACTCAGACAACTCTGATTTGAGTCCAACCAGAGGTACCTGGAAAGAAGATGATGTGATCCACTTCTAAAAAACCCAGTCATTGAAAACTCTATGGAGCACAATTCCACTCTGACACATGGGTCACTATGAGTTGGAAGAGAACTGGGCGTATTCACAGAAAGATGTCTGAAGAGATCCAATAAAGTAGAAAATCTCTAAGTTGTAGAATTAAAGAGAAATTTAAATTTCTGAGTTAAACAAGAACGTGTGAATGTTTGAATGCTTTATCATAAGCATATCTGGCCTCCACTGAGCTACTTATCTCTTTGCTGCTTCCAAATGAAGCCATCAACTGCAACATGATTGACAGGCTAACCTCAACCCCTTCACTCTTAATAGCCTCAAGTTGACACCAGGTTATGTAACTACCACATGGCCTTTGACAGGTTTTTGTTTACCTTGCTCATGAGTGGTGTAGGAACAGGTTGAGCTGTGTCTAGAGAGTGAGGCAGTGGTAGGATTCAGTGGGATCACTTAGTCTTCACAGAGCAGATAGCTAATTTTTTGGTGTTTGACAAATGGTTGTTAAAATGGCGTGTGATCAGCGTTCTCTTTACGGTGAGTGGCTGGGCAGCTGCCTAATGTGGGAACCACAAATTTGTATTCCTTGCTCTTTTTGAATGTTCATCTGCGCACCAGCACATTCTAATCACTGGTAATAATGTTCATTCTTTTCTAGGTATAGACAGTTATGTATATACATATCATAGTTAGTAATTCACATGTAATATTAATTAATTTAATGACGTTCATTACACTCTTATGAAATATGACATTGTTATTCTCTTGTGTTTTTTACTTCAGTAGACAAACATAAATTGTAAAGAGAAAAAGTTTCAAATACCTGGAAAGTGCCACACTGTCTTTTCATTTCAGTTTTGTGTTATGCCCCCAATTCCACAGAGGTATTATGAGAGAATAGTGCAATTTCTGAAAGTATTCAAAAAACTAAAAATATTGTCAGAATAATTGCTGTAAGTTCAGCAGAAGCATAAGGGTTTTTTTCTTTTTTTTCTTTAATCATTTTATTGGGGTCTTGTACAGCTCTTATCACCATCCATCCATTGTGTCAGGCAAATTTGTACACTTGTTGCCCTCATCATTCTTAAAACATTTTCTTTCTACTTGAGCCGTTGGTAGTAGCTCCTCATTTTCCCCTCCCTCCCAAACCCTTGATAATTTATAAATTATAATGATAAATTTATAGATTATTTTTTTCATATCTTATACTTTTGCTCCCCCAGGAAGGGGGTTATATGTAGATCATTGTAATTGGTCCCCCCTTTCTCCTTCCCCTTCCCCTCCTGGTATCACTACTTTCATTATTAGTCCTGAGGGGTTTATCAGTCCTACATTCCCTGTGTTTCCAGCTTTTATATGTACCAGTGTACATGCTCTGGTCTGGTTGAATTTGCAAGTTAGAATTGGAATCATGATTGTGTGTGTGTGTGTGTGTATGTGTGTGTGAAGCATTAAAGAACTAGAGGAAAGTTGTATGTTTCATCAATACTGCATTCTGACTAGGTCCTCTTCTCCCCAAGACCCTTCTGTAAGGGGATGTCCAGTTGCCTACATATGGGATTTGGGTCTCCACTCCACACGTCCCCTCATTCACAATGATAGGATTTTTTTTGTTCTTTGATATCTGATACCTGATCCCATCAACAGCTTGTGATCACACAGGCTGATGTGCTTCTTTCATGTGGGCTTCGTTGCTTCTCAGCTAGAGGGCTGCTTGTTTACCTTCAAGCCTTTAAGACCCCAGATGCTATATCTTTTGATGGCCGGGCACCATCAACTTTCTTCACCACATTTGCTTATATACTTGCTTTATTTTTAGTGATTGCATCAGAAAGGTGAGCATCATGAAATGCAAGTTAGTTAGAACAAAGTGAAAAAAAAAAGAACAAAGTGTTTCTGCATTGAGGGGGTACTTGTGTAGACTCTCAATATCCACCTGCTATCTTAATAATAAACCTATAAATATAAATATATAGTTCCTCATCATTATTTATAGACATGCTTACATATAAAATGTCTGTATTTAGACCTATATAAATGCCCAGAAAGTTTTTTTAAAGATTGACACAATATGTTTAGAGAAGAGAAGTCACCTGCTTCCAGTATATCAAACACAATGACTATTGTCTATTTGGCCTAACCTCAAAAGGAGTGGAATCTTACTCCTTCAGTGAAAAGATGATTAAGGGTAAATCACACAGCTGATGATATTCAGGTAAAAGCAAAGAATATTGCAGGTGAGGATGCCAATCAAGAAACAATATGTAAATATCTTAAGTAGCAGTTTTGTTGTTATTTTTGTCAGGTATTATTTAATATTTTTTCATTAGTATTTTTTTTGGCATCAGTGCCATCTGGTCGTGGCAGTAGGAGCCCCAGCCTTTGCTCCTGTGGAGTTGCTGCTGGAATTGAACCTCCATCCCAGTGGGCTGCAGTCCCACGCACAACCACTACACCACCGGGGATCAGCTCTCATTAGTATTTTAAAGCTCTTATAACACAATTTAGTTTCAGGTACCTCTTTTATTGTTTGTATTTAAGTATAAACTATATAAGATAATAAACTACCTTTTTTAATAAATCATTTTATTGGGGGCTCTTACAGCTCTTATCACAATCTATACATCCATCCATTGTGTCAGCACACTTTTACATGTATTGCCATAAAATATTTTCTTTCTACTTGAGATCTTGATATCATCTCCGCATTCCTTACCCCCATGAACCCTTGAAAATTTATAAAGAAATTTTTTCATGTCTTATACTGACTACTGTCTCCCTTCAATAAACTACCTTTTAGTAGATCTTTTTTTATACTTAAAAAATTCATTAGGGACTGAGCCTGCGATCTTGGCGGTTCAAATCCAGCGGTGGCTCTCAGGAGCAGTGCTGTGTAGCTCCCACAACCATCAGAGGACAGTGATGCCCCCCCCCCAAAAAAAAACAAACATTCATTAGGGCAGCGAACCAGTTGTTAAATGATTTGAGTTCCACCACTGGAGTGAGATGATTTCTGGAGAGATAAGGGAGAATAGAAAGAAGGCTGGGTTTGGAGAGAAACTTTGGGAAAGGGAAAACAAACACAAAACACCAAAAAAACTAAACTCGTTGCTATTAAGTCATATGAATTCGAGAGGACAGGGTAGAATTGGCCCTGTTAAGTTTCTGAGACTGTGGCTTATGGAAGCAGAAATTCTTATCTTTCTCCCACAAAGCAGCTGGTGGTTTCAAACTGCTGGTCTAGAAGTTAGCAGCCCACATCCAACCACAATGCCACCAGGGTTCTTCTGCAAAAAAGAAGTGTGAAAGATTGGCGGATAGGAGAGATGGTTTGGTGAAAGGGTGATAAAACCCTCATCTTCATCTTCTCAGGAAAGCATCCCTTAAATCAATATTATTATTTACTTCCACTTTTTGGAGTTCACTCTGTTTTTTGATATGTAAAGAAAGCAAGGGAGGGCTGAGCCCCAGTGGCATAGTGGTTGAGTGTGGGACTGTGGCTCACTGACTTGGCAGTTCAAATCTAGCAGCAGCTCTCCAGGAGCAAGGCTGGGCCTCCTACTCCCACCAGAGGGCAGTGATGCCTTTAATAAAAAAAGGAAGAAAGCAGGGAAGATCCAAGAAGGCTTAAAGGTCCTTCAGGGGACATAAACTATTAGGTGGAAAAGGATTGATGAAGGAACATAGAAGACAAACAACATCTAATCTTATATTCCTTATGTTTTTCACACTGTTAAAATGTACAAGGTTAAGGAAGTGAATGAAATGGGGTATCTTGTACCAGTCAGTGATCTGGCAGAAAGCACACTTAAAACATGAGTTAAGGAACAATTTCAAAGAGACTGCTTTCAAAGACATGGCCAAGGTAGGGAGTCTTGGTGGGAAGGTAAGGGTTGGTATAAATAACTAACGTGCTTAGCTGCTAACAGAAAGAATGGAGGGTTTTGTTTTGTTTTGTTTTACTCTTTCATTAGGACATAATCTAGACATCACAGTCTTCAGTACTTAAGTGTAAGGATGGGGTTTAGGTTTATCTAGAGATGCCTAGAAGGAAGGGCCTGGCAATGATTCACTTCTAAAACATCGGCTATTAAAAATTCTACAGAGCACAGTTTGACTCTGCACAGAGGGGTAGCTGAAGCTGGCATGAGTAGGAATTGACACAATGGCAACTGCTTGCTCCTTTTGGTCAAGGTTGTTCCAAACTCCAAGCTCACTGCCATTGAGTCAATTCTACCGTATGGCTAGGGTAGAGCTGGGAAATTCTTTACTAGAACTAGAGGCCTCACCTTTTGCTCCTGGATAGGTGGTGGCTTCTAACTCCCGGATAGCATTTTGGATAGCAACCCAATTCAAAACCCACCATGCCAAGGGAAATAAAGGTTGGTAACAGAGACAGAAACCAGCACACCTAATTGTAGAAGGGTAATGGAAGCTACTGGATAATGATGAAGGAAGCCTCTGAAGGAGAGGGGCTACTGACAGAAATGTGGCTTTAGGTGAAAGCTAGCCAGGCCTCTGCTCCTACTTGGCGACTTCTGGAATTTAGCAGGAAGTCAGAAGGCAGGGAAGCCTACATCAGTGTTCCAAGGCTCAGAGGAGAGCTGGGAAAGATCCATTGTGAATCTGGTTTGGCAATACAGCAAATGGAAACTCTTCCAGCTCAGACTTTCAGCAAGGTTCCATTCTCTCCTGCGGTGCTGTGGGCCCTTCAGCTGCCACTTCTCAGCGGATGCTTTTGTTGTTAGTGGATGTTGAATCAATTCCAACTCATGAAGCCCTCATGTGTGCAAGACGAAAACTGCCTAAAGTCACAGACCCCCAAAAGTTCAGATAAACACCTCCACAGAGCTACATATAATGTTTTTCCTCATTAGGGACAAAGAATAACTTATTAAAGAAGGAATTGAATCATCTCCATTCTTTTCTTGTGGGAAAAAAGTGACCAATACCTGAAAAAAGTTAAGATAAGTCTGAATTGTGTATTTATAAAAAGAACAAAGTCAAGGAAATTTTTGCTCAAAAGGAAATTTCCAAAAGTTACAGGTTTTTTTTTCACATAGCTTCAGTATGAACTTTCACTTTTGGAGTGGTCATTGACTTGGCTAACAATTGTCATCTTTGATGTTCCACAGATGTCAACTCAAATTCTGACAGCAGAGGCTATGAAGTCCTTGACTTATAATTGTAGTTGTAATGGCAAATGGGATGCAAATTTCCATTGCTTGCATTTTCCAGATGAGGGCTGGCTTGTACTAAGTATATACATTTATTATTTACATATGTATGTATGTATCAGAATTCTAATACTCTCATTGAATTCCATTTGGGCCATTTACTCTGTCCTCCAGTCATTGAGGTTATATTAATTATGGCTTGCTAAATTAGTGCTGTCTACTTGGCTTTCTGAGCAAAAGTAATGTACAAAGAGTTCTGCAGCAGTTCTAGAGTTTAGAGGTTTCTCTTACTGAGGAATTGACTCTCTAGCTGGCAGTAGGACTGCATCAGTCTGAAAAGTTTACAT
This sequence comes from Nesogale talazaci, assembly GCA_004026705.1. Classification (NCBI taxonomy): domain Eukaryota; kingdom Metazoa; phylum Chordata; class Mammalia; order Afrosoricida; family Tenrecidae; genus Nesogale; species Nesogale talazaci. The sequence goes on from PVJH01000837.1 coordinate 18,057, forward strand.
AGCTGTCTCCCACCATGCTTCGTTTTCAGAGAGGCAGCTTCCTCCAAAGAGGAGGACGTTTCCCTGAACTGCACATAATGGTGAGGATATGACTTTGAGTTAGAAGTGTAGAATTTAAGGTTAGGCTCCTTGGTTAAAAAGCTTGGCTTTCTAATCATGAGAATGGTTTATTTCTATATGCTTTGATTTTGCTAAAACCAGATAATAGTAATACCTATTTGATAGTATTATTGTGAGAATAGATCTTAGTCCATTAAAGTCCATAAGAATACCTTCTAGATAGTAGTCATTCAATAAATTTTATCTATTATTGGTCACATATATCTGTAATACTGTGAATAAATTTTTTTCTGTCATTCATTCTTTTTTTGGGGGGGGGCATCACTGCCCTCTGGTGGTGGGAGTAGGAGGCCCAGCCTTGCTGCTGGATTTTAGCTTCCAACCCAGTGGGCCGCAGTCCTGTGCACAACCACTACGTAACCAGGGCTCAGCCCCGGCCATTCATTCTTATTTGATCTCTTGATGATGGTTTCCATGAGCATTGATTATGGATCAAAGCATGGCGAAATCCTTGACAGTTTCAACCTTTTCTGCATTTATCATGATGTTACTTATTGGTCCAGCTGTGAGGATTCTGATCTTCTTTACATGGAGCTGTAATACAGATTGGAAGATGAAATCATTGATCTTCATAAAAATTGCTTCAGGTCCTTCTCATCTTCAATAAACAAGGTTGTGTCAGTTGCAATTGCCAATAGTTAATAAGCTGTCCTGATGCTACAGTCATCATGTTATTCAGCTGTTTTCTAGGAGTAGATAAAAGGATCAACTAAAATAAAATTAGTCCCTGTCCTTTTTGAGCCTACAGACTAGAGGCGAAGCCAGATGTCAATCAACTATCACAAAAACAAATGTAAAATTGCAGTTGTGGCAAGTGACATGGGAAAAAAGTTGCATGGTTGAATATGAACAAACAATGCAGAGAATTACCTTAATGGGATTTCCTGGCTGGTATGACATGTTAATGCTGCTTGGCTGCTAACCAACTAAACATGTTTGAATCTACCCAAAGTTACCTGAGAACAAAGGTTTGGTGATCTACTCAAAATATGTATATATATATATATATTTATATATATATTGAACCCTCCAAATGGAGGCAAAACACTAAGGGTGTGCAACAGAACAGCAAGGGGGAGCAGAGCAAGGAAGTTTTGAGGGAATACCAAAAATAGACATTGAGACCAGGGTGTGGCACCTCATCAGATTGGACCAGAAAATAGTCCTAAAGGTCAACAAACAGACCTTGAACTATTTACAGGCTTTTTTTTTGTTATTGTGTTTTTTGTTGTTGTTTTGGGTTTTGTGTTATCTTTGTTGCTGCTTTGTTTTCCTCTGTCTTGTTTTTTGTGCATATTATCTGTGCAGGTCTGTCTAGATAAGATAGGTGTGATAAAAAATATGGAGGAGAAAATGATGAGACCAATGGTTCCTGGGGGACATGGGAGAGGGAGAGGTGGGGAAAAGGAAGTGGACATTAACAAACCCAAGGACAAGGTAACAACAAGTGATTCAAAATCAATAGGAGGCCTGGTAGGGCTTGATCAAGAGCAATGTAACCCTTGAAGAATTACTGAAACCCAAATGAAGGCTGAACATGATAGTGGGACAAGAGGAAAGTAAAAGGAAAGAGAGAAAAGAAGTAGGAAGCAAAGGGCATTTATACAGACATGTACATATGTCAAAATATTTATATATGTTGATTGGGAAATAGATCCATGTGCATATATTTTTAGGTCTAGTATTAAGGTAGCAGATGAAGACTGGGCCTCTACTCAAGTACTTTCTCAATGCAAGAACACTCTGTTCTGTTAAACTGGTATTCCATGATGCTCACTTTCCCTACAGGCTCATGGAAGACAAAGCGGGTGCATAAGCAAATGTGGTGAAGAAAGTTGATGGTGCCTGGCTATCAAAAGACATAACATTTGGGGTCTTAAAGGCTTGAAGATAAACAAGGGGACATCTAGCTGAGAAGCAGCAAAGTTCACAAGAAACACATCTGCCTGTGTGATCACAAGGTGCTGGTGGGATCAGCTATCAAAGAACAAAAAATCATATCATTGTGAATGAGGGGGAATGTGGAGTGGAAACCCAAAGTCAATCTGAAGCAATTGGACATTCCCTTCTAGAAGGGTCTTGGGGAGGAGACAAACCAATCACGGTGCAGTATAGCACTGATGAAATATACAGCTTTCCTCTAGTTCTTTAATGTTTCCTACCCCACTATCATGATCTCAATTCTACTTTACAAATCCGGCTAGACTGGAAGATGTACACTGGTACAGATATGAGCCCCCAATAAAATGATTAAAAAACAACAATAATATAGACCCTGGGGTGTAAAGTACTGTGTCATGCATAGGATGTAGTAAGAACCAGTCCTGGATTCATAGGCTGTGTCTTATATGTTTTTCCACTTATTATGCTATTTAAACTTGTTATGTCATATGTATTTCCCAAGTCCCTCCCCTTCCTATTACATAACATAAGCTTGTTTTGTTATGCTATTTAAGATTGTAATGTCACCTCATTATAGAAATAAATTTTATATTCATGGGAAACTAACAGTGAGGGAAATAGGACTAGGACTAATTCCCTGACTGGTACAGAGGGAATCTGGAAGACTAGTATTCCATGACAGGAAGACTGCCACTCTGGAAGTTGGAAATATAGTCCAAGTACACTTTCCTAAGGTAGTCTTATCTTTTCCCCAGTTTTTCCCCTTCAGGCTGTGCTGCCTTAAGGTAAGCAAATGATTGATTTTATCTCCCTATAGAAGCAGACATTCCTATTGGCTCTATCTCCTTCCAATCCCAGAATCCAATTCCTCTCATACCTTCCCCCAATAGCAAATGGGTGGCATGGGAGGACTTTATACTTTGTACCTGGATTCAAAATATTTACCATAAGTCTGAATTTTGGGCTATATTAATTTGATTATCAAGTTTGCCTTGACAGCTTTCAATGTATAGAAAATAACCACTTTGCTTCTGTGGTTCTTTTGAATTTATTTATTCTTTTGAATTATATATATAAAACAACAGGGGGAATTGTGGGAAACAGAACTATTTCTCCCAAGTTGTCTCCCCCAAATATATGTCAAACTTAGTGGCTTGCTGCATGTGGCAAATTACTTTTTTTTTTGAAGGGTTTTTTTAAATTTATTTTTTTATTTTTTAGGCATCACTGGGCAAATTACTACACACTTGGAGGTCAACAGAAGTAGGTCACAGGTTATTTTCCCTAAGGGTTATGATCATCCAGAGTAATCAGACTGTCCCACCCTAAGTAGGGCCCAGTCCCTTCTGACAAGGATAGAAGTAGGCTACTTCCTTGTAGGAGAGTCCAGGGAGGTCAAAGGTTAGGCAGCCAAGGTTAGGCTGCCATATTGAATCTAGGATCTGCCCTTCTTGTTATATGTATACTCCAAGTCCCTCCCCTTCCTATTACATTACACCCCTAGCTCATTTCCTTCCTGTTATGCTCATGCCTACTGTACATCCCCTTCCTGTGATGTGTATGCCTATTGCATAGCCCCTTCCTGTGTCATGTGTGGTTTCTTGTAATCATGCCTCCTAAGTAGATATAAACCTTGGTTAGCAATAAAGAAAGGACCCCGGCTTCCTGCCCGCGGTGTATGGACCTAGCTATTGAGATCATAGCCATCCAGGACATGAGAATGCTGCCATGAAATGTGTATGACTCTTTATTTTACTCTCTTTCTCCCATATCTCTCTATGCCTTTATAATAATTTTTATTTATCTTAATCATACAATTGTGCTTTTCAAACCCATGATTAGGTATGAGAACTGGTCTGTCCTTCATATATATTAATTAAAAGATATATCTATATATCTATATCTGTCTATATCTATATATCAGCCACTGAAAATCCTATTTTTGCTTCTACTCTGACAAACATGGGATTACCATGAGCTGGAATAGCAACTGGAAAAGGATAAAGATAACTTTTTAAAGTGTTCTATTTGGAATATTAAATTTGAGCTGTAGTATAGATATTCTTTACCTCAAAGTCAATTAAATGCTACTGCACTTAGGTGGTTCAACCCATTAAAACCTGACTGAGATGAAAGGTTGTTTGGCCATTCAAAGACGCATCGACTCTTAAGAGGCTAGGCGGATGGTCTGCTTCTGAAAGGTAGAAGCCTTGAAGAGTCTGCGGAGCAGTTCAATGGTGCAGGCACAGGTTTGCCATGAATCAAAAGTGACTCGACAGCAACTTACAAGAGAGACTAAAATTTCAGACAGTTGTTGGATTTATGTATAGTCGAGGAGAATTTCATAGTCTGTGTTCCTAACAAAACTTCTTGAAGCTCAAGGTCCTGATACTGGTGAATTTGTTGAGTTTTGTGATGGTAAGCAAAATATTTCATACTAATGTAAGATAATCTTACATTAGGATGGAATGGAATGGATCTCAGTGAGCTGTAAAGTTTCTTTCTTCACCAAGACAGAAAACACAGATGTGTTGAACAGAAGTGACTGGTTCTTCAAGCATGCAAAGCATCAACACCAATTTTAGTTGAAATTTTGTTTGGCAAATAAAATTTATACAATTTCAAAAATATAGGAATTCTTTACACTTTCCAATAAGTCTCCCAACATAAGAATTCTTATTTGATGTTGTTCTTGTGTAAATAGCAGATGGGAACCAGAAGTTTGTGGACTAAGAGATGTCAGTCAGTACTTTCATCCTAACACATGATGAAGGGAGATGGCAAATTCTCCGTGAACTGCTTAATGTTGGGACAGACTTAAATAATTCAGGAATGGATGAGAACATCTGACAGAGGTGTTGTTTCAGTTTTTAATCTCTCCCAGAACCCCAGGACACAAACCAAGGCTAAACTATTTCCAGAGCATATTACTTCACCAATGCCTGACAATGTAGAAAGCAATTTTGAACGTGACTCAAAGACAACACTTTTGTGTTGGGATAAATGCAATTTTGGTATAGTTTCAGTATCTTCTAATTGAGTCTTTTTCTCAGGCAAAAGAAATGGACCATGCTGTATAGTTTTATCATGTAAGGAGATCATGTCAAGGTAAGAATATTGCCACATGAGATACTTTATGACTTTAATGTCCCATCGTGTTCAATGTTTTGAATACAATCAAAATTTTACAGACCAGTAAGATCTGGATGAAAATAATTCAGACCTTCATAAGTTGTATGGAAAAATGGAATGAAGAAATAAAGGAAATTTCCCATGAGCTTCTTGAAGGTCCATTGTATATGTGCATGTTGTCAAAGATCTCTCCCTATTTTGAGGGGAGGGAGGTGTGTGGTTATTTTCTTGCCTAAGCTGATACAAAATAGGCCTATGCTCATAAGAATGTATTTTTTTAATTCTAGAAAGGGGGAACCAATTTCAGGGATCTTCTTATAACCTCCTCTCTGGGGCACGGACAACAGGGAATTGGATGAAGGAACACATTGGACAGTGTACAAGATGAAAAAGTAATAACAATTTGTAAATTATCAAGGGTTCGTGGGGGAGGGGGTAGAGGGTAGGGTAGGCAAATATGGGGAGCTGGTACTGGGGGCCTAAGTGGAGGGAGGATGTTTTGAGAGTGATGACGGCAACAAGTGTGCAAATGTGGCCTGTATACAATTGGTGTATGTATGGATCGTGATGGGAGTTGTATGAGCCCCTGATAAAATGATTCTTAAAAAAAAAAAAAGAAGAAGAGGAGGGGAAAGAGGAGCTTATACCAAGGGCCCAAGTGGAAAATATTTGGAAATGAATATGGCAATATATATACAAATATGTTTGATATAAATGATATATTGAGTGTTATAAGAGATGTAAGAGCCACCAATAAAACCATTGGGAAAAAAGAATGCATTTTTAAAATTCATATCTAAAGATGAACTGGCAGATAGTACTATAGGCTAGTGATGACAGTTATAGATTATCAGACCATATATTGCTTTGAGGTTACCTTTCACAGGTTTTGTATAAAATAATCCGTTAGTAATATTTTAAATTGTACAACATTCCAAGTACACTTTTAAATATTGGGAAAAACATAAAACATGATAGCTCTCCCAAATATTGTAGATAATCTGAAAGACATTTATGAGTGTGATGTCCCATAAACACCACACTTACAATTCCAGATGTTGTCTTTAATCTCATAATACCACTTTCTTCTCCTCTCCCCCCACCCCAATTTTCACCCTTACTTTATATTAAGTACAGTTATCTAAGGAAATGCTGATGGCCCACTGAAGAAAATAGTTTACTTTTCTCAGACTTTCTCATCCTCTGGAATTAACCCAAAGGGGCAGTCCCACTCTGTTCTGTAGGGTGACTTTAAGTTGATATCAACTTGATGGCAGTGAGTGAGAGAGTATGTATGTTCCTGCATTGTGCATCTTTCTCATTGGTTCAAGGGCTGTACCTGGTCATGTGTTTATTTTAACTACAAGGGAGAATAGAAATTATAGCTTTTCTTCCAGGCAGTAGTGCTGTGCTAAAATTGAAGTTCTGATATGAAAAAAAAGAGAGAAAGGATATTTGGTAAGTGTCCTGTTATAGCATCAATATATGGAAAGTCACTACGTTCTTATCTCCAGTCCTGCACACTTCTCTGAGCTTTAAAACTACTTACTCTTTATTTCTGCTTGGAGATATATCTATCAGCTCAAACTTAATATGAACAAAGCATTATTTGTTTTGGAGTCTCATAATGGAGTCTCAGGGACAAAAGCCTGATTAGAATAAAAGAGGGTGAGAAAAGAAAGTGAATAAGATAGTAATTTTTTAAGACAGTAACTCTTAAATAAGTTTTATTATCAAGTGGAACTAAAAATGTGAAGTAGCTAGTATGAAATACAAGGTTTAAGGAGATTTTTTTCTCATAATAAAATAGGTGATATTTTTGTATAATGTTGGAAGTGGTCCAGGAGAAGAGAAGAAAAATAGATTATTTAGGAACAAGGGGGAGTAACTGCAGGAGCAAAGTCCTCCTGAAAATAAGGGGACCTGGAAATGCAGTGCAAAAACAAGGAAATAGGTTTTCAGTAGAAGCAAGAGAGAAGACAGTATGAGGATTCACATTATAGTCATGATAGCTCAATGAGTTTAAATTTTGATAGCTCATTCTCTTACAAATATTTGATCAACCCAAAAAAGAGAAAGCAAGAAAGATAAACTTGGATTAAAAATAAGAAAAACCAGTCATCTCTTAGATGTAAATAGAATAACAAAGTGAAGTTACACTGATTTGGGGAAATCCAGAAAGCATAAAGTGCTGGAGATGATTTTCAGTTTCTTTGTGTCTGGGGTAAGGACATAACAAATTCTCTATGAGAAATTAAATACAATCTTAGAGTTTGAAAACCCCTTCATTCTCATGACTGAGGTTGAACAAACATTAATACTCCAAACTACTTCTACTTGGAGATGTGACTTTTAGAATCTTCTAGACCTGGGGAGACTGGAGCACATAGATATAACCTTACAAGAAAAATATTAACCCAAGCTACCAAATTATTCCATGGACTTTTGAATATCATCTTGGCACAGAACTTCTCAACTGCTATATCAGACTTGGTGTTTGATTAAGAATTTGTTGACAGAGAGGTGTGAGTTCATAGCTGAAGGCATAAAAATGGAATAAGATGAAAGATGTAAAGGTTCTAATCAAAATGAACCTGGAAACATAAATTCCAAACACTTGACTAGAAAGCCACTAAACTTAATAACTTAGGATGTGACTTGATTATAGATTAAATTAATTTAATCTCTGGAACAATTTGATAAGATTTTAATATAAATATGAAGAAGATGTTTAAAGAAACAAAAGCATAACTATCACTAAAAATAGCAAGAAGTTATGGCATAAACGTAAGCAAAAATATAATATAAGAAGCAGTTAGAAATTTGTAAGTGAAAGATACATTACCTGGATTAGAAATATATTAGAAGATTTAAATCCTGGAGAGAGAATTTGCGAATTGCGAGGTCATGGAAAAGAACTACACTAGAACACCACCTAGAAAGCGAAGGAAAAAGTGTTCATATGGGTGTGAAGAACCTGGTTGTGGAAGATTGGGCAGATAATTTGTATTGCCTACATAATGGCAATAAAATTAGAGGTGAAATCATCGGATGAGATGAAGGAGGAAGTATTGAACACTTGAGGAGAAAAGATGAAGCGTAGTAGTTTTTTCATAAAATGAAAAAAATGAGTTAGGTAAATAGGAAGAATTGCTAGGAAGTGATAATGGCCCATTTTCATCTAGCCAGGACTTAGAACCTATCACAGAGTAAATTGTGTCCCCGTAAAACTTGGTTAGACCGTGATTCCCAGTTGTGTGAAGTTGTCCTCCATTTTGCGGTTCCATTTGGAATTAAGCTGTCATTATGAAAATGAAACAAGCTTTGGTCATGTGAATGAGGATTAGCTTAACATCGTTATGTTCATGAGATGAAATTCTCAAGTGACCAGATTTTAACATTGGTAAAGCCACAAATGAGATGGGTGGGGCTGGGGGTGGAGTGTAGAGGGGGTATATTCCCTTCCTGTTCTCTGTTCCTTAGCTTGTTGTGCATTCTTTCCAAAACTTGGGACTTTTTAAAAATGCTGCGGGACGTCTGGTCACCAGTCACCACCCTCCAACAACCTCAGACTAAACCAAAACCAAACTCAAAGCCTTTGAGGTGATTCTAATTGTCATCCTATAGGACAGAGTAGAACTTATTCTTTGGGTTTTTATGTCTTTAAATCTTTCCTGGAACATACAACCTCATCTCTCCAGTACAGAGATTGGTGTGTTTGAACCACTGACCTTATAGTTAGAAGTTTAATGCATAACCCACTATGCTACCATTTTGCCAAGTGATAAAAGTGGAAAGAAGCCAACAGAGATAGAAAGGGACATCAGTAGCACGGAAAGAAGAACTGCAAGTAGAGTGTGTCATTTGAACAATCAGTCTTGCCCTGAGACTCTCCCAGACGCAGGAGAAGACTTGTGCCAAGACTGTGGGGATCTCCAAGGCTCCTTTCCCTGAGCTGACAGAGAAAGAAAGCCTTCTCATGAAGTGGCACCCTCGATATGGATTTGCAGTCTCTAAAACGGATAGAATAAATTTTTGTTTGTTAAAGCCATTCATCTGTAGTATTTCCATTATACCTATATTAGATAACTAAGACAGATTCCCCCCCCCCACAAAAACTTTATTGTCAATGGAACAAGAAAACCAAAAAATACTAAGAATACATTCTTAATACTTGGTGGTTATTGAATTTGATTACTGAGTGAGGTAAGTTCTATTAATATAAGGTTAGTTTTTCAAATCAAAGGGGAAGTACAGGGAAAAGAGGAAATATATAATTTTAGGAAGAAATTATTTTAGGAAGAAACAAAGAACAATAGATATTCTTAGTAGTAGATACTCAGAAAGTAAAAGGAACAATTTAGAGGGTAAAATAAGCAAACAAACAAAAACTTGATTCATGGAGGAGGGGTATCAAATAGCCACCTAACCCCATGGATACTCCAAAAAAATTTAAAATATATTTTTGAAGTTTTCATCAAAGTAAGTAAAAAGTCTAATCTTTTTTTTAATTTTGTTTTGGTTTTTTGGGCATCACTGCTCTCCGGTGGTGGGAGTAGGAGGCCCAGCCCCACTGCTGGAATTGAACCTCCGTCCCAGTGGGCTGCAGTCCCGTGCACAACCACTACGCCACCGGGGCTCAGCCCGTAAAAAGTCTAATCTTTTAAGAATTGTGTCTATATGAAAAAGTCTTCTTTTGCAAACTAATTTATATATGATGATCAGTCTTAATGTATTATGAAAATATGTGATCTTTAATTTCCTAAGAAGCAGAGAGAATCACCATCATCATCAACTCAAGGTTAGTTCCTGTGAGGCAGAGGTCAGGGTCAGACATGCCTGCCTCCTCAAAACGTTTTTAAGCCAGTTTTCATCAGTTTTAATGCTCACTGAGGAAGTGCTAGAAGTACTCACTCATTTATGCCAGCTACTTTACCAACTGACTGGAAAAGACCCAAATTTGTACTCATTCCAAAGAAAGGTGACCCAGCAGAATCCTCAAATTATAGAATTATATTGTTAATTGCACATGCAAGTAAAATTTTGCTGAAGATCTTCCAATAACAGTTGTAGCAGTATATTAACTGGAAGCAGCCAGAGGTTCAGGCCAGATTCAGAAGAGAATTTAATACCTTTGCTGAAGCCAGATGGAGCTTGACTGAAAGCAGAGTGTAGCGGTCATGTATTCGTGATGTCAATTTCATGATTGGGATGTAGGGGTGGAGTCTAGCCTGTTAATCTGGAGATAGCCAATGAGGCCTCTGTGTGGACAAGGCTTTCTCCTGAGATTTCTGGGAAATCTCGCGGTATTTCCCAATTGGAGAAGAGAAACTTGACTCTCAGTCTCTGAGAGATGAACTACTGGCAAGACGAGATGACAGCATGCTGATCGATCCTGATTCCTGGAGAATGGAGAAGCTAGACAAGAGGCCACATGGCCTTGTCCTGATGGAACCAGACCTCTGGGGCCAGAAAAGCCACAGAGAGACCCCTGCCAGTGCTGAGATGCTCCTACCGCCAATGGATACTGCTGATGGACCCTGAACCCTGGAAATGAGGAGCCCTGGGGAGTCCCTTGCCAGCACCAGGACATCTCTACTGCACGTGCTTTGTGAGTTGGAAGGAGACATTACAGACTAGTATTGAACATATGAGCTAATATCAGACTTATGACTTTGGATTGGACTGGATTGGGATGTTTTCTCAATGTTCCATTCCTCTTGTATATAAACCTTTCCCTTATATCCATATGTGTGTCTATGAATTTGTTTCTCTGGTCTACTCAGACTAAGTATTTACTTGTGTTCTATTGGCTAGAACACAACTGTGTTTCAATTGTGTGGATGATAACAAACTGGCCACCCTTGAGAATAATTGGAATTCCAGAACACTACATTCTGATCCTCTGTATCAGCAGTTTTCAACCTGTGGGTCGTGACCCCTTTGGGGATCAAACGACCCTTTCACAGGGGTCACCCGATTCATAACAGTAGAAAAATTAGTTATGAAGTAGCAACAAATATAATTTTATGGTTGGGGGAACACCACAACATGAGGAACTGTATTAAAGGGGCACAGAATTGGGAAGGTTGATAATCACGCCTCTATCTGGCTCAAGAGGCAGTTGTGCAAACAAAAAAGGCAATACTGTATGGTTTAAAATCAGCAAAGATGTGAGTCAGGGTTGTATACTGTCACTATGCTTATTCAATCTGTATGCTCAGTAAATTAGAGAAGTTGGACTAGCTGAAGAAGAACGTGGCATAAGGATATGAAGAAGCTCATTAACAATGTGCAGATGACAACCTTGTTGCTGAAAGCGAGGAGAACTTGAAACATTTGCTGATGGAATCATGATTGCAACTTTCAAAGTGGATTAACACTTCATGTAAAGAAACCCAAAAGCTTCACTAGACTAATAGAGAGGATCACAATAAACAAAAAAGATTCTCAAGGATTACATCTTGCTTACCTCCACAGTAAATACTCACAGAAGCAGGAGCCAAGAGATCAAATGGCACATTGCGTTCGGTCCATCTGCTGCACAAGACTTCTTTAAAGTGTTGAAAGGCAAGGCTGCAACTTTGAGGACTAAGTTGAGCCTGACCCAAGCCTTGGCATTTTTATTTATTTCTATTTTATTTTATTTTTTTTGGCATCACTGCTCTCCGGTGGTGGGAGTGGGAGGCCCAGCCCCACTGCTGGAATTGAACCTCCGTCCCAGTGGGCCGCAGTCCCGCGCACAACCACTACGCCACCGGGGCTCAGCTTTTATCTTATTTTTAAAATTAAATCATGGTACTGGGGCTCATACATTTCTTATCAGATCGATATACACATCAATTGTATGCAGACCACATTTGTACTTTTGTTGCCTTCATCCTTCTCCAAACATCCTCCTTCTCCTTGGGCCCCTGGTCTCAGTTCCCCGGACTTTCCCTCCCTTCCCACTCCCCACCATGGTATTTTTTAATTGTGTCATATGCATACTAAAGTTAGATACTGAATAAAGAAGACATAAGAAGAGTCACTGTGTTTGAATGATGGTGCTGGAGAAGAATACTGAAAGTACTGTGGACTGCCAAAGAACAAACACATCTGTCTCGGTAAATAAGGACCCAGAACACGCCTTTGAAGTGAGAATGACAAGACTTTGTCTCACAGACTTTGTTATGTTATCAGGAGAGGCTAGTCCCTGGTAAAGGACATCATCCTTGGTAAAGTAGAAGGGCAACCGAAGAGGGGAAGGCCCTCGAGAAGATGGATTGACACTAGGACTGCAACAGTGCTGATTGTGAGGTTGGTACAGGAAGTGTTTTATTCACTCTGAGTGGAAACCAACCGATAACACCTGAGTGTTATCATTGACACACAGTGTTATGTCAACAACATTATCTTCCCTAATAAACTCCCTTATCTGGGAGTATTGCCTCTGAGCTATGTGTAATGATCAGCCATTGCATTGAATTATAGAAACACCATAGAAATAGAGTGTCATAGGAGGAATAGTTGGTGTCAGAATAGATGAAGGACAAATAGATCAGAATCTATCATGTCTGAGGAGGTCAGATATGCCCACTTTCATTGCTGTTTTCTGTACTCAATAAAAATGTCTTCCACTGTTATTATAAATAATACCACCTTGGGTTTGGTCTTACAAGCCTTGGTGGTATGGTAGTTAGACTACAAGGTCAGTTTAATAAAGTAATAGATAAGAAGCAGAGGTTTGGGAAAAAAAAAAGAAGCAGAGCTTTGGAGAGAAGCTTAGCGATTTGACCAAAATTATAAGGCTTATAAATACAGAACCCAAACTCAAAGAGAATTTTTTATTATTCATGCTGTTAAATAATCATCATGGAGATTGAAAGCAGTCATTAACAGAACTGCTATTAGTGTAATAACTACGTTAATAATTTCCAGTTTTGACATAGAAATAATTTTGTTTGGTTTTTATTGATTCAGAGCAGGCTCTGAATCATAGTGATTCTATGTACAACAGAATGAAGCACTTCTGGGTCTTGTCCTATCCTCAAAATTATTGCTTTGTTTTAGCCATTGTTGCAGCCAAAGTGATAATACATGCCTTTGAGGGGCTTCCTTTTTCCCTGCCCCTTCACTTTTCTCAGTACAGTATCTATTTCCAGGAACAAGTCCTTCCTGGTGTCATTGTTCAAAGTACATGAAATGAAGTCTAACCATCCTAATTTCTTTTTTTTTTTGCAGATTTATTTATTTATTTTAAATAATTGTATTGGGGGCTCTTACAGCTATTATAACATTCAAGACATCATCTGTATCAAGCACATTTGCACACATGTTGCCACGTTCATTTGCAAACATTTTCCACTTGAGTCCTTGGTATAAGCTCCTCCTTCCCCCTCCCCCTTTTTTTTTTTAAGATGAATCATTTTATTGGGTACTCATACACCTCCCCTCATGATTCATACATACATCAATTGTATGCAGACCTCATTTTCACACTTGTTGCCATCATCACTCTCAAAATTTCCTTCATCCACCTAGGCCCCCAGTTCCACCTCCCCATATTTCTCTTCCCCTTCCCCCCATGTACCTTTAATAATTTACAAATTGCTATTGCTTTTTCATATTGTACACTGTCCAATGTGTCCCTTCACTCACTTCCTTGTTGGCCTTGTCCCAGAGAGGAGGTTATATATAGATTCCTGAAATTGGTTCCCCCTTTCTACTCTACCATCCCTCTACCCTCCCAGTATCACCACTCCCATTACTAGCCCTAAGGGAGCATCTATCCTATATTCCCCATGCTTCCGACTCCAGTGTACATCCCCTGCTCTAGCTGGACTTGTCTGGTAGAACCGGGAGCATGATGGTGGGAGGAAGCATTTGAGAACTAGAGGAAAGATGCATATTTCGTTGTTACTACACTGTACTTTAACTGCCTCATCTCCTCCCTGCGACCCCTCTGTAGAGGATGTCGCTTCACCTATTGATGGGTTTTGGGTCACCAATCTGTACTCCCCCTCTTTTATAATGATGTAATTTCAGTTCTTTGATGCCTGACACAGGATCCCTTCAACACTTCGTGGTCACACAGGCTGGTGTGCTTCTTCCATGTGGGCTTTGTTGCTTCTGAGCTAGATGCCACTTGTTTACTCAAGCCTTTAAGACCCCAGTTGCTACATCTTTTGATAGCCAGGCACCATCAGCTTTCTTCACCACCTTTGCTTATGCACACATTTGTTTTCAATGATCGTGTCAGGGAGGTGAGCATCATGGAATGCCAATTTAATAGAACAAAGTGTTCTTGCACTGAGGAAGTACTTCAGTGGAGGTCCAATGCCCATCTGCTGTTCTACTATTAAGCCTATATGTATATGTTCATTGATCTATTTCTCCCAGCATCACATTTAAATATATGCACCTATGTAAATGTCTATTTAAACCGCTATAATCATCCTCATTTCTAAGGGCCATTCTGGCTGTACTTCTTCCAAGAGAAATTAAATCTTTCTTCCTGCAGTCTGTGGTTTATTTAACATCCTTTACTAAGATAGTAATTCAAGTGCATTAGTTCTTCTGCAGTTTTCTTTCTTTGTCCAGTTTATACATACATATGAGGCTTCAAAAATACCCTGGTTTGACATAGGCACATCTTATTCTTCAAAAGAAGATTTTTCCTTCTGAATATGTTAAAGAGATATTGTGCAGCAAATTTACCCAACTTATTACATCATTTGATTTCTTGACTGCTGTTTCAAAGGACATTGACTGTTGATCCAAGTACAATTTTGACAACTTCATTCTTTCCCCCATTTGTCATGATGTTATTTGTTGGTGGTGAGTTTTTTTGTATTCTTTATCTTAGCTAAACTCCATACTGAATGCTATAGTCTTTGATCTTTATCACTTAATGCTTCAAGTCTTCTTCCAGGCTGGATCATCTGCATAATAGTAGATTAATGAATTAATGAATTTCCAATCTCAATGTCATACTCTTCTTTCTATAGTTCAGTTTCTCAGTTTATTTGCTCATCATACAGATTGAATTAATATAGTGAACAGGGAGGAGAGGATCAGGGGTTTATTGTCAAACAATAATCATTTGTTCCTATGAAAATTCAAGCTGAACCTGAAGAAAATGAAAATAAGTCCATGTGAGTCAGAATATGATCTTTAGTATACCTCCCTTGAATTTCGAGACCATCTCAAGAATAAATTTGGTAATACATAGACAAATACACCTATCTTTATATCTTTATATATGTACATGTCTATATTTATGCCTGTATATAATTTTTACTTTTTTCTTCTTTCCTTTTGTCCCATTATCATATTTAGCCATTGATCACTTCTCAGTAATTTCTCTCAGATACATTTCAATTGATCAAACATGATCAAGAACACTACAACCTCCTCACCATCAGTCTTAGAACACTTGCTATTACCCTATTCCTGTTGTTACTGGCTCAGTGCTCCCTGCCCCCTCCCCACCTCCCATCACCCCCACTCTCACCCTTGGTCCCATCACTGTCTCCTTGGGGTTGATTATCCTACTCATTTTATATAGTCACCAGAGGAAAAAACAAAAACAGAAAGGCTATACAAATAGTTCTAAGTCTGTTATCCTGACCCAAAGTAGATGAATATCTCTCTATCAAATAGTGAGCTGGACCTGTTATACTCCATCAGTCTATTCCACTTTTCTTTCAGGATTTCTTATCTGGGCACTTGCTTGCCCAAAAGCACTTATACTCTTTTAGTCTTTCTGCATTCATGACCAAATGGCATGCCTCCTACGAGTCCACATTGATCTTCCTGCAGTCAAGGTGGAGCGATCCCCTTTCACCACCCCCACCCCCCACCCCACTGCAGCTCCGTTACACCTTTAGGCTTTCCGTGTGGCTCCCTTGTGAGTAACCCCCAACCAGTTCAGATGAAGTGCCAAGTGCTGTCCCCGGCATTCCCATTTCCCCTAGTGAGAAGCCTACAATAGGAATTCCTCAGGGACTTGTGGCTTTGCTCCCATTGATAGTCTGTTGCACTCTCCTTGTGCGTGGGTCAGATGGTCACTCTCCCTGAATGGTATCTTCAGTTTTGTCTTCTGTAGCACTATCTTCTAGGGAGGGGACATCATGTCTCAAGGTGAGGCCGCACCTGCAGTCTTCTCTGGAATGAGGTCTACTCTCTCTCTCCCTTTCTTGTGGAAAGATAAACAATTCCCTTCCCTTGGGTGGATTAGTGCCTTTTGTATGCATATATATGTAAATACAATAAGGAAACAGATTGAGTGTAAATCTTATCTCAGTACAAGAATGGTTTTTCTAATAATTTGGCACAATATGATACTCACTTTCCCTACATGATGAATGAAGATAAAATGGGTACATAAGCAAATGTGATGAAGAAAGCTGATGGTGCCTGACTATTAAAGGATATAGTATCTGGGTATTAAAGACCAGAAGTTAAACAAGTGGCCATCTAGCAGGGAAGTAACAAAGCCCAAATAGAAGAAGCACACCAGCCTCTGTGATCATGAGGTATCAATGGAAATAGGTATCAGAAATTCAAAAACAAGCAATCAAATTGACATGAAGGAGTGTGGACAAAATGAAGACTCAAAACTCACCTGTAAGATAATTGGACAGTCTTCCCAGAAGGGCCACATAGAAGGGGTGATAAATCTAGGGTGAGGTGTAGCATTGATGAAGCATATAACGATCCTCTGGTTCTTTAATATTCCTCCCCTTACTATTATAGTCTTTGTTTTATCTCATTAATTTTGTTAGACCTGCATGTGCTCATTTATATAATTAAGGTCATTTGATGTATGGAAACAAAGATAGATAGCCCTTTATAAACAGTAACAAGTAATAATACTTAACAATAATTATAATAATAATAACAAATAATAATTCCCTGAGGATATGGGAAGAGAAGTGGGGAAGGTGGGGAAATGGGAACTGTTAGCAATGATGACTATATAACCCCACTTGAGGGGAAAGAATAACAGAATTATAGGTGAATGGATGTATTGAATGGTGTTATATGTGGCATTATATAATAATAATAGTAGCATATAATATAATAATAAGGGTTCCTATGGGTAGGATGGGGGAGGGAAAAGATAAAAGGAAGCTGAGTTCAAGATTTCAAGAAGAAAGAAAATATTTTGAAACTGATGATGGCAGCAATTGTGCAATTATGCTTGATCTAATTGAATTATGGATTGTTATAATATCAGTAAGAGTTCCCAATAAAATGATTTTAAAAAGAGAGAATTGCCATAAAAAATACCTAGAGTTAGAAAGGGAAGAACACATTTTACATTTCTTATGATGAAAGAACTGGAGAAACATTTCTCTCCTGTGTGATATGTTGTTGTTGACACTGTGGAGTCAGTTCTGATTCACACTTGGTCCTGCATGATCTTCACAATTGTTTTTATGTTTGAATCCATTGCTATAATCGCTGCATCAATCTAGTCAAAGATCTTCTTTTTCACTGTCCTGGTATTTTCCCAAGCATAAGTCCCTTCTCCTGCTAACATGTCCAAAACACATGAGATGCTGTTTTACCGTCCTTGCCTCTAAGGAGGTCTATACTTTTACCAAGACGAATTTGTTTGTTCCTTTGGCAATCTATGGCACTTTCAGTATTCTTTGCCAGCACCATAATTCAAACACATTGATTCTTCTTGGGTCTTCAATAATAAATGTCCAAATTTCATGTGCGTATGAGGCAATTGAAAATATCATGGCTTGTGTCAAGCCCAGCTTAGTCCTCAAAGTAATCGCTTTGCTTTCCAATACTTTAATAAAGAAGTATTGTGCAGAAAATGTACCCAATTGAATGCATCATTTGATCTTTTGACTGCAGCTTCCATGAGCATGAAGCTGAAGCAAAACATGAACATGAACATGAAGCAAAAAGCCCTATCAATTTCAAACTTTTCTCCATTTACCATGATGTCACCCATTGGTCTAGTTGTGAGGCTTTTTTTCTTTACATTGAGTTGTAATCCATACTGAAAGTTTCGATGTTTGATTTTGATTAGAAAGTACCTCAAATTCTCCTCACTTTCAATAAGCAAATAATCAAAGAAGTTTGATTATATGAAGAAGAATTAAGCATTAGGATTGGAGGAAGGCTTATTAAAATATGGTGTGTATATACATATGACCTTAAGTTATAATATTAATAGATTCTAATGCAAAATGGTGACATAATGGTTTGTACATTGGGTGGCTAAATGTAAGGTCAGTTGTTTGAACTCACCAGCTGCTTGGCGGGAAATAAAATGAGGTCAATCCTCATCTATGGAAACCCTAGGGCGCAGTTCTACTCTGTCTTACAGCATCACTGAGAATAAGAACTGACTTGATGACAGTTGATTTTCTCATAGTTTGGGGCAAAATGTTGAATGATGCAGAAAGCAATACAAGAATATGAAGGGGATATATAGAACCACCACAAAGTGGTGATTGATCAATGTTCAATTATTTCAGAAGGTAGCACTTGATCAAGAATGGATGGTATTGAAAGAAGGGCTCCAAGCTGTATTGAAGATAGTGCTGAAATACAAGGCTCCAAGAATGGATGAAATATCAATTGAGATGTTTCAATAAAAAGATGCAACACCGAAAACACTCACTCATCTATAAAGAAATTTTAAAGATAATTCACCTAGCCAACTGAGTGGAAGAAAGCCATGTAAGCATCAATTCCAAAGAAAACTGATCCAACAACATGTGCTAATGATCAAATAATGTAATTAATATTACATACAAATAAGATTTTGCTGAATACAATTTAAAAAATAGCTGCATGGAGGAACTAGGGATACAAAGGGGGAATCAATCTTAAGGATCTACATAAAACCCCCTCCTTGGGGGATGAACAGCAGAAAGGTGGGTGAATGGAGATGTTGAACAATGTAGGATATGACAAAATAAATTATCAGGGGTTCATGTGGGAGGGAGGGAGGGGGAAACGATGAGGAGATGACACCAAGGGCTCAAGTAGAAAGAACATTTTTTGAGGATGATGATGGCAAGAAATGTACAAAGGTGCTCGACACAATAGATTTATGTATGGATTGTGGTGAAAGTTGTATGAGCCCCCACAAAATGATTTATTATTTAAAAAGAGTTGCATAAGACCCCAATAAAACAATTAAAAAATAATTCCAAGCCAGAATCAAAAGAGGATGCGGAATGAGAATATCATTCCATCTGATGCTAGATGGCTGTTAGCTAAAAAAGGAAGAATACCAGGAAGATGATTACTTGTGTTTTATTGAGTATTTAAAGGCGTTGGACTGTGTGGGCTGTAATTAATTATAACATGTATGTTAGGCATGTTTCTCTGGCGAAACAAAACCATAATCACTTGTGAGTATAGCTAGATACAACACAAAGGAATATGACCACTACTCAGTCCACACAGTAGTATAAAGGGCTCAGTTCAACCCACTTCTGTGAAACAGACTAGACACTGGAAGTCCTTCAGCTCATGAGGGATGCTGGGTCCAAGGTCAAGGAAGCAGACAGCTGAATCTTCTTTAAGGCAATGCAGGCAGTCTGGTCAGAGGCAGCAAACAGCAGGGCAAGTCACCATCAGTCAACCAGATGACAGAATCGAATAGCCCCAAGCTCAAGCAATATCTACACCAGCAGCATGGCGAAGCAGGCTTCTAAAGGAACCTCAAACTCTAGGGACATGATCCATGGGTTGGGTGTCCCACAGATAGTGCAGCTTTCAAGGTGAGGCTGAGAATTCGCTAAGGCAGCCACACATGGATCTGATCACTAAAGAGCAAGACAGAGACAGGAGGGGCTTGCTGAGCCATTTATCTCTTTGTCCTCCAATCAAACTGTGACCTTACGAGCCCACATTTTCCTATTGGCCAGGTTGGCACAATAAACCTACCTATCACAACATGGTAAAGAAATGGAATTCCAGAATACGTGTGTTCCTACAGAACCTGTACTTAGACAAAGATTCAGTTGTTAAAACAAAACAAATGAATACTATTCAGTATATACTAATACACATAAAATTGCATAATAAAGCTCTATTTTTTTGTAATGGTCTTTTCTAAATGCTTACATGGGAAAAAATTTGTGTCACCTATGACAATGGGAAAGAAACTGAGAAAAACTTCCATACTAAGGAATTCCTTTTGAAGACATGCTTTAAAATAATATGCATATTTACTTTTTTTGGATTGATCTAGACAAGCATTAAAACTTTATTACTTGTTTTTAACACTATATGAAAGAGTCTTTCCTTGGTATCCTGGTACAAAAAATAATAATCAATATTAGTGTTGCTGTATATTTACACACTAGGGGTTTTAGTTTATAATTTTATTTAGTAATAATGTTTCAGCAACTTTACTAAATTATGTATGTAGTTGGCTTTATTGTCTTCTTTGCTAAGAAAATTTGGCTCACAGTTTACCTGAGTTAGCAGAATCAGTGAAATTTAATATCAATCCGTCATTTTTTTTCTACTTAACTAATTTAATTGTCAAGTGAATAATTCCCTGCTGAATGGGTCAACCATAAATTTGTAATTTCCAACCTTAGCAGGATCTTCAATGCTGTTAAGCAATCCTTTCTGTGGCAGAAATCATGGATGAACTTTTCAAAACAATTGACAAATTCATTCTCCTTATCCACATCTACAACTTGGACTAGACAACAAAGTCTATATTTTCCAGCCTCCTGTGCTGCTAAGAGGTAATAGATAATTTACATATTTCTGGCCAGTAACCCAAACAATTTACATTTGCAAATAGAAAAGTATTTCTGTTTCATGTGAGGGAACACAATTTCCTCTCAATAGTTATCATTTGAACATCATGTTTTCTTTTTTGCCTTCATAATGGGTAGGAAGCCTTCAGGTGCAGCTGTCCTCTTTTAATCACAAGGCACCCATCACTAGAAAGGAAACCGGGTTTCTAAGAGCACTACTGAGTCACCACCCCAGACTTGACTGCTGACCAATAGGTTTGCTGCATGAAACAAACACCTATCTAATCCATGTTCCTGTTTGTTGGTTTACATTGTGGATGAAAATATTTCTTAACCTCAGGTGACACCTTTCTCTTTATTTACAGTGGGTTATCTTGAGTGAGTACCGCTTGATGGCCTTTTTTAGCACTTCAACAAAGCTCTCAATTTCTGTTCTAGAATCAATGTTGATTGTGAAAAGCCATTTCAGTTCTATTTTCTTTCTTTTCTTTTTTTTTTTTGGGGGGGGGCATCACTGCTCTCCGGTGGTGGGAGTAGGAGGTCCAGCCCCATTGCTGGAATTGAACCTTCGTCCCAGTGGGCCGCAGTCCCGTGCACAATCACTACGCCACCAGGGCTCAGCCCTCAGATCTATTTTCTAAGGGAATATTTGACCTGGGTTACAGCAATCAATGTATGCTAGCCATAATGTTGTGTTCAAAATTGAAATATATTACCCAAGGCAATACAGTCAGTGATTTTTAGAAGTTTTACTAGGAATTCTGAAACATGGGCCTTTCTCCAATAAGTGCGATATACACATGGAAGACCATTTTGCTATATTTAGTAGCTAGCTGGCCTGAATTAGCATATTGAGGACAGATCTTGCAGGATCACAGAAAGCCACTCTTCTGGTATCTGGAACTTGTTCAGTAATGCCTCCTCCTCCTCTTCTTTTTAAACAGTTCAAGTAGGTCAAATTGTTATTGATAGGGTGTTCTAGTATGACTGCTAATTCTTAGTAGAAAACCTTATATGTAGTATGTTTTCTATTATTTCCTGGAGAGGTTCCTCAGAAGCAAAGCATAGTAATCCCTGTGGAGGAAGGCCAGCCCCTAAAACTAATCATAGGTTCAGTAAGCACAATTGTATTGTTAAGATGTATAAAGATTATGGTAAAGACATAGAGAAATGGGAAAGATGTGAGAAAGAGTAAAATAAAGAAGGCAGACACATTTCATGTTAGCATGCTCACCTCCTGGATGGCCATGATCTCAACAGCTAGGTCCACACACAGCACAGGCAGAGAGAGAAGTAGAGAGAGAGAGAGAGAGAGAGAGAGAGAGAGTTATTACTAACCAAGCCTCATAAATCTTTAGAGGCATGTATGCCCCCTAATTATAGGTAAAGACAGATGTGACAGTGTTGGACCATGGAGACAAGCTTACCCAAGGAACGTGGGAAAACGACACTTGAGATGCAAAGGAACAAAAGGAGTTTATTTTCTAGCTTGAGCTAGGGTCGGGCTCACACCACTACCCAGCGCAGCGGTTTCCCGTAGTCTCTACCCCGACCACCACACAAGCTAAGTTTTTTTTTTTTTTTTAATTTTGAAACACAAGCTAAGTTTTTATAGTTTCAGGTTACATAAGGGGAGAACCCTTTCCCGCTTCCTGCCATAGAGTCCAAATAGAGGGAAGGTGGCTGTTCTCTATTGGCAAGCTGCTTTCCGTGTCCTCCTCTGGTTGGCTTTCAGGGACTTGTTGAATTTTGAAAGCTTCTTCCTGGTTCCTGGTGTTGCATCCGCTTCGGGGGAGTCACGGTTTTTTTCTGAAATAGAAACTTAGGACTACCCTGAGTTTAGACTCTTTTGGAGCCTGACATGGCGTTTCTCAAGTTTATTGACTATGAAGAACATTAGGTCCTACAATAGGAAGGGGTTATACCATAGGTAACGCAAGCAATTGGAGGGGGATATACAATGGGTATAAGCATAACAGGAAGAGGATGAGTTAGGGGTGTAATAGAAAGGGGAGGGACTAGGGGTGTACATGTGATTAAATTCATGATGGTGGCCTAACTTTGACCCCTCTTGAGTAGATTTGACCTCCCTGAAGGAAAAAATGTACTACTATACTTACCAGAAGGGAGTGGGTCCTACGTAGGGAGGTACAGACTATAAAGACTGGATGCTCTACATGGCTGATACTCAAGTTGAATAACCTCTGACCTACTTTCGTTGACTTAGTGAACCGTCATTTGCCACTTATAGCAAGCTGCTAGATTTTATATATATTTTGGGGAGACAACTTAGGAGAACTCTTTCTGTATTCCACAGATCCCCTTCTGAAAGGTTGTATGCACTGAAAACATGGGATTTGGAATCCTCCCTCTTTAGCTTTAAACATTTACAAGTTCTGGAATACCAGGAAAATCACCAACCTCTGTGACAAATCATTTTCCCCCCCTTGCTGCTTGTTTTTTGTCCGTAAGATGGTGATAGCTGTAAAGATTGAATGAGATAATGTAAACCAAGCATCTGCACGGATGCAGTTTCTATTCCCCTCACTCGTCACAGGAAGAGATGCCCTGAAATGGTGCAGCACACAGTTCCTGGACCTGGGGCAAGCTGCTACTGCACAGCTCACACGGAAGCGATTGAGGGGTGAAATGACAAAGATGGATTTGAGATGATTATGGCCAAAGCGCTGGGAAATGACAGGATGCTCAGGTCAGGGAGGGAACAGTCTTCTTTTTGATTGAAACTTACTGGAAACTACACACTGTGGGAGGGACTAACCAGCCACAGAAACCCTTCCCAGAAGTAATTCATGTGATCTGAGGACATTTTACTGATGAGATTAAGATGTTTAGATGGTATGGTGAAGGAGTCAACCTAAATGTAATTCATGTACAACCAGCTATAAATGTGAAGGTTGTAACATACTACAGATATCTACTGGCATGATTATATTGGGATGAAGGAACACTGCGATACTTATCAGACATGTAGATTGGACCCGGAAGCTGACATATATTATCACATTGGTTTGCATTTGCCTACTGAACTAAAAGTTGGGGCCTCAAAGTCACACTGTGGCACCCCAAAAGAGAGGTCTGGCAATCTACATCCTTTAAAATGGAGCCCCATGGAGCAGTTTTACTCTGTAACACATGGAACTGAGACCAAAGTGGTCACAAGTGGTTGGTTTATGGATATTAAAATATTTATTTGACTTATGGAGAACTTGAAACTCTAGAGGGGCACAGCATGTAAGTAACTCTGTATCAACTTCTAAAGTTCATAGGAGAATCATGAATAAGTTGTGGTAGCTAGCCTGGCTAACCAGCATACCACCATTTTGAATTTAACCGCCATATTCAATGAACTATTCACCAGGCTACTTGTCCTATAGATGAACTTGTCACAGGCTCTTAGAATGGAGCCCTAGCAAAATGTTCTGAGAGCAAGCAATTGACACACTTTGACCCTTCTCTACACAATACCCCTGTCTCAACCCCTCGTGTACTGAGATGATATTGCAATATCAGCTAACTGCAGTTTCCCTTCTGTCACTCGCTGGCTTGCATAGCTGCATGTCCCAAGTAACACAGCCCCCTATAAAAGGTCTGAGTTGAGATAGAAACGGGGTCAGTCAGCTAAGTGAATGCTGACCCCTGTGTAGGATTTTTCTTTTCTTTTCCTTTTTTCCTTCCTTCAATAAATTTTGGCTTTTAAAATTCTCTGATGACTCAGTTGTTCTTGTTGTGGCTAAGTGCAACAAAGTATGTACAACGAGTATGAATCTAAGGTCACAAATTCAAATGAAAAAGAAATGCATCAATTTTATTCTTCTGTAACTTATCTAAATTAGCATTTTGAGTACCCATTCCATCAGGGTGTCAGAAATTTAATCTCATTTATTTGCATTACTGTCCCTTCCCTTACAAGGGGTTACATCTACATTTAAATAATTTACATAAATTTGCATGGTTATATGGTTCTAACATTGGCCATGATAATGTGGAGGAGGAAATATAGTTTTTATTGAGTTGTCCAAGGGGAAATCTGGTCTTCCTCATTGATCCATGTAGGTTGTCAGGGAGATATCTTTTTTTTTTTTTTTTTGGTGGCATCATTGCCCTGGTGGGAGTAGGAAGCCCAGCCTTGCTCCCGGAGAGTTGCTGCTGGATTCAAACCACCAACCCTGCGGGCCGCAGTCCCACACACAACCATTAGGCCACCAGGGCTCAGCCTGTCAGGGAGATATCTTTTGTTCCTAACTGCACACTCTTTAAATCTACTGGTTTTCTCTTATGTCTGTGTTCCCCTTTGCTATTTGAAAATAATTTTGTTGTTGCTCCACCATGAAAGCTTGAAGGTTAGACATTGAAGCTATTTTCGTAGACAATTTCTAGAGCTATTTCTTCCCTGATATTATGCTATCTTGTCTAGGGAGCTCTGTTGGCATAGTGGTTATGAATTCCCGGCTAACTGCAGGGAAACCGACAGGGGTGGTTCTAACTTGCCCCGTACAATCAATATGAGTTGGAATAGACATCATGATAGTGAAGGAGTTCAGATTCTGCCGTGGGATTACTGAATCCCATCATTGTAGCATGGGGTTTGCTTTCCTAGTGCTCAACCTGAAAAGTAGGCCACTGACTTTCTTTAAAATGTCACATTGAGTCATACTCTTTTTTTTGGTTACTTTATTATTTGGGGGGTTGGGCATCACTGCCCTCTGGTGGGAGTAGGAGGCCCAGTCTTGCTTCTGGAGAGTTGCTGCTGGATTTGATCCGCTAACCCAGTGGGCTGCAGTCTTGCACACAACCACTATGCCACCAGAGCTCAGCCTTCTTTATTATTTTTTAAATCATTTTATTGGGGGCTTGTACATTACTTATCACAATACATACATACATACATACATATACATGCCAAGCACCTTTGCATGCCTGCTGCCATCATCGTTCTCCAAATATCTGCTTTTCTACTTGAGCCCTTGACATCAACTTTTCATCTTTTCCCCTTCCTTCCTCTTCCTCCTCCCCCAACAACCTTCAATACTTTATAATTTATTATTATTTTGTCATATCTTACACTGCCCAATGTCTCCCCTTGCCCACTCCTCCTGTGTCCGTCCTCCAGATAGGAGGTTATGTGTAGATCCTTGTAATTGGCTCCCCCTCTTTAACCCACCTCTCCTCCACCCATCCTATAACTCCACTCTCGCTACTGGTCCTGAGGGATTCATCTGTGCTGCGTTCCCTGTATTTCCAGTTCCCATCGGTACCAGTGTACCTCTTCCAGTCCAGATGGATTTGTAAGGTAGAATTGGAATCATGATAATAGGGGGAGGATACAATTTTTTTCTCTCTCTCTTTAAAAAAATCATTTTATTGGGGCCTCTAAAGCACACATTCCTGAAGCTGAAAGAAAATGTTTTGGGAATATTGATGGCAACTTATGTACAAGTGTGCTTAAAACCACTGAATGATAGGTTGTTCATAAGATTTGCAAAAGCACCCCCAATAAAATGACTAATTAAAAAAGCAATTTTTTTTCTTTCTACTTTAGCTCTTGGTATCAGCAACTTTTTTTCCCATCCCCACTCTCCCACCTTCGTGAACCCTTGATAAATTGTGAGTATTTTTTTTTCATATCTTACACGATCTATTGTCCCCCTTCACCCATGTTTCTGTTGTTCTTCCTTTTGGGGGGGGTGTTACACATCGATCATTGTGATTGGTTGCCCCTTTCCCCTCCACCTACCCCCACCCTTATGGCATCACTACTCCCATTACTGTTTCTGAGGGATCCTGAATTTTGTATGTCTAAGGCTCTTATCTGTATTAGTGTTCTGGATATGCTATGGGGAGAGATCTCTGGTCCAGCCAGATTTGTAAGGTAGAAGTGGGGTCATGATAGTGCGCAGAGGAAACATTAAAAAACTAGAGGAACGTTGTATGTTTTGTTGGTACTATACTGCACCCTGGTTGTCGAGTTATACTCTTACCATTTTCCCTACAATTATTTTTCTTCAACAAATGTGGAGAGTCCATTTCTACTTGATGGTTAAAGTGGACCAGGAATGCCTGCTCTTAAGATTATTTTAAAAAATATTTTCATATTTTCCTATCATTTCATTGGGGGCTCATAAATTCCATGCCTCAATTGCATCAAGTGTATTTTTATATATGTGGCATTATCATTTACAAGACATTTTCTGCTTGACCTTTGCTATTTTTATTTTATTTATTTAATCAATTAATTAATTAATTAATTAATTATTTGTGGGCATCATTGCCTCTGGTGGTCGTGGGCGCTACCCAGCCGCCACTGGATTTGAACCACCAAGCCCGCAGGCTGCAGTTCGGCACTCAACCACTTACGCCACCGGGGCTCAGCCCAAGTCTTTGTTATAAGCTCCTCTTCCCTTCCCTCCCCTGCCTGTTCTTATTATACATCTTATTATATACATTTTATTATAAATCCAACCATGATATTTTTTGTTAATCTATGGTTCTAACTTTAAAATATAAAACTATATTTCGATTTTCTGTCACAAATTCCTTCTGTTTGACTGGCTTTACTGTTTAACGGTTGAGTTGAGTCAGTTTTGACCCGTAGCCTACATGGCAGGGTAGAACTTCTCTTTAGTTTTACAGGCTGAAGTTTTTATGAAAGCGAATAGCCAGAGTTTCTCCCTTAGAGCAATTGGTCGGTTCAAATTATCAACCTTTTAATTGACAGCTAAGTACTTAACCACTGTGTCATGAGGAATCGTTAGCTGTTTAATAGAAAAAGGGGCTTGCTAGAAAACAAATGTAACTCTCACAAACATTGTCTTGCCATATACAAAATGCTTTATTATTTGAATGCTGTTAGAAATATAATTGCAAGATGGACTGAAAGTAAACCCTGTTTTCTGCTGATTGTGACATATTCTCTTTGTAAACAGGATACATGGGAAAGAATTTGCTAACTTCTCTTCTGCGAACATACTATTTTCTTTTTTGTTTGCTTGTTTTTTTTTGTTGGGCATCACTGCCCTCTGGTCATGGAAGCTACCCAGTGCTGCTCCTGAGAGCCGCTGCTGCATTTGAACCGCCACGCGGTGGGCCGCAGTTCCACACTCAACCACTTACGCCACCTGGGCTCAGCCCCATACTATTTTCATATTTGTAAAAATCCTTTTCTGCTTCTGCTGAACTTACAGCAATTATTCTGGTAATGTTTTTAGCTCAATTTTTGAACACTTTCAGGAATTGCACACTTCACTCATATTATTATTTTTTTAATCTAGGGCATAGCTCAAAGCTAAAATGAATGGCAGTGTGTCACTTTTTCTCTGCCTGCAATGCTTGTTCACTGAAGTAACAAGCATAAGGGAATAAAAATATAGTATTTCATTGAAGTATATTAAGTTTTATGTAGTGAATAAATAAATATTATAAGCATAGTGCCATCTAATTTTTTATTCCCAGAACAGAATGAACATTACCACATGTGATGAATGTGATCTTGCACAGATGACCATTAAAACAGATAAGGAACATAAACTTATGATTTACACATTGGGCAGGATTCTCAGCTGATCATCTTTGAGTGCTACGATTATATTTACCATTTTAACAACCTGTTCATCAAACTAAGCAAAAAGTTAGGTATCATTCTGCCGAACAAGTGCAAAGCAGCTGAACTGCATCACTGTGTATATTCCCCATTGAAGGCTATTGTTTGGTTGTTTTGCTATTTTTTTTTTTTAGAAATTATTTCATTGGGGGCTCATACAACTCCTATCATGATCAATATATATATCAATTGTATACATACCACATTTACACACCTGTTGCCATCATCACTCCCGAAATAGCCTCCCTCCACTTAAGCCCCCAGTACCAGCTCCCCATATTTCTCCTCCCTCCCTACTCCCCCTCCCCCATGAACCCTTAATAATTTACACATTGTTATTACTTTTTTTATATTGTACTCTGTCCGATGTGTCCCTTCACCCACTTCCCGGCTGTCCATACTCCAGAGAGGTCATATGTGGATCCCAGCAATTGGTTCCCCCCTTCCACTCCACCCTTCCTCCACCCTCTCAGTATCACTACACCCACCACTGGCCCTGAAGGGATTATCTATCCTGAATTCCCCAAGTTTCCGGCTACAGTGTACATCCCCTCATCTAGTTGGATTTGCAAAGTAGAATTGGGATCATGATAGTGGGTGGGAGGAAGCATTTGAGAACTAGAGGAAAGTTGCATCTTTCATTGTTGCCACACTGTACCTTGACTGGCTCATCTCCTCCCTGCAACCCCTCTGTAAGGGGATGTCGTTTCACCTATTGATGGGCTTTGGGTCCTCACTGTATACTCCCTCTCATTTATAATGATACAATTTTTAGTTCTTTGATGCCTGATACTAGATCCTTTCAACACCTTGTAGTCACATAGGCTGGTGTGCTTCTTCCATATGGACTTTGTTGCTTCTGAGCTAGATGACTGCTCATTTACTTTCAAGCCTTTAAGACTTCAGACACTATATCTTCTGATAGTCAGGCACCATCCACTTTCTTCACCACCTTTGCTTATTCACACATTTGTTTTCAGTGATCCTGTCGGGAAGGTGAGCATCATGGAATGCCAATTTAATAGAACAAAGTGTTCTTGCACTGAGGAAGTACTTGAGTGGAGGCCCAGTGCCCATCTGCTGTCTAACTTTATAACTATATGCACGTTGATTGATTTTCTCATTGCCTAAATAAATATATTCACCTATGTACATGTCTGTATTTAGACCTCTATAAATACCCTTTACTGCCCAGTACTTTCCTCTATTACCTTTTACTTTCTTCTTTTCCCACTATCATGCTCAGCCTCTAAGGAGGTTTCAGTATTTTCTCTCTGATTACGCTTAATACATCCCTATTGTGTCTCTCACACCTACCTTGTCACTGATTTTCAATCTCTTGTTATTCCCATGTCCCTGGAGTAGTCAACACCACCACCTTTCCCCCTCCTCCCTATCTCCTATGTTCCCGCCACCACCCCACCCCCGAACCATCAGTTTTGTCATTTTCACCTCCAGACTGTTCACCCAGCCTATCTTATTGAGATAGACCTACAGAGACAACAATATGTACAAAGAACACAGGCATCCTAAGATGAAGCAACCAAAGAAACTAAAATAATAATAACAAGAAACCCCAATGTCATATATATATGTATGTGTGTGTGTGTAAAGAATAATAACAAAATAAAAACTTGCAAATAGTTCAGGGTCTATTCATTGACTTCCAGGAGTGCCCCCCAGATGAGTCGGATCAGGTACCACACCCTGGCCCCAAAGTATATCCATGCCACTCCATCTGGAACTCCATGCTTTGCTGCACACCCTTATTTTTTTTTACCATGTTGTGGTTGGGTCAGACAGGGTATAATCCCGATCTTGCTTCTCCACTGTTGTCCCATCAGGGCCTTGGGTCAGCAAGAGAAGCCATATTTCATAGAGGGGCCAGCCATATGATCCTCTCTGTGCATTGGTTTTTCTGAATGGGAATATTGTCCTAAAGGCTCGATGGGCCAAGATTCACTCCATTCTCTCTTCTTCCCCCTTCATTTGTTCCTGTGTGTTCTGATCAGGCATGTCTCACTTCCCAAGCTGTAGCTTCAGTGTTGTTCTCTAAAGTACACTCTCCTGGGGGAAAGAGGCAGCTACCTCCATAGCTGGGATTGGGGTTGGGCGTTCAGACCCCTCCACTATTTCCCCACTCCATGCTGTCATACTGCATTCACATCCTGGAACCCCAGGTTTAAGTTGGTCCCTCTTTCCCTGTGAAGATATAAACAATATACTCTTCTTGGGTGGGTTAGTACCCCATTCCCTGTCTACACATCACCATCTGCCTCCCTCATCCCCCAACCCCAGTTGGCTACCATATGTAGCCCTGGGTTTGGTCTGGCCCCTGCCATACTACCTGGGCCTCCCTTCAGGAATTTCTGTATACAGTAGCTTTTTCCCTATGCCCCTTTTGCATTTTTTAAGCTTACCTGCCTGAGCAGACTCATGTTGTACATGTTCTTTTGTACTTGGCTTACTTCACTTACATAATTTCCTCCAGTTCTTCCCATGTGGTGATGTGCTCAATGCATTCATCACTGCTTTTCAGCAATACATAGTACTCCATTGTATGTGTGTGCCACAGATTTTTAATCCATTTCTCAGTTGATGGAAATTTGGATTGTTTCCATCTCCTTGCAATTGTGAACTGTGCTGCGATGAACATTGGAGCACATGGGTCTGGTTGTGGTTTGTTGCTTGCCTCTTCTGGATATATGCCCAGTAGGGGGATTGCTATGTCATATAGTAGCTTAATTTCCATAGTTTTTGACATCACCATATCAATTTCCATAGTGGCTGTACATACCTACAGGTCCACCAGTAGTGGATGAGAGACTGTCTCCCACAGTCTCTCCAACACTTGCTGCTTCCTGATTTTTTAAATTGGGCTATCCTTGATAGTATTAGGTGGTATTTCACTGCTGTTTTGATTTGCATTTCTCTTATGGCTAATGATCAGGAACATTTTCTCATATGTTTATTGGCCATTCAGACTTCTGCTTCTGTGAAACTTCTGTTCAGGTCTTTTGCCCACCTTAGTGGGCAGTTAGTTTTGCTCTTTTTAGAAACTATCAGAGTATTGTAATTTTAATAATAAGGCCTTTATCTGATTTGTTATTGCTTAAGATGTTTTCCCAGTCCATGGGCTTTCTTATTACTCTTTTGGTAAATTCTTTCAATGTACACAGGTGTTTTATCTTCAGTATATCCCACTTGTCTATTTGTGCTTTCTCTGTGTTTGTGTCTTTCCCTATTGCTGATAGCCTATATAATCCCTGTGCCAAAGTTCTCAGGTTGATCACAATTTCCTCATTGATGGCCCTATAGTTTGGGGTTTTACTTCGAGGTCTGTGATCCACCTTGAGTTTATCCTAATGCAAAGAGTGAGGTAAGGGTCTTGCTTCACTTTTATTTCTTTTTTTTTTTAATTAGGCATCACTGCCCTCTGGTGGTGGGAGTAGGAGGCCCAGCCTTTGCTCCTGTGAGCTGGAATTGACCCTCCATCCCAGTGGGCCGCAGTCCCGCGCACAACCACAACGCCACTGGGGCTCAGCCCACTTCTACAGATAGATATTAATTTTTCCCAGCACCATTTGTTGAAGAGGGCATCTGCTTCCCATTTGATATTTTGGGGGGCTCTTATCAAAGATCAGTTGTCCGTATACTGATGATTTTTTTCCTGGTTTTTAGTTCTTTTCCATTGGTCTGAGTATCTATCCTTATGCCAATACCATACTGTTTTGACCACTGTGGCTGTATAGTATGTGCTAAAATCAGATAAAGCAAGCCCTTCCACGGTGTCCTTCTTGAGGAGTTCTCTGCTAATTCTGGGCTTCTTTCCTCTCCATATGAAGTTGGTAATCAATTTTCCCATTTCTTTGAAGAAAGATGAGGGTAATTATATCAGAATTGCATTAAACTTATATAGTGCCTTGGGTAGAACTGACATCTTTACTATATTGAGACTTCTGATTCACGAGCATGGGATATTCTTCCATTTGTTGCAGTCATTCTTGGTTTCTTGGAATAGCATTTTGTAATTTTTGTCATATAGATCTTTTAGTCAAGTATATCCCTAGATATTTCAATTTGTGCATGGCTATTGTGAAGGGTACCTCTTTTTCATCTCCTCTTCTGTGTTCTTTTCTGATGTGTGTAGCAATCTAATAGACTTCTGATTGTCGATTATGTATCCTGCCACTCTGCCATAATCCTCTATTGTTTCCAGTACTCACCTTGTGGAGTTTTTGGGTTTTCCATATATAAAGTCATATCATCTGCAAATAATGAAAATTTCACCTCTTCCTTCCCCAGTCAATACCTTTGATGTCTTTTCTTGGCCTTAGGCTGTTAGCTAAAACCTCCAATATGATGTTAAATTAGAGTGGGGCCAAGAGACATCCTTGTCTGGTCCCCTTTTTCAGTGGGATTATGTTCGTCTTTTCTCCATGGACTATCATGTTGGCTGTTGGTTTTTCATATATAGCTTGTATTGTCTTGAGGAATTTTCCTTCTATTCCTATCTTCTCAAGTGTCTTAAGCAGGAATTTGTTGTTGGATGTTGTCAAACATTCCACATCTATTGATATTATCATGTGGTTCTGATAGTTTTTTTCATGTCAATGTGGGGACTGATCTAATGGTCTTGCATATGTTGAACCACCCCTGCATCCCTAGTATGAACCCCACTTCATCATGGTGAATTATTTGTTTGATATACTTTTCTATTCTATTGGCCAGTATTTTATTAAGGAGTTAGTCAATGTTCATTAGGGATATTGGTCTGTAGTTCTCAATTCTTGTGGGATCCTTGCCCAGTTTTGGTATCAGTGTTATACTAGCTTCATAAGAGTTCGAGAGCTTGCCATCTTTTTTGATGTTTTGGAAGAATTTGTGTAGGATTGGTCCCAGTTCTTCCCTGAATATTTGGTAGAATTTTCCTGTAAAGCCATCTGATCCAGGTGATTTTTTTTGTTGGTAATCCCTTAAAACCTTGTCTATTTCTCTATTGTTATTGATCTCTTGAGATTCTTGATATCCAATGGTGATAATCTCAAGAGGGACAGTTTTTCCAATAATTTGTTTATGTCTTTCAAGTTGTTGAATTCATTGGAGTACAGTCCTTTGTAGTACTGTGTAATTATCCTTTTGATTTCATTAGGGTCAGTTGTGATGTCCCCTCTTTCATCCCTCATTCTTCCCATTGAAAAATTTCCCCTCCTTTCTTTGGTTAAGTCTGTCAGCTGTTTATCAATTTTGTTAATTCTTTCGAAGAACCAACTTTTAGCAACATTAATTTTTCCATTGTTTACTTATTTTCCCACTCCTGAATCTCAGACCTGATTTTTATTATTTCTTTTCTTTTGTTATTAGTGGAATTTTCCTGCTGACTCTGCTCTAGTAGTTGTAATTTTGTCCCAACCTATCAGTTATGAGATGCTCTTCCTTTTTCGGGTGTGCATGTATTGCTATGAAACTTCCTCTTAAGACTGCCTTTGCTGTGTCCCATGTGCTTTGGTATGTTGTGCTTTCATTCTCATTGGCTTCTAGAAATTTCCTAATTTCCTCTCTGATCTGGGCCAGGACGTGCTCCTTTTGCAACAGAGAATTGTTCATTCTCCAATTGTTTGCTTTAGATTTCTTCATCTTCCTTTTGTTGATTTCAACTTATGGTACAGTGGTCTGAGAGAGAGTTCTGTGTGATATCAATGTCCTTAATTTTGGGGGGTTTTTTTTGGAGGGCATCACTGTCCTCTGGTGGTGGGAGTAGGAGGTCCAGCCTTTGCTCCTGTGGAGCTGCTGCTGGAATTGAACCTCCATCCCAGTGGCCTGCAGTTCTGCGCACAACCACTATGCCACCGGGGCTCAGTCCCAATATCCTTAAATTTATGTAGATTCGCCTTATGCCTCAGCATGTGCTCTATCTTCGAATATGTTCCATGTGGGAATGAAAAGAATGTGAATTGTTTTTTATTTGGATGAAAAGCTCTGTAGATATCTATCAAATCAAATTGTCTAATTGTAGTGTTTAGATCACTCACTTCCTTGTTGAGCTTCTTTCCCTGTGATCTGTCTTTCTCAGAGAGTGGTGTATTGAAGTCACCCTCTATAATTGTTGAGGCAGTAATTTCTTTTTTCATCTTTTAGAGTGTTTGGTTTACATATTCAGTGGGTCTCTCATTCTGGGAATATATGTTTAAAATGCTTATTGGTTCATTTTCTACCTTTCACTTGAGCATTATATAGTGTCCCTCCTTTCCTCTTTTTATGGCTTGCACTTTGAGGTGAATTTTATCCAAGATTAGGATTGCTACACCTGCTTTTTTTGAATCGCTGTTTGCCTGCTATGTTTTTTTCCAGCCTTTTATTCTCAACATATTTTTTTCTGTGATCTTAAGATGTGTCTCCTGTAGGCAGCAGATTGAGGGGTTGTGTTTTCTAAGCTAGTCTATTAATCTCTGTTTCTTAAGGTCTGAATTCAATCCATTGATATTCAGGGTTATTACATCTATCTGTGTATCACTCTGCGTTGCCACTTACCCTTTTTGTGTTGGGTGTTTTTCTATGTCCATGGGTTGTGTCCATGTGTGTTTGTGTTTCATTCTTGCCTTTCTTCCATTGCTGAGCCAGAGTTATCTTGGGGCCTGGTATCCCTTTCATGGTCTCTGGGTAGAGTTGTTCTGTGTGGCAGTCACTTGTATGTGCTTGGTGATTGATGTTCTTCTGCCTGCAATGGGTCGGTGAGGATCTTTTGTAGGGATAGATTCCTTTTATCATATTCTTTGAGATTTTCCTCGTCTGGGAAGACTGTCACTTCTCCATCAACTTTGATAGATAATTTGGCTGAATAGAGTACTCTTGGGTTTGCATGGGTTTCCTGCAATTTTCGGAATATGCTGCTCTCCTCTTCTTCATAGTTTCCATCAATAGGTCTGAGCATATTCTTATCTGTTTGTCTTTATATGTGATTGCCAGTTTTACCCTAGGTGCTCTCATAATTTTCTCCTTTTCCTTGTAATTGGATAGTTTAACAACTATATGTCTCGAAGTTTACTTCTTGGGGTTCAGTCTAGCTGGCATTCTTTCAGTTTCCCGGATGATTGTCTGGTTTTTATTCATTAAGCTGGGGAAGTTTTCCTCCAAGCATACCATCACTATTCTGGATGTTGTTTCCTTGATGCACCTTCCTCTGGTAGATCGATAATTCTAATGTTGTTTCTTTTCATACCATCAAACAAACTTCTGAGGGTTTTTTTTTTTTTTTTGCTTCTCTGATAGACTTGTTGGACTTTTTCTCACATTTATTAATTTCCACTTTCAAGTCCTCTAGGTCAGTGGTCCTGTTCTCTGCCTCCTCCATTCTCTGGGAGAAATCTGAAAGTTTACCATTAGTTTTTGTTAGCTCGCACCTTAGTTCTTGTATTTCCCTTTGGTGCATGGCCTTTATCGCCTTTATCAATTCTTCCTTCTTCTGTGTGCATCACTCATGTCTTGAATACATCTTAGCAACATTCTGAAGATTTCTTTCTGTGGTTGATCTGCATTTTCTACAACTGCTGTTAGGTCCACCTGATCATCTTGCATTGGATTTGGTTTCTCTTTTCTTGACACTATGGAAGCAGATTGCTGTTTTTTGTTTGATTTATTTGTATTAGGTGGCATTTCCCTTTTGGTGTCTAAGAGCCCTGGGTTCTCTCTTTGGGAGGCTGGTGTTGGATTTTCTGTAGGCTGCCTTGAGGAGTTGTTTTTCCCCTTTGTCCTGTTGTTCCCTTCACCTTCTCTTATGCGTTGTGCTACAGTTTCCCTCAGGTCTCCTCAGGAACTGTTTGCAGCTGAGCACATTGCGGGTCTCATAGAAAATGCTGACTGAGTGCAGTTGAGAGGATTTAGGGGATGTGTTGGGAATTGGGTAATCTGATCCTGGCTAGAGGCACTTCCCACAGGTATAAAGGTAGGAGGGTGCCGCTGGTGTGCAGATTCACCACTCGTTCAGAGTATAGAGGGACGGGCGGGATTGAGCTGGGCCATGGGAAAGTGCCTTGGACTAACTCCTAATGCTGGGTCCCTACTGCCCAGTTGGAGCAGGATCTGCCACACTTGTGTCTGCTGTCTGGCGGGTCCTAAGCATAGTGGCTGTGTGACACTCTCTGAGCGTGTGTGGTGTTGGGGGGCAGGAGCTTAGCAAGGAGGGGGCTGGCTGGCAATGAGCACAAGAGCAGCTGGCAGGGCACAAAGCCTCTGGCTGCCTTATGGCGCGTCTGGGCCTGCTCAGTGGGGTAGGGGGTGGTTGGCTGCTCCGCTCAGACACAAATCTCTGGGGGTGGGGAGCAGGGATTGTGGATCTGCTTGGAGTGTCCCCATGGGATCCTCGGCACCCTGGGGTGGTGAGGACTGGCCAGTGATTTGCGTGGGCGCTGATGCAATGCAGACCTTTCTGGCTGCAGTTGCAGAGCGGGCACCCTGAACTCCGCCACAAGAGAAACGGCAGCGTCCGTGGGGGGTGCTGGCGTGCTCTTTGCGTCTGTTTCTGGTTCAGAGGAGGACTCTGAACTTTCTCAGGAGTCAACACACCAATTAGTCAACCCCACCCAGCCCCAAATCTCCCCCACTCACCAATCTCCAGGAGCTCAGGGCATGAGCTACCTATCTGGCCACCATCTTCCCCGGGGTCCGGCTATCTTTTTTTTTTTTTTTTAATCTTCATTGGTAAGGGATTTAAATCCTCTTGCTATTGGCAAACAAGAAGGTGTCAGCTGCGTATCATAGTTTCTTAATAAACTTTCCAGCAATCCTATTATTGTATTGTTTAGGTGCAAACTGTTTACAGACAACTAACCTAAAGGTTGGCCTTCAGAGCCATGGAGCAGTGTGATGGACATTCGAGACCATCTTATGGAGCAGTCCTATTCTGTAAGTCAATGGCAGTGGGTTTGGGTTTTAGTTTGGCGTAGTTGTTTAACACAAAGTCAAGTCCAAGGAAAGCAACTCTCTAGTTCATAAGAAATGCTGTAGAGAGGTCATTTATTCCAGCTACCCTGAATCATACCTTTTGTACTTATCTGAGTTTGACCCTTTATTTCATTGCTCTCTTTTTCTTATCTCTACAGTGCCAGACATTTTGTATGCTAGACATGTTACATGCATTCCCTCATTCGTTTTCAAAATCATTCTAAAAGATAGTACTTCCATTTTACAGACTAGGAAACAGAAGTTCAGAGAGGTAAACCAAATGAAAATCAGTTGTTTCCTTATTTTGGGGGGTACTTGGGGGGAGGGAATCTAGATGGACCAGTATTGAGTGATGGAGTTTATTTGAAGATGTTTGACCTCCTGGCCATAAATACAGGTTTTTATTACAGGGGTCGGGTATTGAATAAAGAAGACTGAAGCAGAATCATTGACTTTCTATTGTGGTGCTAGAAAAGAATATTGAAAGTACCACAGACTAAAACAAAGAAAAAAAAGAGAGTGCCACTGATTACTAAAAGGACAAACAAGTGTCTGGAAGAAGTAAGCTCTGAGTGTTCCTTAGAGGCAACAATGGCAAAGGTTTATCTTTTATATTTTCAACATATTGTCATGAGGAACCAGTCATATTTGATAAAGTGGAGAGGCAGCAAAAAAGAAGGCCCCCAATGAGATGGATTGACTCAGTAGGTATAACTAAAGGTTCAGGCAGAGGAGAGTTGTAAGGATGGTACAGGAGTATGTAGTGTTTTGTTCTGTCATGCAAAAGGTTACTATGGGCCAGAACAAACTCAATGGTACCTAACAATAACAATTACAAGGACTGGTCCTGGTCATTGGCGGGAAGGTCAGGTCAAGGTTACTGAGTGTGGCCATTGAGCTCATTTCTTTTTTATTATTATAATTTAATCATTTTATTAGGGGCTCATACATCGCTTTTCATCATACATAGTTCAATATATAGTTACATATACTGTGCCAAGCACCCCCACATGCCTGCCCTTGTCAACATTCTCCCACTTGGGCCTTTCCACTTGGGCCCTTGATAGGAGTTTCTCTTCCTTCTCCCTCCATCCCTTTCCCCATTTCCCCCTCATTCCTCATTACTCTGGAATCATTATTGTTTTGTCATATCTTACACAGCCCGACATCTGCCCTTGCCCACTCCTCCCTATGTCTGTCCTCCAGATAGGAGACAGTCTGTAGATCCCCATATCTGGCTTCCTCTCTCCACCTCAGTCCTCCCTCTGAGCACATTTCTTTGGGTTACCTGGGTACATTTTCTTCTTCACATGGGGTTTTCCTATCCTTCACACTGGTTTCCAATTGCAGAGAGCACTGGACATATTCTTTAGGCCCAGTGCTTACACTAACATGTCTCACTCATCAAAACTCTTAATTTTATTTGGCTCCTAAAAGCTGGACTCATGATTTTTCTCCAGAGTTAGGGCCAAGTCAATAGCTCTCAGAGATTCAAACTGGTACAGTACTTCTGTAGGTCCTTAATTGTGTGCTGGGCCTACCTCTCGGATTCAATCTCCTTTTAACCACAGCTATTTCTGATTAGGGCTTGTGTTGGTCTGAGTTGACAAGAGAAACAAATGCCTTGGCACTTATATATATGCAAGAGAGACTTTTATATCAGTAAGTAATTATGCATCAATAAAACACCCAGCCCAGTCCAGATCAAGTCCTTAAGTCCGATATTAGGGCACAATTCCAATATTAGCCCATGAATTCCTCAGACTCACACAGCACATGAGTGATGCTGAATGCAGAAAGACCCTAGGCCAGTGGGGGAAAAGTCCTGTGGGTCCTATGGCAGGAACACATTGCATCTCCAGGACTCTGGTTGCCATGAACGTGGCTCCATGTGGCTTGCCAACAGAAATGTGAAGCAGAGACCGTGTGTGTCCTGCTTCTAGGGGGAAGACAGGCATTCCCTAAATCCTCAGCGGGCAGGCCATACCCACACAGAGGCCTCATTGGCTATGACCTGATTGACAGGCTAGGCTCCACCCTTTCATGCAAGTTGACAGGAGATTATGTAACTGCCTTGGGGTTTATTCCCATTCTCTTCTGATTAGGGAAAATTATGAGGACCGTGATGATTCTGCACTAGAATTCTTACCTTCTTTCCAGAGAACGGGGGTTCGATTTCTGGCAGATTCAATTAATGAACAATAAGATTTTTAAACATTTTTCAGTGGAGCTGCCAGACTAAGACAAACTAGTAAGAAAGGTTTGGAAAGTTACTTCTGAAAGTCAGTCAATATTAATAGTTATATCCCAGTGAAACACAGTGGTCCAATCCCCAATCCATTTTTATATATGGTATTGCCATGGGCAGGGGTCAATTCAGTGGCAGTTAACAAGCACAACAGTGAAAAAATTTTTTGTTTAGAAGGCTCTTATTTAATTTATTGGCACTTCTGGTTCCTAAGTTCAATGAGTACTATCCTATTGGGAATAAATCTTCTAGAAATGCACTGTTCTTCTGGCCTATTAGTAACTTTCTTTTTTTTTATTTTTATTTTTATTTTTTTTATTTTTTTATTTTTATTTTTTTATTTTTTTTTAGGCATCACTGCCCTGGTGGTGGGAGTAGGAGGCCCAGCCTTTGCTCCTGGGAGCCGGAATTGAACCTCCGTCCCAGTGGGCCGCAGTCCCGCGCACAACCACTACGCCACCGGGGCTCAGCCCTAGTAACTTTCTTGTATTTTTTAAAAAATAATTTCATCAGCGGCTCATACAACTCTTATCACAATCAATACATCCATCCATTATATGCAGATCACATTTGTGTAATTGTTGCCTTCATCATTCTCGAAACATCCTTCCACTACGTAGGCCCTTGACATCAGCTCCCCATATTTCCCCTCCTACCTCCCTCCCTCTCCCCCATGAATCCCTAATAATTTACAAATTATCATTATTTTGTCTGATCATAACTGTCCAAATATGTCTCTTCACCTACTTCCCTGTTGTAGATGCCCCAGGCAGGAGGTCACAC
Source organism: Nesogale talazaci (assembly GCA_004026705.1). Lineage (NCBI taxonomy): Eukaryota > Metazoa > Chordata > Mammalia > Afrosoricida > Tenrecidae > Nesogale > Nesogale talazaci. Next base: position 58,540 of record PVJH01000837.1, read on the forward strand.
GTAGATCCCTGCAATTGGTTCTCCCTCTCTAGTCCACCTTCCCTCCACCCTCCCAGTATCACCACTCTCACCACTGGTTCTTAAGGAATCATCTGTCCTGAATTCCACATGTTTCTAGCTCCTATTCATAGCAGTGTGCATTCCCTGGTCTAGCTGGATTTGTAAGGGATTGGGATTTGTAGAATTGGGATCATGATAGTGGATGAGAGGAAGCATTTAAGAACTAGAAGAAATTTTCTTATTTTATTGTTGCTACACTGTACTCTGACTGGCTCATCTCCTCCTTGAGACCCCTCTGTAAAGGGATGTAGCTTCACCTATTGATGGGCTTTGGATCCCCAATCTGTATTCCCCCTCCTTTATAATGGTGAAAAGTTTTGTTCTTTGGTGCCCGATACCCAATCCCTTCAACACCTCATGGTCACATAGGCTGGTGTGCTTCTTCCATGTGGACTTTGTTGTTTCTGAACTAGATAGCCACTTGTTTACCTTCAAGCCTTTAAGAACCAGGTGCTATATCTTTTGATAGCTGGGCACCATCAGTTTTCTTCAACACTTTTGCCTATGCACACATTTGTCTTCAGTGATCGTGTCAAGAAGATGAGCATCACGAAATGCCAATTCAATAGAACAAAGCGTTCTTGCATTGAGGAAGTATTTGAGTGGAGGTCCAATGCCCATCTGCTCTCTTAATACTAACCCTATAAGTGTATGCGCGTAGTTGTATTTCCCCATCATTTTATATAAATATATTTACCTATCTACATGCCTACATCTAGACCTCTATAAATGTCCCTTATCCCCCAGTTACATCCTCCATTTTCTTCTACTTCCCTCCCGCTCCACTTTCATGCTCAGCCTCCATTTGAGTCCCAGCAATTTCTCTCTGTTACATTGCTCTTGATGAATTCCTATCAGATCTCTCACACCCACACTGTCACTGACTTTGAATCACTTGTTCCTCTATCCCTGGGCTGGTCAGCACCACCTCCTCTCCCTCACCTTCCCATCTGCCTCCCGGAACCATCAGTCCCGTTGTTTTCTCCTGCAGACTGTTCATCCAGCCTATCTTATCTAGATAACTTTCTTGGATTTTAAGGGATGTTATACATTCATTTGTATTTTCCTCCCTTTTCTGTCAACTTTCTAGGGAGTCTGAGTGGAAAATAAAGAAAGCTCTGCCTTCCTTTCATTAGACTTGCTCTCCTTCAGCCTAAATGAGCTCCGTGAAGTTAGAGCCTTTACAATAGACGGGAAGGCTTGTCAGAGGAGTAGTACCTCGCATCAAGTGCCTCACTTCATGCTTCAAAAGTCACAACCTTCTTTCTTTAGTCCTTGATTGCATTTATTTTAGTTGTTAAAAGTCATTTGAAGAATAAATTTTGCTGTTAGATGCTATTCGATCAGTTTCAGCTCTTATGGGCCCATGTACAATGGGCCCCAGGTCCTTGTAGTCATCGCTATGTTTGAGCCCATTAAGAAAAAAAGTCATTTGGAAATTGTTGACGTACATAATGTGAACTTACCATTCATCCAGCATTAAGATGACAACAGCTCTGAGGACGGTGATTTGCTCTCTTGTAGGGAGATACTGTGTAGGGGAAGCAACCTGTCAGCAGCTAGCAATAATAACCTTTAGAGTAACTAAAATTTGTATGGTCTTTTTACTGCACTTGTGAACTGTTTTAGCACATGGTCATGCTTTGGCACTCAATAGTGTACCAGGAGTATTAATATTCATGTTTGTTGTTGTCAAATGCCAGTAAATATGTTTCAGCTCATAGCCACCCTCTGGACAACAGAATGAAATACTGGGGGTCTTGCCTCACCATCAGATTGTTGTTCTGTTTGAGCTCACTATAGTGGCCACTGTGCAGATCCACCCTGTGAAGAGTCTTCCTGTTTTTCACAGCCCCTCTACTTCATCAAGCATTATGTCTTTTTCCAGGGACTGGACTCTCTTGACAACATGTCCAAAATACGTAAGAAATCTTAACATAATTCAACCCCATGATTCACTTCTTCTTTGATTGAGCTTATTCATTGTCCAACTTTCACATATATATGAAGTTATAGAAAATACAGTGGCTCAATAAGGTATAGCTTAGTTCTCACACTAATCTTGTTAACAGGATAAAATAATAGCTGCAAATTATTTTCTGTATATGAGATTTGGGATATGTAGCTTTAAAGAGACAGTAACTGGAGCATGGCAGGGGAGGTAGGGGGACAGGGATGGGGGGAGTTTATAACAATGAGTATAAAAATGAAAGATTATGGAATTGATTGTTGTGATGATTATACAACTCTTCTTAATATGATTGAGTGATTTAATTGTATTGCATGTGAAGAATATACCAATACAATGATTTTAAAGTCACACAGCTCAGTGAATTTGGGAGCCTGCTACAAAAAAGACTTTCTCTAGTTTCATAACGTAAAGAAATCACTTTTATTACTAGGCTGCATCTTGTCCAACCCACAGTCTTTTAATCACTTCATATGAATAAAAAAGCTGGATAATGAAAAAAGAAGTCAGAAAGGTGTTTGAGTGTTTGAGTTGTGATGTTAGCAAAAAATGTTGAAATACTATACTGCGAGGACAACAGACAGATTCGTTTGAGAAGGAACATTCCAGAGGGCTCTTTAGATGCAAGGATGGTGAGACTTCAGCTCTCTGACACTAGACACATCATTGGAAAGACTAGCCATCAGGGGGAAATGCCATAGATGGTAGAGGGAGTGAGTAAAAACACGGGTCAGCAGTGTCACTAAAGTGGGTTCAAACCCAAGATGCCTGAAGATATCATAGGCCAGGCAGCACATTTGTCCTGTTCCATACATCTAGTCATCACAAGTCAGAGCCTACTCAATGGCAAATGGCAGGAGTGAAGATTGCTGTGATGATCTCTAGTGTCGGCACAACAGAAAGAAGCATACCCCATCCTGTGCTCTCCTCACACACATTGCCATGGTTCAGTCCAAAGATGAGCCTAAAGTGCGGGAAAATCTACTTTACATATGTGGGGAGCATGAATTTGGTTATCCTAAGAATCATATTTTACCTTCTGCGTACATAGCAATGTTCACCAAAATGCTAAAACTATAGTCATTTGTAATGTGATTAGTCATCAATGGACTGCTATATAGCTGTTGCCAAAAGTTTAGTGGAAAACTTATTATAAGAGAGTAAATATCATGAACAAATTAGCTGGGTTTTTTTTAATTACTCTCTAGCCTGTCCCTAAGAAAAATTATCCTGGAAAACAATATACCTAGATTATGTAATCTTAACTTTTCACAGAAATTTCTTCCTAGGATCATAATTTAATAGTTTGCCTTCCCCTATTGACTTCTTTAGAAATTTGATATTTGAAGAACATTTTTGTGTCATTCACAAAATTTTAAGATAAAGATATAATCCATTTTACTCAAATCTGTCTCATGGAAATATTTCACTTATTGTTTAGTTAAAAAAGTTCTCTTCTCCATTATAAAAACAAAAACACAAAACTGTGCCCAAACTTAAACCCACTGGTACCAAGTCATAGTGACCCTGTATGGCATTTCTAAGACTGTAAATCCTTACAGAAGCAGACAGCCTTGGTGTGTGTGTGTGTGTGTGTGTGTGTGTGTGTGTGTGTGTCTGCTCCTGAGGAGCAGCTGGTGGATTAGAATCACTTGACCTTGAGTTTGGCTGTCAAATGCCTAATCCACAGCACAAAAAGGGCACATTTTCTCTAAAATACTTTTTTTTCCCATTTGAAAGCAGTCACTGTTTAATTAAGAGATCAGATTGCAAAAATAATCATGGCAGATACCTTACTTAGTTCATTCTTCTAATAACCATTCTAATTCTGTTGATCTGGTCTTCCATGTTGCCTGCATCTCCACCTTCTACAAAATGGGTGGTCTTTTTCTTCATCCCACCTTGTGAAGAAGATCATGTGAGGGGCCACAGGAAGTTATTTGCCTCTTGGAAGCATTTCCCAACAGTATAGTTCTCATGAATCAGATCCTCCATGCAGATGAGGCCATATTTACCAAGAGACCATGCAATCAGAGTGTTATCTGTCAGGGCAATGTGCTTCTTATTGATTTTGCCATAACCATGCTTGTAGATGAGTTAATTCACCGACTTCAGGTTGGGAACCCCCATGCAATGTATGGTTCCACCATCCTCAGCATGTTCATTGAAGCCTTGCTGGCTTAACAAAGGTGCCATTGAAAATCTGGCAAAGGTGAAGAAGCTGCAACACTTTTTGAACCTTTGGGCTCACACCATTGACACCCCTGATCCTGATGACAAATGCCAGCATGGACTCTCCAGGCACATAAAAGTTGCCAACTTTTCTTGCCATCCGAACCATTCGAATTTCAGTTCTGTCCATCTGCCTGTATCCCTAGTGCTTAGCTTTCTCATAGATTAGCTTCCTCCTTGCCTTTTGAAGCATCTTTTGGGCAAACTTCTTCCTTAGGCATTAGATTTTTAGTTCTGTGAAATTCCTTTGCTTTTTCTTAAGGGTCTCTGTAATAGCAGGGGCTTTCTTCTTCTCCTCCACAGCCTCCATGGTTTCAGCCAGTTTTAAAAATAAAAGACAAAAATACCTTTATATATATATATTCTGTATCAAGTCAATGCTGATGCATAGCAACACTATAAGTTATTGTCTATTGTTGCTGTTGAGAATATACACAGCAAAACATATTCTTTAAATAGTGTAACCATTCTCATACACCAGTAGCATCAATTCACTGTTCTGAGGTTCTTATCTAATCTTTCAAGTTGCTGTTATCAGTTTGATCTTATATAGCTAGTTCTTAAAAGAATGTAATGCTCAAGTGAGAGTTTTTTTTATCAGATATGTAAGATAAAATGTTGTTTGGATTTTCAGATTTTATTGGATATTTTTCATTTCAGCTTTATCTCAGGGCAATAGTTTCAGGGGTTCAATCAACCTTTATGGCTGCATGAAATTTTAAATTTCTCTCCTGCATTGTCCCCCTTGTGATCAGTATTGCTCTTAGAATATTTGATCAAAATGTTCCAAAAAAGTACTGGGCACTGTCTAGTTCTTCTAGTCTCATGGCAAAGGAGAAAATTGTTCCTGGAGGAAATCAACCACACATCTATACCCTCCTCCTGTCTAGACTCTGTTTCTTCCTCTGGTGTTCCAGTAGAATAGACACCAATTATACCTTTAATGGCCACTTGCAATCTAAGACCTCAGACAATATACATCAAACAAGGAGATTGTAAAGAGGCACTAACATGATATCTCTAATATGCTTTTATTGTTTGTTTTATTGGATGAGAAACCACAGTAGTGTAACCTGGCTTCCTTTTTGCCTTGTCTTTCCGGGAGCTCAAGTTCCACATGAGGAGATTCATCTCAATGGCTGAGCTTACCCGTTTCATTTATCTCATTAGGAACGCTTTAGAATGTGTCCCTTCCATAAGGGTGATGTGTCTTCTAGTGAGAGTGCCATTTCCAAATTCCATAGGGACTTAACGATTACTGAAACCACTCTGCTTATGAAACATTTATAGTATTATAGTGATAATAGTAATACACATATATCATTGTCATCACCATCATAATAATTCAAAAAGCTCCAAGCATGGGTATTTTCCTTATTCTCCCAAGTCTGGTGTAGCTAAGAAATCATAACTTTGGGCTGAGCCCCGGTGGTGTCATGGTTGTGTGCGGGACTGCGGTCCACTAGGTTGGTGGTTCAAATCCAGCAGCAGCTCTCCAGGAGCAAGGCTGGGCCTCCTACTCCCACCAGAGGATATTGATGCACCCCCCAAAAAAGAAGAAAAGAAATCATAACTTTGTTTTTAAGTTGGGAAAAATGCATATTGTAATCATTCTTTGGATGAGCTAATTTTTAGTATAAGCTTAAGCTTCCTTGTGGCAGTGGGGTATGTGGTGGGCTACTAACTGGAAGGCTAGTGTTTGGAACACTTGCTGCTCTCTGAGAGGAAGATGGTATAGTCTGTTTTATAAAGAGTCCCAGTCTCTGAAACCCAAGGGGGAGGCTCTACTTTGCTGTGTGGTGCTGATCTGATTTAGAATTGTCTGGATGGCAGTGGGTTCATTCCCACACTGAGTGACAGAGAAAAATGAATTCAGAGAATTACAAAGCCAGGGCTAAATGCCTATATGTTTTTTTCCTTTGACTTTTGGAAAGACGCTCATGAGGAGGACACTCAAGAAGAGATACGCTTCCACAGGACACGGACTGTCTTTAAAAGAAAAGTCAGTGTAGTAAGTTTGGAGAATTCATAAAAGTAATAAGTGCGTTACTGCTGTTCGGAACTCGCAAGTTGATTATAGCTCCCAGCAGCCCTCTGTGCAACAGGAAAGCACTGTCTGCTCCTGGGCCAGCCTCATCGTGGCTGCTGTGGTTGAGCCCCTGGCGCGGCCACAGCATCAACCCATCATGATACCACCCAGCTGGTCCTGTCACAAAGAATCATTCCTCATTCTTACAGGGTCAAGGTGTGCTATACAGAATACCATTTTTAGCTATTTCCAGTAAAAGAAATAATACACCAAATTTACATTCTTGGCTCCCTACTTGACCAAGAGAGCAGGGGGGAAAAAACCTTAAAAAACAAAACTATAACCCCCTTAGGACCAATAATGAGAGGGTGATACCAGGAGGGTAGGAAAAGATTGGGTGAGAAAAGGGGAACTGATCACAATGATCTACATATAGCCCCCTCCCTGGGGGAAAGACACAGAAAAATGGGTGAAAAGAAACGTTGGACAGTGTAAGACATGAAAAAAAAAGATAAATTATCCAGGGTTTGTGAGGGAAGGAGGGTGGAAGAGGAAGGAAGAAAAATGAGAAGCTGATACCAAGGGCTCAAATAGAAAGCAAATGTTTTGAGAATGATGATGGCAACAAATGGGCAAATGTGCTTGACACATGGATAAATGGATTGTGATAAGAGTTGTATGAGTTTCCAATAAAATGATTTAAAAAACAAAAATCCAATACTTCCCACCAGGGCAGTGATACCCTCCCCCCAAAAAATTGATTTAAAAAACCCCACCAAAAAAACCAATACTATATCTGCAATCTGGAAGTTTCCCAAACATTCACTAATATGTAGAATGAATAAATATACTACAATATATTGAGATGATGAGCAGCAATGAAAATAAAGGGATTACAACTACAGTAGTAATATGAATGTATTCACAGAGTAAGGAAGAAGTCGGATATAAAAATACTGCATGACCATATAAAGTTCAAATGAATCTGTAGTGCACAAGTCAGATCACTAGTGTTTTTGAGGTGGAGTAGTGACTAGAAGAAGGTATAGAAAACTGTGGAATGCTGGTAATGTTCTTTTGTGGCCTGGTGGTTATGCTTTGAGTTGCTAACCACAAGGTCAGTAACTTGAAACCACCAGCTAGTCTTCAGGAGAAAGATGAGGCTTTCTATTCCCATAAAGAATTCAACCAAGGTGGGGCGGTTGTGGGGAGGGAGGGGAAATATGGGGATCTGCTGCCGGGGGGTCCAAGTTGAAGGAGGATGTTTCAAGAATGATGATAGCAAAAAATGTGCAAATGTGGTCTGCTTACTATTGATGCATGTATTGATTGTGATAGGGGTTGAATGAGCCCCTAATAAAATGATTTAGATCTATAGATATATGAAAAAAAAAAGAGAGAGAGAAAAACCAGGCAAGCTAGCATGTTCAGATCATCTACAAACCAAGGTACTTCAAGGATTGCTGGCAGCCACTTGATGCTGGAATCGATAAAGAGGTGCCGCCCCCTATAGTCATACTCTAAATCCAGATTTCTTGCCATCTAAACTGTGAAAAAAAATTTTTTTGTTTTCAGTAAAGAAAAAGAAAGAAAGAAACCGAAAACCTGAACTCGCCACCCTTGAGTTGCTGGTGACCCCCAGCAACCCCAGAGAACAGGGTGGGTTCGCGCTGAGTGAGGCTGTGCTTGTTTCCCAGAACACATAGGCCGCCTTTTCTGCCTCAGAGGGGCCTGCGTTCCCGACTGACCAGCTTCTGCAGGCACAGTCCAACATGCAATCACTGCATCACCAGAGCGCTTTGCAAAGTCTCAGAAACTCCCAAGGGCAGTTCTGTCCTGTGCCATAGGGTCATTACGAGTCAGAAAAGACTCCATAGCAGTGAGTTTTATTTGGGGGATGATTTAGATATGAAAATTCACCTAGCTGTCCCGGGATGATTCAGGCACATTTTACTGCGGGTAATATTTCAAGCATCTGCAAAAAAACAGGCAGTATTGATAGAATGGAGGGTGGTGCAGGACCAGGCAGTGTTTCATCCTGTTGTACCGAGGGTCACTTGGGCTGGAGTTGACGCTATGGTGCCTATCAGCTAACCCATACATGGGCCATAGTTTTCTAGTGCTGCTGTAACAGAAATACTCCAAGGAAGTGGCTCTCAGTCTCTCTCTGCTCTGGGGAGACCCCTATTCCTTTCAGCATCTGCAGGCCCAGCATTCCTTACTTCCATATACTCTCCCCCCCCCCCCAACCCCCAACTGTGCTTGCTTACCTCTGTGTTAATCTCCTGATAACTTAGGAGGATGTGCCTGGATGGTGTAAATAATAGTGGTTTGAGCCTCCTCAGATGCCTTGGAAGTACGGTCTGGGCATCTCTTTCCAAAATCAGCTTGGAAAACCCTAATAAGTTCGGCTATAATCTGCACAGATGGGGTCATGTTTGGTTATCAGACATGAGAATCAACTGTACAGTACCTAACAATATAACCCAGAAGTCATTCAGTTTCGAACACACTGTGCACATACTGATAGGGCCATCTTAGCACAACAAAGAAAGCTCTATTTCCCAAACGCTTAAGGGTCCAACATATTTTCAGGGGGTTCAGTTCAATCCTCATTTTTTCCACTCCCTCCCTACTCCCCCTCCCTCACAAATCCTTGATAATTTATAAATCATTATTTTTTAAGGGCAAGATTTCATGCAAAAAATCTTGATTTCTAGTTCCCTCCACCCTTGGGATGTGGGAATTTGAGGACTACCCGACCTGCCAGGAATGGGCCTGCATTCCCACATGGCAACAGTTGGCAGGAGCTGAGTAGCAGCTGCCCTTTTAGTCTGAGTTTATGCTCTCCAGTTCTCCACTCATCCCTGAGGTTGGAGAGACTGTGTACACGCAGGCAGCAGACTTGTCAATTCTGCCCAGAGCCTGTCCCGTCCAGCAGAATGCAGGGCTGAGGGTGGGCTCTCAGGAATGTTTGTTTGTATATTGATGCTGACTCCTCAGATGAGAAACCATTCGGGATCTTCTGCTTTTTGTGTTAACCTGATATAAGAGTCATGTGTGAGTTAGGGTAAGGTCGAGGAGAATCAAGAGAGTGAGTAGAATCATTTAAAGAGCTGGTGTAGGTGCAGCTCCTGGGGTTCATAGTAATAGCACAGAGAGAAGTCTCAGGGCGGAGAAGCAGCCAGGGTGTGAGCAAACCCTTTTGTTGTTGTTCCAAGGGAAACCTGACAGAGATTCAGAGGAAGGGGGGGGGGAGTTTATTCATCAGATACATTTGGGGTTTGCATGGCTTGGAGAAAACTGGAAGTTTTAAATTGAGGACAGCAGATGTGAGTGGCTATTAAAACATCGTATTACAGAAGCTAGAAAATCTGTGTAATATACTTTCTCCTCAGTGGAAAGGAAGCAGAAAAACATGTCCTAAAATGTGAAATACAAAAGGAAAATGGTTAAGATATTGCAGATGGAGAGGACTACCTTTAAAAGAAATGATTAATGAAATATAATTGTAATGTCTCAGGATGGAATGTAGCCTTATATTCTCTCTCAAATGAGGGAAAATGAAAGCACTCAAGAAATGCTTCAGGTTAAGCCCTCTGTTGAGTCTGTGGAGGAAACAGGGGCAGATGATCAAAAAGTTGTCTTACAGAAGCAGAATTCTGGAGGTAACATAGGAAGAGATATAGAAAATGAAGACCATATGGCTGGCCAGGTCAGCATGCGTGCTGTGTGTGTGTGTGTGTGTGTGTGTGTACTTGCAAGGCCACCCACTGAGACAAAATGGCTCAGCTGGTTGTGTCTCAGCAGAGTAGCAGTTCCTTTTTAATTAGGGACTCACTTGAGTTTCTTTTGGACCTTCAAATGATATCATATAAAAAAAGAAAAATATAAACAAAGTCTCCTGCTTGCACACCGAGAGAAACGTGCTGGCATCTGTAAGCCAAAAGATAATCACAAAAACAATTGTTTAAATTTCTGCTTGCTACAAAAAGACAAGTATAAAAGGGTCCACTGAGGTAGGTCCAATCAATAAGGGGGACAGAAGGAAAACTATTTAATATATGTTTACGGTGGAGGGACAGGCACACAGACAGGGGGCGGACCAAGTCCAATGATGCAAACAGCATACCTATGTTAAAAAAGGGGGAAAGAAGGGCTGGCGGGGAGGGACACAGAAAAAAAAGACAGAGGGCAAAGAGGAAGGAATTGGGATGAACAGGGCACTAATCCACCATGGTGAGGGTACTGTTTATGTCTCCACAGGAAAGGAGCCTGAGGGCAACATATGGGAATGAAGCAGAGAACTATTAGAGAAGTCTGCGTGCTGGCCCATATCCAGCCCCCCCTCCCCAGAAGAATGCACTGCAGAGGATAGCACTGAAGACACAGCCTGGTGGAGAGTGGCAGTTCTGCCTAGACCACATGGGAGCAACTAAGAGGAAAAGAGAGAAAGAGAAAGAGAGCGGAAGCCCACCAAGCTTCGAGGATGACATTCTTGCTCCCAGCAGCCAATGCACAGAAAGAACTGTAAGATCAACCTCACCACCAGACTTGACCAAAAGTACACCCTTTGCTGACCGACAGTGCTCTGGAGGGTGAGGGGTTGGGGGCGAGGGTGCAGCACCGGAGACACAGTGCGGTAATTGTGCCCAGTCTGACCAACCCCAATACCAGAGCATAATACGAAAGGAATGCAACAGAGCAGCAACAGGAGCAAAGCAACAAAGTCCCCGAGGTATTCTGAAAATAGGCTTCGGACTTGGAGAGTAGGACATGTCATTGCATCAGACCTGATCAGAAAATATTCATATGGGTCAGTAGACAGACATGGCTGTTTTTTATTTTGTTTGTTTGCTTGTTTTATTCTTTTTTTCTCTCTCATTTATCTATATAAAATACTCAGGATAAAAAAATTCTAAGGAGAAAACAATGGACCAGTGGTTCTGGGGGGACAGGGGAAAAGAGGAACTATGGGAAAGGAAGCGGGGAACCAACAAACTCAGAGATAGGGAACAACAAGAGATCTAAAATCGACAGGGAGGAGGGCATAGAATGCTGTGTTAGTCCAAGTAGACTAGAGAAACAAATTCATAAACATGCATATGAATATAAGGGAAAGGTTTATATACAAGAGGAATGGAACATTGAGAAAACATCCCAACCCAATCTAGTCTAAGATCATAAGTCCGATATTAACCCACATATCCGATAGCAGTCTATAAAATCTCTTTCCAACTCACAGAGCACATGCAATGACACTAGGACAATCAAAGACCAGTGGGTGCATAGTCTTTTGTATCCAGTGGCAATAGAAGCATCCCAGCGCTGGCAGGGTTCTCCCCATAGCTCCTCATTTCCAGGGCTCAGGGTCCATCAGCAGTATCCATTGGTGGTAGAAGCATCTCAGTGCTGACAGGGATCTCTCTGTGGCTTCTCCAGCCCCAGAGGTCTGTTTCCATCAGGGCAAGCCCATGTGACTTCTTCTACAGCTCCCAGGACCCAGGATTTATCAGCATGCCACCATCTTGTCTTATCAGTAGACTGACTTCAAGAGACTAATTCAAGTCTCTCTTCTCCAATTGGGAAATACTTCGAGACTTTCCAGAATTCTCAGGAGAAAGCCATGCCCATGCAGAGGCCTCATTGGCTATCTCCAGATTGACAGGCTAGACTCCCAACCCTACACTCCCAATCAGAAATTGACATGAAGTACATGACCGCCACAGGGTTCAATTAAGTGTAATGTAACTCAGAGGAAGTACAGAGAGCAGAAGGAAGGTTGAATATGATAGTGAGACAGGAGGAAAGTAGAAGGAAATAGAGGAAAGAACTAGGAGGCAAAGACATTTATAGAGATAAACATAGGCACGTACATATGTAAATATATTAATATATAATCAAAGGGTAGCTCTATTTACATACAATTATAGGCTAACTATTAAGATAGCAGACATACAGGCAAGAAGTTTTTTGTCTAATAACCTGGCATTCCATGATGCTCACCTTCCTGACACAATCACTGAAGACAAAATGGGTGCATAAGATAATGTGATGAAGAAAACTGATGGTGCCCAGCTATTAGAAGACTTAGCGTCTAGAGTTTTAAAGGCTTGACTTTAAGCAAGCGGCCCTACAACAGGGAAGCAACAAAGCTCACATGGAAGAACCTGTGTGATCACAAGGTGTCAATGGTATCAGGTCTCAGGAATCAGAAGACCCAAAGCAAACAAGCATTTTGATTCAAATGAGGGCATTTGGAATGGAGACTCAAGCCACATCTGTAGAAAATTGGATACACCCTCACAGAAGGGTCACAAGGAAGGGATCATGGTGCAGTATAGCACTGATGAAACACACAAAATTCTTCTACTTCTTTAAGTCTCCCCCCCCCCCCCCCAACTATCATGACCCCAGCTCTACCTTACGAATCTTGCTAGACCAGAGGTTGCATACTGGTACAGATAAGAGCTCTAAGCACACAGAATGCAGGACAGATAACCCCCTCAGAACCAATAATGAGAGTAGCAATACCAGGAGTGTGAGAAGGTAGGGGGAGAAGAGGAAGAAAGGGGGAACCAATCATAATGGTTGATGCACATCACCTCCCCCTCCCCGGGGGACTAACAACAGAAACGTGGTTGAAGGGAGACAGTGGATGTTGTAAATGAACACAAAAATAATTTATAAATTGCCAAGGGTTCAGGAGATTCAGAAAAGGAGGGAGGAAAAGAAGAGGAGATGATACCAAGGGCCAAAGTAGAAAAAGAATGTTTTGAAAATCATGGCAACGTATGTACAAATGCGCTTGATATAATTAATATATGGATTATTATAAGAGCTGAAAGAGGCCCAATAAAATGATTTATTAAAATAAAAATAAATGTCTGCTTGCAACACCTTTGCTATTATCATTGGTCAAACCTAGAGTTAACTTGGAAATAGATGAACTAAAGATGCAGCACATTAGCTGGGCCCCGGTGGCGTAAGTGGTTGAGTGCGGAACTGCAGCTCACGGGCTGCTTGGCGGTTCAAATCCAGCAGCGGCTCTCCGGAGCAGCACTGGATAGCGCCCACGACCACCAGAGGCAGTGATGCCACACACACACAAAAAAGATGCAATACATTAAAAAAGCAAACTAATTGCAATTGAGTGGACTCTGACTCATAGAGACTTGATATAGAGTCTCTAAGGTTGGAATGGGAGAATATAGTCACATCTTTCTCTTTTGGAGGGCGCTAGTGAACTTGCACTGCCAACCTTGGGGTTAAAAGCCCAAGGCTTAATCCACTGTTCCATCAGTACTCCTAAAGGTAAGAGTTGCTCTAGAATGCATAATTAAAATTAGCCTTGATTCATAAAAAATATAATAGTTGATCCTTTTAAATTAAAATTAAATTTAAATATTTTCATTAAAATCATTCTCATCTTAAAATGGAAAATAATGTATAGAAATAGCAAAGATATAGGGGGAAAAACACCCCAAAGCTTACAACTAAAAAAAAAAAAAGCTCTTAAAATTTGGTGCACATTATTCAGAAAACTCTGCAAGTGTATACACCTCTTTACAGGTTCTGACCTACTTAGATGAGTCTCTGGACGAGGTAGAGGAGAACAGGCGCTACTTTCAATTCTTCGTACAGTGTGTATTTGTAAGTATGCCTTGACTCACCTGAGATGAGCTCCCCACAAGAGACTTGGAGAACAGGGGAGCAGGTTACCTATACCAAGCTGAAAAAAAATCATTGAGAAAAATAACAATAACAAATGCCTAGAAAGGAGAATTCATAGGAGATTTTGGGATGCAGTCAGGGCCGACTACACAAGAACAGTAGGTATACTCTTACTGGTTGTGAAGTTGCTTCTTACTCATGGCAATTCACGTATGTCCACATAGATCTGGCTAAGTCGCCGAGCTTCCAGAAGTGGTCTGCCTTTCCTCTAAGATGCCTTTATGTCCCCTTCAACTATCTGGCCTTTAATTTAGCAGTTGAGTGTAGTAAGTATTTGACCAACCAGAGACTCCACAGCATTTCGAGGGTTCTGCAAAGTGTTTTAATTTCTTTTCTAATCAGAAGAGAAATGTGTTTAAAGTCTGTTTAAGTGTAAAAGTGTTTTAAGAGAAAACACTGTGTTTTAAGAGAATCTGATTCTATCTATCCTTATACCACTTCATTAATAAAATGTAAATTTCAGTATCATTTGATGGTGGAAGAGGCTTGCCCGAAGCTCGTGAAATTCACAATGGGCAGCTGGAGGCAGTGAAATGTCCGAACTTATTCATGCTTATTAAGCATATCTGCGCCATGCTTTTCTTTCTCTGTTGCTACCTTTGATAGACCTCAATGTTTCAAAGGAGTATTCTGAAGTCTGGAAGGAACCAGGGAAAGAAGCAGTGGTAGGGTGGGGAACTGCAGGCAGGAGTTCCGATGTTTAGTTCAAGACTCTGCACTGTACTGCATGAGGCAGCAGCAGATGGGGGACACAAAAATATACAAGAAAAGAAAAAAAAGTAAACATTTAAAACGTGGAAGGTTTTATGACTAGCCAGAGTGTTTTACTAGCACCAAAATTTTGTCCATAGATGACATGTAGGTGATGTGAAGATTGCATACGCATCTGAAGAATACACCAGGGAAGTGTGTAGTCAGTGCTGGGTGCCCACCTGCAGATAAGGTCATACACTTGGTCATTTTTAAGTGCTTGACTTCCCTTGTAATGATGTTCAATAAAGATGAATGAGATGCTAAAAAAAATAAAGTCAGGTTAAATACTTGGCAGAAATGCACAAAGAGTTTAAGGAGCCACTAGTGGATTTGGCACTGGGCTGCTAACAGCAAAAACAGTGGTTCTAACCCCCCAGCTGCTCCACAGGGCAAAGGTGAAACTGTGTGCTTCTATAAAATGTTAATCTTGGAAACCCTGTGCAGTGGTTCCCAACCTTCCTAATGCCACGACCCTTTAATAGTTCCTCATGTCGTGTAGAACAACAACCCCCCCCCGCCTGACACACACACACACACACACACACACCATAAAATTGTTCTCGTTGCTACTTCACAACTGTAATGTTGACCCTGTGAAAAGATAGTTTGACCCACAAAGAGGTCACGACCCACATGTTGAGAACTGCTGCTATTGAGGCTCGCTGTGAGTTGGAATTGACTTGGTGGCAGTGACTGTGGCTTGTTTTTAAAAGAAATTTAGTAAAACTGCTTGCTGCTGAGTGCTACTCTACTAAGGAAAGATATTGTAAAATCCACAAATAAAGTTTAGTAATGAGGTAAAGTCCTTAAATGATACACGTGTGTCATTTAAAAACCATTTCTCACAGAATGATTACCTTTTTCACATAAAATTATACACAAACCGGTATGTCTATCTTATTTGTATATGTTTATGTATGTATATAGATACTTTGCTGTCTTGGCAACAAATTAATTTTACTCTGATCTTGAACTTTTAGTTTGATAGGTAGCAACAAATGAGTCATTCGAGCAACAATAACAACAACAACCCTTCTGACACACATGATCTTATGAGCATTGAATCATTATTCAGAAGTCTTCATGTTTCTGGAAACAGTCGCCCTGCCTCCCGCATGACCAACAGAGATAATCCATGCTAGGGAGTTAGAAAGGCTTGTGCCTCTGGGAGTAAAACACTGACAATTGCACCTCAGGAGCCATGTGGTACAGCCTGAGACAAAGGGCAGGCAGTCCAACAGCTAATTCTTCATGATGGAAACTGATAAAATATTAAAAATTAACTTAGGCTAGAATTATGCAAGAGTCACTTCTAATAAATCTGTATAAGCAAGAGCACAAGTTAGCTGACGAGTCATGTGGCAGTGAGTTTTCCTTGTAAGCTGCAGGGGAGAATAATGTACAGGAAAAGGTGACGTAAGGATTGTCTCACTTTCATTATTCTCTCCCAAATGAATAAGCTTCCACACCAAGGATGAGCTCACTCACTATTAGTGGAACAACATCTGGTGAGCCAGGGCCCCCAGCTGAGCATGTTATTTGGTTTGGGGCTATATTTAACAAGCTGAGACTCAAGGAGAGTTATATGTATCACACATGCATCCCAGCTAAGTTGTGAATTTTTTTTAAGGGTAAGGGACTACTTAACGTACTACAACAAGCAAAATTGTTCCTTAAGAAGCAAGGCTTTAAATTATTCCAAAAGTGATCCTCTGCTATTATTAGAGTGGAATATCTGAAACATGTGGCAGATGCCTGGGTCCTCTTTGGCTGGGGCTCAGATGCTTGCCATAGCTATCTAAGTTTAAATTTCAAATCATCGCTAGGAATCTCTCTCCTTCCATTTCCCTGCCCATTCTTAATTTCCAGGCAGGCCTGTTATACTGATAATGGTAAATTTTGCAGTGTAATCTATCTAAGAGATTTACTGTAAATGATGAATCATCCCAGTATTTAAATCTAATGAGTAATGCTTTAAGTCAGTTGGGTTTTAGAAATGCAGCATAGCTCAGGTCATCAGTTAAATGTGCTAATTCAGGGTAATGGAGATGTCCAGAAATGCACAGTCCGGATTAATGGTCAGGAAGCGCAAATATTCCGAAATCTGCTGTGTGCCAAAGTCCGTAAGGGGTTTGCTCACTTAAAATCATGACATATGCAACAACATTACTGTTGTCATTGTTTTCTTTATGAAGACTAGGGAAATCCTACAAGTTTAGGCTCCTCTCATTGTTTTCCCTATCAGACTGGGGAGACACAAACTATCATTATTTTTTTTTAAAAAAAACAGATGTAGGCAAAAGCACAAGTGCTTCAAATGTACATAGCAAGAAAAAAAGAGTTTACAGAGATAGCATTGCTGCACAGGATAATTGCTACTGAGTATTTCTTATACAATGTGTGAAGTTGAAAAAATTAGATTTATTCTGTCAAGATCATTCTGTTCAACACTTTTCCCTATTGTTTGTGTATACTGATTATTATTGTTTTATTATTTGTAAAATTGTAAAATAAATTAAATCTTTTTTTCCAAAAAAAAAAGATGATGAAAATGATCTATCTATCATCTATCTATCTATCTATCTATCTATCTATCTATCTATCTATAGGAGGCAAAGTGAGAAATTAAAAGAATCACAGAGAAGATAATTCACTTCACCCAGATCTTAGCCTATTAGACTTTTTGATGTATAATGTTGCCCATTTTAATTAGTATATTCTGTTTGGTTTATTTATATATAAATATCTAAACTGCTTGGTCACTATGTACTTTTTTTAATAAATCATTTTATTGGGGGCTCATACAACTCTTATCACGATCAATACATACATACATCACCTGCATGCAGACCACATTTGTTTCCATCATCATTCTAGAAACATCCTCCTCTACTTAGGCTCCCCGTATCAGCTCCTCATATTTCCCCTCCCTTCTTACTCCCCTCCCCCATGAACCCTTAATAATTTACCACAGAAAATTAAACAGTAGAAACATCCATAGCTTCATAGGTACAAGTTTTATAAATTAAGATCAAATAATTAGAAATACTTTCATATATATGTGTGTGTGTATATATATATACATACACACACATATATAGTTTTAAAAAACCATACTTTTTTTGGTCCGGAAGTAGCCTGTAGGGGCAGTGGCGTGCTTGGCTCAGGAAGGGTGAGGGGCTGGGTGCAGAGGTCAGACTGCTAGGGGATGCATTTCATGGAAGACTCATGGCAGGCCTGGGCGAGGCCGCCCAACAGGTTAAGAAATTCCTGGATATCGAGCTGTCCGTCCGAGTTCAGGTCCGGTTTCTTCATCATGCGGTCCAGGTCATTCTGGTGCTTTGTGAAGGCGCTCAGCTCCGTGTTCACGAAGTTCAGGAATTCTCTCATGGAGAAGGTGAGGCTGTGACCGTCTTGCCCAGCATACTTCTGGAACACCGCGATCAGGGACTCGATGCACCACTCAGTCTCTGTGGGCTAGACACTTTGGCCATGTTGGAGTAGGCTGGAACTCGGCAGTGAGGAAAGCCTGGGGCGTGTTGTCCTGAAAGTAAGAGATACTTTCAACAAAGGAATTAACATCTAAAAAAGTGGTGAAAATATCCTTAAGTTTCATTACTCCTGGATTATATTATTTGTCAGGATCTAAACAAAGATTCTGAGCATTCACCTTTTTAACTGTAATTAAACCGCAGCCTACCTATATTCTGACTCAAAATGTCTGCTGTACAAAGGTCTTTTAGCTTTATGGCAAAAGTTTTCCCCACTATAGTTAACACCTTTAAAGAAATTGACATTACAATGCTGATGAAACTTGCTAGCCCCCCTCTAGAATAATGTGCCAAGTTCTTTTCAGCCAAACACACTAACAAGGGAATAGCATAATCTTCTTGAATTTCATGATGTTAAGGCCATGTAATGTTAACAGGCAAAAAAAAAAAAAAAAAAAAAAGAAAGAAAATTCAATTCAGTAGAGTATGTTTCCTTCCTCCATCTTAAAAAGATCAACCAATGGGCTGAGCCCTGGTGGCATAAGCGGTGAGTGCCATACTGCAGCCCGCAGGCTTGGTGGTTCAAATCCAGCGGTGGCTCTCATGAGCAGCACTGGGTAGCACCCACGACCACTAGAGGCAGTGATGCCCCCCCCAAAAAAAAATCAACCAAAGAAATAAAACATATCATGTTTCCCCCATGCTAAAAATCAACCAATGAAATAAAACATATCAGCTTGTAGTTGACTTAGTTTCAGGTAGAAACTTTGTTTTGTCATATTGTACATTGTCTGATGTGTCCCTTCACCCATTTCCCTGTTGTACATACCCCAGGGATAAGGTTATATGTGGATCACTGCAATTGGTACCCCTCTCTAGTCCACCTTCCCTCCACCCTCCTGGTATCACCACTCTCACCACTGGTTCCCAAGGGATCATCTGCTCTGCATTCCACATGTTTCCAGCTCATATCCGTACCTGTGTGTATCCCCTGGTCTAGCAGGATTTGTAAGGTAGAATTGGGATCATGAAAGTGGGTGGCAGATAGCATTTAAGAACTAGAGGAAAGGAAAAAAAAAAACTAGAGGAAAGTTTCGTATTTCATTGTTGCTACTCTGTACCTTAACTAGCTCTTCTCCTCCCTGTGACCCTCTGTAAGGTAATGTCACTTCACCTATTGATGGGCTTTGGGTCCCCAATCTGTACTCCCCCTCATTTATAATGACACAATTTTTAGTTCTTTGATGCCTCATCCCTTCAACACCTCGTGGTCACAGAGGCTGGTGTGCTTCTTCCATGTGGGCTTTGTTGCTTCTGAGCTAGATGGTCACTTGTTTGCTTTCAAACCTTTAAGACCCCAAGCGCTATATCTTTTGATAGCCGGGCACCATCAGCTTTCTTCACCACATTTGCTTATGCACACATTTGTTGTCAGTGATCATATCAGGAAGGTGGGCACATAATGTTATAATTTTTAGTTCTTTGAAGCCTGATGGCTGACCCTTTGACACCTTGTGTTCACACAAGCTGGTGTGCTTCTTCCATGTGGGCTTTGTTGCTTCTGAGCTAGATGACTGCTTGCTTACTTTCAAGTCTTTAGGACCCCAGATGCTACATCTTTTGATAGTCGGAACCATCATCTTTCACCACCACTTTTGTTTATGTACACATTTGTCTTCAGTGATCATGTTGGGAAAGTGAACATCATGGAATGCCAATTTAATAGAACAAAGTTTTCTTGCATTGAGGAAGTACTTGAGTGGAGGTCCAGTGCCCATCTGCTGTCACTAAGTACATTTTTAAGGATTTTTGGTAATGGTCCATGATTCCTTTACAAATAAATGAGAAATTGGCTTGCTTTTTCAACCCAGGATATATCCATAACTGGAAGATGTGATGATGGTATCTCGCCTTAGACTCACATGTAGCTTCATATCTACAAGGACTGTGACAAAGGGAAAACAACAGTGCTGATCATACTAGATGATTTGCATATATTATCTCATACAATGCTTACAATAGCTGTGAGCTACGCTAAGTAATTCAGTGAAGTTGAGATAGCTTATAACTGAGGAGCCGGAATTTGAACCCAGGCTTGCTAACTCACCAGTTCATTCTCTGAATTACCAACCTATCCCGTTTCTTCCAGGCTATTCTTCATTCATTTTATCATTCACTGAATATATTATGTGAGAGTAACTGTTCTAGATACTAATGGCTCAGGGGTATGTTAACCAACATCCCTGGTTTCAACACCTTACATTTTCCACGGGAGGCAGATGATGTGTGTAATACTCTATCAGATAGCAGTGATCAAGATAAAGGAAGAAAGTTAAAGCCAAGTATGAAAACTACGCTATTTTTAAGGAGGGTAATCAGAGGAAGCTTTTCTGAATAGATGATGTAAGTGAAACTGCCAAGAGGAAAATCAAAGGACTGATGTTGAGTCAGGGAAGCAGTAGTACAAAGGTTCTTAGGTGTTTGGGCATGGAGAGAAGTTGGTGTGCTGAAGTGCAGAGAAGAGGTGAAAAGAGAAAATATTTATACTGAGTCTATAGGTCCATCCAAACATATTTCAAAGGGGGAATTGAGTTTGGGGACACACAGGTGAGAACTTAGTAGCTGACTGGTTGGCTACTCTTTGTGGTGGAGGGGGCATCCTCTCTGCAGTTCTGAGAGGAAGAATGGCTGAGCACAGGTGCCATGACTCTCCTATTCTTGAGGTAACTTCAGGTGGGCAGGGTCCAATCCCCAACCTTAAAACTCCTGAGTGTTCATGTCCAGGAAAAGCACATGGGAGCATATTTCTGGACTCTGAGGAAAGAATTCAAGTTCATGGATTATTTAGCCAAGTTCATTCCCCACCCTTTCCAAGCACAAGAGATGACAGTCCTCTATGCTTCTTCGGATAGCAAGATCAGAAACAGTTTCTTTGACAAAATCATCTTGCAAAATAGGGAGAATGGCTGTTTTAAACTTCAAAATGATGTGGTTATTAATCACTTTAGCGGACAAGCATATCTATCCAGAGGGCAGCTGTTTCCTCATGTCAATTAAATTCTTAAATCCCCTATGTTCTGCTACAGGAAGGAATTGAGTCTCCTCTCCATTCTTGTGAATGTGTTTTATTTTTTAAATTTGATTTGGGGTTAAATTAACTTTTATACATTACCTAGAACCTAAATGTTTTAACAGGCCATTTTCTTAACAGCAGAGTAACACACCATTGCTTGATTTGGAGTTTGCCGCAGTAAACAAATTGGTAACATAATGCTTTTCAGACAAAAGATAGATGTGAAGTAAGTTGAATGCTTTCATTGTTCCCATACACCCGTAGAATGCAGTGCAAGGAAAAACAGAGGGCTGAATTGGTCTCCTAGAGCTGCCATGACAAAGTAATTCAAAGTGGGTGACTTTAAGCAACAGAAATTTACTGTTTCACAATTCTAGAGGCGGGTAATCCAAATTCTGGGTGTTGGTTTGTTCTCTCAGTGGCTAGTACCTCCATGTGGTCCTTAGCTTAGAGTTGTAGGATAACCTCACAAGGCTGTAGTATGTCTATCTCCCCATGTCTTGAGCTCTATTGAAGAATTCTGTGCGCAAGATCCCAAGGATACCCATGAGTCAGAATCAACTCAATGGCAGTGGGGTTTTTTATAGGCAAGATAATTGCACAATTCAGGAAGCATCAACATATGATGAAAGGAATGCAAAGAGTCACTGTACCAAAAATAATTGGTTGACATTCAACCATTTCAAGAGGTAAGCGGGTGATCAAGAAGCTAAAGTAAGTCCAGGTTGCACTGAATACATTAACTTAAAATTCCAGGAATTGACATATTTTCCAATAAAATGTTTCAACAAGCTGTTGAAGCAATAGAGGTACTCAGTCTAGGGGCTGAACCCTGGTGGTGTAGTGGTTGTGCGCGGGACTGCGGCCCACTGGGATGGAGGTTCAATTCCAACAGTAGCGCCACAGGAGCAAAGGCTGGGCCTCCTACTCCCACCACCAGAGGGCAGTGATGCCCCAAAACAAAAAACCAACAAACAAAAAAGAAGTTCTCAGTCTATGCCAAGAAATTTGTAAGGCATTTATCTGGTTAATTGACTGAAGGATATCCATAACTATATTCATTTCAAACAGAATGCAGAAATTATAGAAAAACATCAATATCACATGCAAGTAAAACTTTGATGAAATAATTCAACAATGGTTGCAATAGTACATCAACAGGGAGTTGCCAGAAATCAAGTCTGATTCAGAAGCAGATATGGAACATCATTGCTGACATCAGATGGATATTGGCTGAAAGCAGACAATAATGGAAAGATCTTATTTATGGTTTATGGACTAGATAAAGGCTGTATGGATCATACCAAACTATGGGCTGCATTGAGAAGCCTGGGAATCCCAGATCCTTCATTATGCTCATGAGGAACATGTACACGAACCAAGAGACAGTTGTGTGAACAGAACAAGGACATACTGCATGGTTTAAAATCAGGAAAAGTGTGTGTCAGAGTTGTATTCTCTCATCATGCTTGTTCAATCCATATGCTGAGAAACTAATCAGAGAAGCTGGATTATATAAAGAAAATTATGGTATCAAGTTTGAGGAAAGCTTATTAATAAACTGCATTATGCAGGTAACACAACCTTGCTTGCTGAAAGTGAGGAAGAATTGAAGCTTTTGCTTATGAAGATCAAGGATTATAGTGTTCAATACAGATTACAATTCTATATAAAGAAGTTAAAATCCTTACAATTGGACCAAGAGACAACATTATGATAAATGAAAAGTTTGAAGTTGCCAACGATTATTTTTTGCTTGGATTCATAGGCAATGTTCATGGAAGCAGCTGTCAAGAAATCAAGTGATATATTATATTGGGCAAATCTGCTGCATAATATCTCTTTAAATTGTTGAAGAGCACAGATGTCACTTTAAGGACTAACATGCCTCTGATGCAAGCCATTGTGATTTTAATTACCCAATATCTTTGTGAAAGTTGCACAATGAGAAGTTGCACTGGAGAAGAATTGATACATTTGAATTATGGTATTGGTTGACTGCTATAAAAACAAACATATCTGCCTTGGGAGATATATGATCAACACCTATGAAAAATCAATGACCAGAATTACACTCAATGGGAAAAAACTAAAAACATTTTCTCTGAGAACTGGAACCAGACAAGGCTGCCCACTATCACTACTCTTACTCAATATTGAACTGGAATTCTTAGCCAGAATCATTAGAAAACAAAAAGAAATGAGAGGAATACAACTTGGCAACGAAAAAATTAAACTCTTGCTATTTGCATGTGCTATAAATTTATGTAGAGAGAACTAAAACAATAATAATGATAATTTTAAAACAGTTGCAAACTATTGAGGGATTCAATAAAGGACACAAGATTAACAAACAGAAATCAGTTGGATTTCTGTATACCAGTGAAGAGTGCTCCAAAAAAAGACATCAAGAAAAAAGTGCCATTTACAATAGCCACATAAAAGATTAAATACTTAGGAATGAGCATAACCAAAGAAACAAGAGACTTATGCAAATAAAACTATAGAACATTACTACAAGAAACCAAAGGAGACCTATACAAATGGAAAAATATCTTACATTCATAGTCAGAAAGACTTAATATTGTGAAAATGTCCATGCTACTTAAAGGAATTTATAAATATAATTCAGATTCATATCTTAGCTTCATTCTTTAAAGAAATGGAAAAACTATTTATGAATGTAGCGCTAAGAGATTCAGGGCAAACAAAGAAATACTCAAACTAGGAAGTCTTTCATTACACAGCTTCAAAACCTATATAATACAGTCACAATATTCAAGATAACCTTCTACTGCTACAATGATAGCTACATATACCCATATAAAGAGAATAGAAAATTCTGAAATAAAAGCAGCTACCTAGGGGCAACTGATTTTTGACAAAGGACCCAAACATAAGGGACAATCTCTTCAACAAATGGTGCTTGAAAAATCATATCTCCATCTGTAGAAGAATGGAACAAGATCCATATCTGGCCCCATGCTCAAAAACAAACTCAAGATTGATTCTAGGCCCAAATGTAAATCCTAGAGTTGTAAGGATCATCAATGAGAAAACTGGGACAAGCTCAAAGGCTCTATTATAAGACATACATGTACTACTAAATATAAAAAAGGAAGCACAGTCAGTGGAAGACAAAATAGATGACTGGAATCTACTAAAAATAAAACACATCTGTATATCAAAAAACTTCATTAAAAGAATTAAGGGGGGCTGAGTCCCGGTGGCGTAGTTGTTGTGCGTGGGACTGCGGCCCACTGGGACAGAGGTTCAATTCCAGCAGTGGGGCTGGGCCTCCTACTCCCACCATCGGAGAGCAGTGATGCCCGAAAAAAAAAAAAGAATTAAGGGAGAGCATACAGAGTGGGAAACATATTTATCAATGACATCAAACAAGGGACTAATTGTGAAAATTTATGGAATTCTGCAAAATTTATGGAATTTATGGAAAATTTATGGAAAATTTTTAAAATTCAATTAAAAAGTGGGCAAAAGACACGAATAGGTCACCAAAAATGATTCTCTAATGGCTAACAAATATATGAAAAAATGTTTATTATCCAAGCCATGTAGGAGATACAAATGAAAACAGTAATGAAACTATCACCTTACAGTCATAATCATAGCCCAATTTAAAAAAGAAAGCAATAAATGCTGGAGAGGGTGTGGAGAGATTCGAATACTTATACACTGCTAGTGGGCGTAGACATATACAACCACTGTGGAAAACATTATGGTGCTACCTAAAACAATTGGGAATAGAAATCCCATACAAAATGGCAATTCTTCTGGGTATATACTTCAAAGAAGTAAGAGACAGAATATGAGCAGATGTGTTCTCTTCCATGCTTCTTGAAGCACAATTCATAATACTAAGTAGTTAGAA
Source organism: Nesogale talazaci (assembly GCA_004026705.1). NCBI lineage: Eukaryota > Metazoa > Chordata > Mammalia > Afrosoricida > Tenrecidae > Nesogale > Nesogale talazaci. The sequence goes on from PVJH01000837.1 coordinate 83,770, forward strand.
ACAAACCCAATGCCCATCAAAGGAAGACTGGATAAAGAAACTCCGGTACATACAGACTGTAGAATGCTATGCATCCCTAGAAAAACAGTAAAGAAACTATGAAGCATCTCATGACATGGACATAACTGGAAACTATCATACTGAATGAAATTAGTTAATCACAAAGTGAAAAATATTGTATGAGGTCATTACTATAAGAGAAAGCAGCAAGACAAAGACAAACTTCTATTCTCAGGTCATATGATCTTCTAATCTGGTCTCCCAAGCAATGAGGTCATGTATTTGCCTAGTGCTCATGAACCATATAAGACCCCTTTATTTGACTATCTTAAAAACCACTTCAAGAGGAACGACCTCACCTCAGCCAGAGTCAGTTTTTCATGATGAGCAGAGAGAGAGAGAAAGAGAGACGATCAATCAGTTTCTGTTGTACAACATTGTTTTATTGACCATCCAAATCAACAGACACTCTTACAAAAGTGATTAGTGAATATTACTGGAAATTCAAGTTAACAGGTGGCGGTGATGGTAGGGACATGTCTTTTCTCAGAGAAAGCAATTACACTTCTGTGGGTGGGTAAATCAGGTGCTGCAAACTGCCATTGGGAAAAATATGCTTAGTATTACTTATACAGACAGCCCCCCCCCCAGAGGAGAATAGTCCCTGTATTATGTTCCTAATTGGATATGTTTGATCTCATTTCTACCCAACCCCTGGTGACCTAGGGCATGTGCTATATATAGACAACTGAGATTCAGACTGTACTTTTAAGCTTTCAAGGTGCACAAACTCCTTCATAGGCCACAACAGAAGGATTCAATTGGGAAGTCCCACAAAGTACACTGGGTTTTTCTTTAAACTCACTTGTAGCTGATTTATGGAATAGAAATACTATTTTGGATGTAAGGCGGAAATGTCTTAGTGTGAGAAGAAGCAGATGACTGCTACCCCAAGGTTATGGATTTGTAGGTTGCTCCTTTGGTTCAGATTTCTTGCTTTGAGGGGGGTCCAATTAATGGTGGCTCAAGAACACCATATGCTTTTATGCTCTTTTTTTGAAAAAATAAATCATTTTATTGGGGCTCTTATAACAATCCATACTTCAATTGTATCAAACATGTTTGTACTTAAGTTGTCAACATAATTTTAAAAATATCTTGCTTTTTATGACATTAGTCTAGAACTGTGGTTCTCAACCTTCTTAAGGCTGCAACCCTTTAATACAGTTCCTCATGCTGTGGTGATCTCCCAACCATAACATTATTTTTGCTGTTACTTCATAACTGCAATTTTGCTACTGCTATGAATCAGGTGACCCCTGTGAAAGAGCCATTCAACCCCCAAAGGTTGAGAACTGCTGAATTAGAAGGTATGGTTCTGATTTTTGTAAATGAGTGGTTCTGAAGGTCTTGTCTTATTTCTAACCCTTATTGTTTGTATAAATAGCGTTCAAATGTGTTGCTGTGGCTAAGTGTCATCAAGCTGGTTCAGATGCACAGTGATCCTGTGTGTAACTGGATGAAACATTGCCCAATCGTGCGCCATCTTCACATCTTCCTGTGCTTCAGTTCGTTGTTTCAGCCACTGTGTCAATCCACCTTGTTGAAGACCTTTTTCTGTTGCCTTTCTTCCAAGCATCCTGTCTCTCCAGGAACTGTTCCCTCATGGAATGTCTAAAGTATGGAGGACAAGTATTGCCATCGTAGACTCTAAAGAACACTCTGGCCGTACTTCTTCCAACACAGACTTGTTTGTCCTTCTTGCCTTCCATGTTGCTTTCAATATTCTTCACCAGCACCATTATTCAAATGTATTGACTCATCTTTGGCCTTCTTTCCTCAAGTCCAAATTTCACAGGCATATGAGGTGATTGGCTAGAGTCAGGCGCAACTTAGACCATAATATAGTAGTTAGTATAGTATAATAAAACAATATGACATCCTTGCATTTCAGCACCATAAAGAGGTCTTCTGATTTGTTGGCTGTAGCTTCCATGAACATTGATTGTGGATCCAAGCAATACAACACTTTGACAACTTCCACCTTTTCTCCATTTATCGTGCTGTTACCTACTGGTCCAATTGTGAGGATTTTGGTCTACTTTATAGTGAGTTTTAATCCATAATGAGAGTTGTAATCCTTGATCTTCATCATCAAATGCTTCAATTCCTCACTTTCACCAAGCATTGTTGTGTCATCAGCATATTGCAGACTATTCATAAACTTCTTCTAACTCTGATGCCACATAATTCATCACATAATCCAGCTTTTCTGATTACTTGCTCTGCATACATAGTGAATAAGTATGGAATAATAAGGATGCAACCTTGACACACCTTTTCTCATTTCGGGGGTATGTTTTATTTTGCAGCCTTTTTGCATACTTCTCAATTTTTTAAGTAAATCATTTTATTGGGGTTCTTATAGCTCTTATAACAATACATACATCAATTATTTTTTATATTTATTTATTCTATTTTTAGATCATTTTACTGGGGACTCTTAAAACTCTTGTTACAATCAATACATTAATTGTATCGGACATATTAGTATATATATATATATATATATATATTCATTCTTTATAGACCTTTCATTGAACCCTTGGGATCTGCTTCTCTTTATTTCCCCCTTTCCTCCCCCAACCTGTATGGCCCCTTGATAGATTATAGACTGTTAATTATTTTGAAATCTCATACCAAGCACTGTCTCCCTTCCCCTCTGGTTTCTGTTGTTCTTCCCCCTGGGTGGGGGAATTTATTTTTTTAATCATTTTATTGGGAGCTCTTACAGCTCTTATCACAATCCATATGTATATCCATTTTGAAACAAGGAGGAAGGCAGAGTGACATCCAAAGCAGTTTGTCAAACACATCTGTACATATGTTGTCATATTTTTCAAAACATTTTCTTTCTACTTGGACCCTTAGCATCAACTCTTCATTTTCCCCTTCTCCTTCCCTTCCTCCCTCCCTCCCTCCCTCCCTTCCACCTCATGTCCTCTTGATAATTTATAAATTATTATTATTTTTTTCCATTTCTTATACCAATTGCAGTCTAATTGCACCCACTTTTCTGTTATTCATCCCATATGTTGATCACTGTTATCGGTTTCCCTTTACTCCCCCCCACGCCCACCCCTTACCTCCTAGTATCGCTGTTCCCTGTATTCATCCTGAGGAGTTTCTCTCTTCTGAATTCCCTGTGTTGTGAGTTCTTGTCTGTACTGGTATACATGTTCTGGTCTTGGCATCATGGTAGTGGGGGTGAGGAGAAAACATTGAAGAACTAGAGGAAGGTTTTATGTTTCATTGGTGCTCTACTGCACCCTGATTGGCTCTTCTTTTCCTTGTGACCTTTTGGACAGGGGGTGGCCAAATGACTACTGGTGGGTTTTGGGTGTCACTCTTAAACCCCCCCCCCCCATTTTCATTGTTATTTTTTTTTGTTTGTTTTGGGTCTTTGATGCCGGATATCTGATCCCATTGACACCTTATGATCACACAGGCTGATATACTCCTTCCATGTGGGCTTTTTCCCTCCTCAGCTAGATGGTCAAGCTTTTAAGACCCCAGATGCTATATCTTTTGGTAGCCAGGCACCATCAGCTTTCTTCACCATATTTGCTTATGCACCCATTTTGTCTTCAGCAATCGTGTCAGGGAAGGTGAACATCACAGAGTGCCATGTTAGGAGAACAAATTGTTCTTGTGTTGAGGGAGTACTTGAGTGGAGGTCCAATATCCAACGGCTACAATAATACTTTATAAATAAATATATGTACATATATCTATTCCCCTGTCATTGTATATAAGTGTATTTACCTATATACATGCCTATATTTAGATTTCTTATGCTTCCCAGTTCCTTTCTCTATTTCTTTTTACTTTCCTCCCATTCCACTATCATGTTAGGTCTTCATTCAGGTTTTGGTAATTCCTCTTGCTACATTGCCCTTGACTGAGCCCCCCACCCCCCACTCCCAAGCATTCTATGACCTCTTCATCATCAATTTTAGATTCTTTATTCTTCTTTTGTACCTGGATTTGTGGGCACCCTCCTCTTTTTCCCCCAACTCTCCCTCTCCCATGTCCTCCAGAACTATCGACCCTATTGTTCTCACCTCCGGACTGCTCATCCTGCTTATCTTGTCCAGATAGGCATGCAAAGACAATAATATGTGCGAAAGCAAAGCAGAGCGAAACAGAACAAGAATAGAAGACAAAAAATAAGTCAACAGGACTGAGCCCCGGTGGTGTTAAGTGGTTGAGTGCAGGACTGCAGCCTGCGGGTTTGGCGGTTCAAATCCAGCGGTGGCTCTCAGGAGCAGTGCTGGGTACTCCCACGACCACCAGAGTGCAGTGATGCCCCCCCCCCCAGATAAGTCAATAGCAACTAATGTAATAAAACAATAAATAGAAAAGAAAAACCAACAGTAAAAACTGAAAAGTCCTCAAACAGTTCCAGGTCTGACCATTGACCTTTATGAATGTTTTCCATTCGAGTCAGCTGGGGTGCCCCACCCAGGCCCCCAAGTCCACCTTGGGCATTCCTCAGGAACTTTGTTGCTTTTCTCCTCCTCCTCCTCTACTGTACACTCTTAGTGTTCACTCAGGTGCAGTGGGGCTGGATCAGGCACATCTCCCACACCGTGTTCCCAATGCTGTCCCCTTAGTGCTACATATATCAGGGCTATCAAGCACATTTGTGCATATGTTGCCATCATCATTTCCCAAACATTTTCTTTCTACTTGAGGCCTTGGTATCAGCTCCTTATCCCCCTCCCTCACTCTCCCCCCTCCCACCCATTCATCCTCATGAACCTTTGACAAACTATACATTATTATTTTTTTCATATCTTACACTGTCCCCTGTCTCCTATCACTCATGTTTCTGTTGTTCACTCCCCTGAGGTTGGGTAGATTATAAGTCTTTCATTGTGATTGGTTCCCCTTTTCTCCCCCACCTTCTGAATACCCTCATAGTATCACTACTCCAATTACTATTCTTGAGGGAGTTATTTGTCCTTGATTCTCTGTGTTGAGAGCTCTTATCTGTACAGTGAACTGGGGTCATGAGAATGGGGGTGGGGGGTGGTAGACAAGGAAACATTAAAGAACTAGAGGAATGCTGTGTGTTTCTTTGGTGCTGGCATTCTCTTCCTTGTGACCTTTCTGTTAGGGGAAGTCCGATTGCCTACAGATGTGTCTCCAGTGCTGTCCCCTACAGCAGTGTTTCACTGCTGTGTTTTGTGGTGGGGGCAGCTCTATGGTCCACTCTGAGACTTGGCTGTTCCAAGCAGAAGTGCTGTCCTTGGGCCTAGGTGGGCCAGCATATGGTTCTCTCTCTCTCTCTCTCTCTCTCTCTCTCTCTCTCTCTCTCTCTCACCCTCTTAGTTTGCTCCTATATAATCTGAGCAAATGGCAATATATATACAAGTATGCTTAATATGATTGAATTATGAATTGTTATAAGATCTCTAAGAGTGCCCCACTAAAATGATTTATAAAAATAAATAAAACATTCTGTTTTCCCTGGGTGCACAACTGCTTCTTTATTCATGTGCAAGTTCTAAATGAGCCCAATGAAGTGTTCTGGAATTTCTATTCTTCTCAAGGCTATCCACTATTTGTTATGATCCACACAGTCAAAGTCCTTGGCATAGTCAATAAAACACACGTAAACATCTTTCTGGTATCCCCTGCTTTCAGACAAACTCCATCTGACATCCACAATGATATCCCTTGAACGTCTGTCAGCTCAGCTCTCCATCAATAGACTGTTGCAATCTTTGTTGGAGGATCTTCAGTAAATTTTTACTTGCATGTGCTATCAATAATATTGTTCTATAGATTGAATATTCTGTTGCATCACATTTCTTTGAAATGGGTACAAGTATGGATCTGTTCCAGTCAGTTCATCATGTAGTTGTCTTCCAGATGTCCTGGCACAGATGACTATGTGCTTCAACTTGTGGAAACACTTCAATTGATATTCCATCAATTCTTAGAGCCTTGTTTTTGGCTAATACCTTCAGTGTTTCCAGAACTTTTTCATTCAGTACCATTGTTCTTGCTTATATGCTATCTCCTGAAATGAAGAATAGCTACTCATTGTTTTTGGTATAGTGACTGTGTATTATTTGTATCTTCTTAATTTTTTTTTTTTTGGCATCACTGCGTCTGGTGGTCATGGGCACTACCCAGTGCTGCTCCTGAGAGCCGCCGCTGGATTTGAACCGCCAAGCCCGCAGGCTGCAGTCCCACACTCAACCACTTATGCCATCAGGGCTCAGCCTCTTCTTAATTTTTTCCAACAGTTTTATTGGCATATAATTCAACAGTTCAACCACATCAAGAAGAGTTGTATAATCATCACCACAATCAGGTTGAGGAAATTTTCTTCACCATACTCATCATTATAAGTTTTCATTGCCCCCCAATTTCCCCTGCCATACATACCGTCAAGGAACCATTCATTAATCCAGTTACTATCTCTAAGGATATACTTGCGCTGGATTTCATATAAAGAAAAACATTAAAAATAATAGTCTAACAGCAACATCAAAATAAAGCAGATTAAAAACTCAATAAAAAAGAACATGGGAAATATTAAAAACTAGAAAAAATGTAAATGGAACGTAAGGAAGATCAAATGATAGCGTGCTTAATTTTAACCTAATTGTATCTGCAAAAGTCCACTCTGAAGTGACATGTGTTCTGCATAATAGCAAGGTTATTCACATTCTGATCCATGGTCAGAGGGGATTAACTTGGGGCTTAATCAACATGGATTGCCCCTTCCTTTTTTTTTCTTTTTCAAAACAAGCACTTACATGGATCAAAAGGGAGATTAAATAATAAGATATTACATTTTAGCCTAAGAATGTCTTCCATAATCAAATTTACAATGTTCTCTCTCTGAAAACAGGGCTATTCATTTCCTGCAACCATGATAAGATGGCTATGATTACCAGAGGCTTCATTCAGGTGTGGACCCTGCAAATGAATTTTGGGCTTTCACTATTTTCCGTAGCCTTCTGCAAATCAGGTGTTTACAATTTAAGCTTGGAAACCATTTCTTCTTTTAGATTCTGTTATTTGCAATCATTGGATTACACAGGCTGGTGTGCTTCTTCCTATGGACTTAGTAGTTGATGCTTCACTCTTTCTTCATCTTTTGATATATCCTGCACCATTCACTATTTTGTCCATAGACTCCTTCAATATTACAACACAGACTTGACTTTTTTCTGTAGCTCTTTAAATTTAAAATATGATGACTGTGTTCTTCAAAAGGGAGAGCACATAATGAATGTTACATTTTAACCTAACTACATCTCCAATTAGGCCCTCTACAATTAGATTGAAGGTCTAATTGCAGATATCGATAGGTTAAAATGTAATATTTTATTATCTGATCTCCCCTTTTACCTATTTCAATTTTGTTCCACTTTTTAATATTTTCTACTTTCTCCTTAGTTGTGATTTTTCTATGTTTTATTTTGCCATTGTTGTAGTTTAAATTTTTTTCTTTCACTTATTGTTTTGTATGTTTCTCTGTCTATGAAATCCATACAGACAGTGTCTGGATTGATAGTTTCCTAGGAAAGGGTGGTTGTGGGGGAAATGGGGAGCTAGCAACAATGAACAAAAGAAAGAAGAAATGTTCTAAAATGGATTGTGATAATGATAGCCCAACTCTTCTTACTGTGATTGGATTATTAAATTATATTTGTGAATTATGTCAATGAAATGATTTGAAAAAAAAAGAGCAGTATGGCCAGAATACTCTTTAGAAGCAAGGATGGCGAGACATCATCATCATTTCATGTATTTTGGACATTATCCTGAGAGTTTGGATACCTGGAAACAAAGAAAGAATAGGTGCTTTGGAAGTTATAAAAGAGACCAGTCCTAGAAAAGGTATCATACTTGGATAAAATAGAGGAACAACTAAACAGTGAAATCTCTTAGTTAGATGGATTGACGAAGAAGCTACAGCAATAGACTTAAGCATAGGATCAATGTGAGGCTGACACAGGCCCAGGCAGTGTTCTGTTCTGGTGTGCTTGGGGCCGCTCTGTGTTGGAATCAAATAGATGGCACCTAAACACAGCATTGCCCTCTGTAGCTCACTTTGTTACCCGGTCTCTTCAATAAAGAACCAAAACTCAAACCCAGGGTCATTGTGTCAATTCTGACGCACGGTGCCCCTATGGAACAGAGTAAAACTGCTCTTGTGGGTGTAAGAGACTATGTTTTTTGGAATAGAAAGTCGTTGGAACAGCTGGTGATTAGCAGCTCAAAGTATTGCCATTATGCCACCAGGGCTCCTTCATCAATCATCGTACTATATTATTATCCTTCTTATTTCTCTTGTGACAATGTGCCCACTTCATTTCTTATTTGTATTATTTGCATTTTCTCCTTTTTTTTTCCTTTGTGAAAATTTCCAGTGATTTGTAACTTCGTCAATCCTTTCAAAGAATCAAGTTCTTTTTTTTCTCAATGATTTTATTGGGGACTCCATACATCATTTGTATCAAGCATATTTTTACACGTTGCCATCTTCATTTCCAAATATTTTCTACTTGAACCCTTGGTATAATAAGCTCCACTTTCCCCCTCATCTTTTCTTCTTTTTTTGGCATCACTGCCTTCTGATGGGAGTAAGAGGCTCAGCCTTGCTCATGGAGAGCTCCTGCTGGATTTGAACTGTCAGCCCTGTGGGCCACGGTCCTGCACTCAACCACTAGGCCACCAGGGCTCAGCCTCATTGTTTTTTATTATAAATTGGGGGCTTATATAACTCCCATCATGATCAATACATACGTCAATTGTATGCGACCACATTTGCACCCTTGTTGCCATCATCACTCTCAGAATCAAGTTCTTATCTTTTTGATTCTTTAAATTGTTTTACTGTTTCACTTATTTCTGCTTTAATTTTTTATTAAAAATCATTATATTGGGGGCTCATACATCATTTCTCACAATACATAAATACATATACTGTGCCAAGCACCTTCGCATGTCTGCCGCTGTCATCATTTTCCAAATATCTGCTTTTCCACTTGAACCCTTGATATCAGCTTCCCATCTTCTTTCCCTGCTATCCCTTCCCAACCAAACTTCAATAGTTTATAAATTATTATTGTCTGTCATATCTTACACTACCCAACCTCTCCCCCAGCCCACTCCTTTGATGCCTGTCCTCCAGATAGATGGTTATATGTATATCCTTGCAGTTGGTTCTGTCTCTCTTACCCACCTTCTCTCCACCCATCCAGTAGCTCCAATCTCACCACTGGCCCCAAAGGGCTCATCTGTCCTGGGTTCCCCATATCTCCAGCTCCCCTCTCTATCGGTGTACCTTCCCCAGTCCAGCTGGATTTGTAAGGTAGAGTTGGGACCATGATAGTTTGGGGGAAGCCTTCAGGAACTAGAGGAAAGTTGTATGCTTCATCACTGCCTCACTGCACCTTGACTGGTCTGTCTCCTCCCCTATAAGGGGTGACCAATTACCCACCAGTGGGCCTTAGGTCACCACCCTGCTCTCCCCCTCATTCATAATGATGTGATTCTTGTTCTTTGATGCTTGATACCTCCTCCCTTCAGCCCCTCTTGACCACACAGGCTGGTGTGCTTCCTCCATGTGGGCTTTGCTGCTTCTGCGCTGAACGGCAATTCATTTATCTTTAAGTCTTTGAGACTCCAGACATTTAATCATTTGGTAGCTGGGCACCATCCATTTCTTCCACTCTTTTTTCCTCTGTATCCATTTGTCTTCAGTGATCGTACTGGGATTCAATTGATCCATTGATTTTGATTTTTGTTCTTTGATGCCTGATACCTGATAGTTTCAGCACCTCATGATCGCACAGGCAAGTGAACTTCTTTTATGGTGGCTTTGTTGCTCATGAGCTAGATGGCTGCTTGTTTACACTCAAGTCTTTAAGACCCTAGAAGCTGTATCTTTTGATAGCTGGGCACCATCAACTTTCTTCACCACTCTTGCTCATGCTCCCACATGTACTCAGTGGGTGCGTTGGGGAGGTGTGCACACAGTGATATGTGTTTTTCCCCCTGTTTGATGCCTGTTGCCTAGTCCTTTCAACACCTTGTGGCCACACTGGCTGCTGTGCTTCTTCTGTGTGGGTGTGGCCACTTCTCAGGTAAATGGTCTATTGTTTATCTTCAGGCTTTTAAGACCCCAGATGATATATATCCTTTGATAGCTGGGCACCATCAGCTTTCTTCACCACATTTGCTTATGCACCCATTTTACTTCAGAGATCGCATTGGGTCAGTGAGCATTGTGAATTATCAGATTCATAGAACAAAGTGTTCTTGCATTGAGGGAGCACCTAGGTGAGGGCCCAAGGTCCACTTGCTACCCTATAAATATAAATAATTAAATTATTTTAATAATCTAATAATTAATAATTAAATTATAAGTATAAATAAAAAATTAACCTATAAATATGTTCTTAAATTTATTCCCTCCTTATAATAGATAATTATATTTATGTATGGACATGCCTATGTTTAGACTTCTACAAGTGCCCTTTGCGTTCTAGCTCTTTCTTCTCTTTCCTTCCACCTCCCTCCTGTCCCTGGATCACGCTGCACCTTCATTGGCATTTCAGTGCTTCCTCACAGTTACATTGTCCTTGCTTAATCCCTGCCAGGCCTCCCACTCCCTCCTTTCCAGCGATTCCGGACCATTTGTTGTTCCCCCCGTCCAGGAGCCTGTCCACGTCCCCTTCTTTCCCCCTCTCTGGTGCCCCCCAGGAGCCGTCGGACCTGTCATTCCCTCCTCCTGACTCTCTGACCAGGAGTGCTCCCTTTTTGATTCGGTTTACTTTTGCCGGGGTCATTCAGCAATGCTTCCCCACCATGTGACCCCCTAAATGTCCTGTGTCACTGTCTGCTTCAATTGGGAGCCAGTATGACCCATCCTGTTGCTGATAACAGAGGGAATAGGGCACTAACCCACCCAGGGAGAGAATACTGTCCTGTCTCCACAGAAGCCAGAGCAGGCGAACAGTTCCTACCACAAAGCTCCCAACCATGAGGACAGTGTGGACGCATGGAAGGATGCAAGAAAAGAGAAAGCTACAGAGCTGGACACAACCAGAATCAGATTGACCCCATCCCTAGAAGTGGGCATGGCCGAGAACAGGTTGGAGTAGGGCCCAGCATGCCACACCCACAGGGAGAAAGACAAGAAGGGAGGAAGAGGAAGAGAGCTGGTCCAGTCCCCACGCTGACACATGATGCTCAGAGGACTAGGTCTAGGGACCTAATGGGTCACAGAAAGACTGGGCAAACAAAAACAGGACGGATCTGCTTTAATTTTTTTTTCTGCTTTAATTTTTATTGCTTATTTTCCTCCAGTGGCTGTAGGCTTATTTTTTTTGGGGGGGGAGGGCATCACTGCCCTCAGGTGGTGGGAGTAGGAGGCCCAGCCTTTGCTCCGTGGAGCTGGAATCAAACCTCCATCCTAGTGGGCCGCAGTCCCTCGCACAACCACTATGCCACCAGGGCTCAGCCCGGCTGTAGGCTTATTTTGATGTTGAAAATAACCCAAATGTCCGTCAACAGACGAATGAGTAAAAAAACTGTGGTATAGACATATGGTGGAATACTATAAATCCCTAAAAAGTAGCAGTGAATGCATGAAATACATTGACGCATGGGAAGAACTGGAGGAAATTATCCTAAGTGAAAGAAACCGAGCACAAAAGGACAAGTACAATGAGTCTGCTGAGGTAGGCTTAAAAAATGGGGCATAGAGGAGAAATGTATATACATATATTCCTGGCATGGGGTCCAGGTACTATGGCAGGGATACATATGGCAGCCAACTAGATGAAGGGGGGAGAGGGAGAAAAACATGGGTAGGGGGAAAACAGGGCTAAGCCACCCAAGGAGAGGGTATTAGCTCTATCTCCACAGGAGAGGGAGAAAGAGACTAGGCCTCAACCTGTTGCACCGAGATATGAATACAGCAAAAACAACACATGCTAGGGAACCAATAGAGAGGTCAGTGGGGCCCACCCCAAACCCAACTATGTGAAACCCCCTAACCCCAAGAGAATGCACTTCAGAGGATAGCATTGAAGCTACAGCTTGGGGAGAGGGGCACATCTGATTATGTCACATAAGAGAAATGAAGAGGGATGGAAAGGGAGGGGAACACAACCTGGCCTACCAAGCCCTGAGGACTATATTACTGCTCAGAGCAGACAATGCACAAATAGGACCTTAGGGCTGGCCCCACCAGGAGACACAACATCTCTCACTGAACGATAGCACTATGGGGGAAAACAATGGAGACACAGTGCAAGAACTGTGCTTGATCTGACCCCATCACACTGGAGTGAAACACAAAGGGCATGCAATAGAGCAGCAAGGGAAGTAAAGCGATGAAATTTCCAGAAAATACCAAAAATAGAGCAGAGTGTGTAACTCCATCAGACTTGACTGGAAAACACTCCTAAAGATTAAAAAAAAAAAAAAAAAGACCTGTAACTATTTATAGGCTTTTCCTTTTTTTTGTCATTGGCTTTCTTTTTATTGTTGCTATTTGTTTTTTGTTGTTTTTTTGGTTTTGTCTCCCCTTATTGTTTTTTTTTTGGCTTTGCCCGGTTTTTGTGCTTATTAATGTCTCTGCATGTCTATCTAAATAGATAGGTGGAATAAACCATTCAGAGACAAAAACAATGGGACTGACAGTTCCAGGGGGACATGCACAAAGGGGAGGTGGGAGAGAGGAAGTGGGGGGCATCAACCAACTCAGGGACAAGTTACAAGTAAATAGAATCAATGGAAAGTAGGACCTAGGATGTCTAGTGGGGCTTAATCAAGTGCAATGTAAGAGGAAGAAATTAGTAAGCCTGAATGAAGGCCCAACATGATAGTGGAATAAGAGGAAGGTAAAAAGAAATAGAGCAAAGAAATAGGAAGCAAAGGACACTTATAGAGGTTTAAATACAGGCATGTACATATGTAAATATATTTAGGTTGTTAGGGAAATATATATTTATATATTAAATATTAAGGGAGCAGATGGACATTGGACATTCAAGTACTCCCTCTATGCAAAAACACTTTTCTCTAATAACTTGGCCTTCTGTGATGTTCACCTTCCTGACACGATCACTGAAGACAAAAAGGGCACATAAGTAAATGTGGTGAAGAAAGCTGATGGTGCCTGGCTATGAAATGATATAGCATCTGGGGTCTTAAAGACTTGAAGATAAACAAGTGTTCATCTAGCTGAGAAGCAAAAAGTCCACATGGAGAAAACACACCAGCCAGTGTGATCATAGGTGTTGATGGGATCAGGCATCAAAGACCCAGAATAAAAAGTCATACCTATGTAAATGAGGTAGGGAGGGCAGAGTGGAGACTCAAAGCCCATCTGTAGACAGTTGGACATCCCCTTACAGAAGGGTCACCAGGAAGTGATAAGCCTGTCTAGGTGCAGTGTAGTACTGGTGAAACATACAACTTTTCTTTAGTTTTTTAATGCTTCTTCCTCTCCAATACCATGACCTCAATTCTACCTTACAAATCAGACTGGACTAGGACTACACTTTTATCTGTACACTGCTACAGATAAAATTCGACTGCATGGGAATCCAGGAAAGATAAACCCCTCAGGACCAACATTGAGAATAGACATAAAGAGGATAAGGGAAGGTGCAAGGAGGAAAGGGGAATGGATCACAAGGACGGACATATAACTGCTCCTCAGGGGACAAATAACAGAAAAGTGGGTGAGAGGTGACAGAAGACAATAATGTGAAAATAATATTCTATAATTTATTATAGGTTCATGAGGGAGGGAGAGTGGGGGAAGGAGGGAGGGGAATGAGGAGCTGATATTAAGGGCTCAAGTAGAAAGAAAATGCTTTGAAAATGATGGTAACATATATGCAAATGTTCTTGGCACAATGGATTAATGTATAGATAGTGATAAGAGCTTTAAGAGCCCCCAATAGACGTATTTAATAAAAAATAATAACCGGAGTTTAATTTTAACACAAGTGGATCTGCAATAACCTTTAACTTTCCAGTATATTCTGTATGATACCAAAGGTATTCAAATCCCTGGTCCATGGTCAGAGGGGATTCACTAGCAGCTTAAGTACATGTCCTTCCTCTCAAATACCCTTAAAATGGGTCAAAATAAAAGATAATGCATTTTAACCTAACTATGTCTGCCATAATCAACATTGCACAATTTTCTGTCTAGTTTCAAGGCTATTCACATCACTCAACCATGATCAGAGGACATCTACCAGAGACTTAATGCAAGTGGATTTGGGCTTCCATCATCATCCAGTGCCTTCTACAAAGCAGATAATTACTATATAAGCTCTGATACCACTCCCTCCTATTGGTGAAGTGGAGCTCACCCACCTCTAGACATAGAGATGGTAAGCCAGAAGCTGAACAGGTTTAGAGCAAAGGCTCTGACCTCAGGCATCACAGTGGCTGTGCAGTGGGGATGTAGCCAGTCACTGGGTTGATGAGGATGGTCACCAGGAGATGTAGGGAACAAGTGAGGATCCCATATTTCCCATCATAAGTTTCTGATGTAGTTGTTTCTGCTGGTCCTAAGCTAATGGAACTGATCATAACCACAGTGCATCAAGCAGCTAACAATTCCACATGTATTTCCTCTCAAAGCACTTTTGTTTATCATCTTCTCCCAGTCAGTATTCAGTCCACTTAAAGATTTTTAAATTTTATTGATACATAATTCACTTGCCATATGACTCTCTGATTTATACATATTCAAGAGCTGTACAATCAGAGCCACAGTAGATTTCAGAACATTCTCCTTCATTCTTGTTCTCATTGCTATTTGCACCCTATTCCCCCAACTTCCATGACATATCCCTAAGAAATTATTATTTTAGGTCCTGTCTCTATAGATGAACTACTTTGTATTTGATATAATGAAAAACATACAACAACAAAAGCCCCACGACAAATAACAAAATAAAACACAGAAAACCCTCAGCCCAAAACAAAGTAGCAAAATAATAAAAGCTAGAAAAAATAAAAAATGAGTCAAAAGGAAGAATGCATGATAGGTGTTAAGTTTGAACCTAACTATATCTGCCTAACTATTAATCTTTCAAATAAATGATAGGTGTTAATTTTTAATCTAACTGTATCTGCCTAACTATTAACCTAACTATTAATCCACTGTCCTATGTATTCTTTCTGTGAATAGCAAGGATTTTCACTTCCCTGGTCTAAGAGGATTCACCTGAGGCTTAATCCATGTGGGGACTCTGCAAATGAATTTTGGACTTTCACTGTCATCCATGGCCTTCTATAAACCAGATTCTCAGAATTTATGCAGTTCCCTCCTCCAGCCTTGGATTTTATTATTTATAATCCTTCAATCACACAGGCTGATGTTCTTCTGTGTAGAGTTAGCTGATACCCCACTTAAATGGCTGTTTGCTTTAGACAAACCTTTAAGACCTCAGAGGCTATTCTTTTTGACAACTGAACACCATTTAATTTCTTCACTGCTCTTGCCTATAGAACCCATATCTTCAGAGATCTCTGCAAAAGTGAAAATATTGAGTATATCCAAGTCATAAGAACTAATTGTTTTTCCATTAGGGCTACCATTAAGTGCAAGCTCAAAATATATTAAATTATCTATGGCTTACATATGTCCCTTGTACACTTTAGAGACATTATTGCTATTGGGAAAAGTTATACTTCATTCCCATGGGACATATGGTAATTCTATTGATTAGTCATTAGTCATTGGTATAGATTTTTTTTTGTTTTTTTGTTCTTTTGGGGGGGCATCACTGCTTTCCGGTGGTGGGAGTAGGAGGCCCAGCCCCACTGCTGGAATTGAACCTCCGTCCCAGTGGGCTGCAGTCGTGTGCACAACCACTATGCCACCGGGGCTCAACAATTTTAAAATATTGTTGAGAAAAGAAAAATATATATGCATACTTTTATAGATGAACATACATGGATTCTAACTTCCACAGATATAAAACTTATGTGACTAGATATTATTATGTAAACAATGGGAGTTGGAGAAGGGAAACCTTTCAGTAATGCAGCTAGACTGAGATATGTCATTTAAAAAGCAGAGTATGAAAATATATGGTTGCCTTAAATTGCCTTTTTTTTTTGACACCCTGACAGGAAGAATCAATCCACTTTTATTTCCTTCTCTGAGAAATTCTGGGTTCCAGGATTCTCATCTGTATCTGTTTCACCTGATTCCTTATGCCTTTGGATCTGTGTAGATGTCTACTCCATCATCTTGCCAAAAGTTATAGTTTATTGCTGAAAGTTTAATATTGGAGAAAGTACAACTAGAATGATATCTCAGCTGAGGTCAAGGCAAGCTCATATTTGAAACTTACAAAGCCTATCATCAACCCTGCGACCCTAAAATTCTATCATATTTTTTATGAGGTTAGAAAAAAAATCTTTGTAATCAACTTTGTCACTTGACCTGTTTCTAACACTAAGACCTGTTTCTAACACAATTTCTTGGTAGAACCTGTCCTCATTTTGCTTCATTGAGCACAGATTACCTAGTAATTGTGAGATATCAAAGATCTGTACATTCTGGAGACAAGTCTATTGCATGTACAATTGGTTCAAATTTTTTTTTTTGGTTTGGTTCAATTTTTTTAATATGAGCCCAGAAGGACTGGCAAAGGGCCTTCCACCAAAGCTTTATTTAGCAGGTGCTTAATTAGGATGTACAGGATCTGTGAAGTCATGTTAAAATTATTTTTCTAAGGGAATTTTTAATTACATTTAAAAGAACTTTTAAAAGTTTATGGAAAAATGTAATAAAAAGAGAATAGATTCTTGTCACAAACTTTCTGAAGTCCCCTTATATGACAGAATTTTTTTGAAGAGCAACTTTTCTTATTTTCATCCCCACCCTCAGGGAAGGTGGTGTACTCTGGACAGAGCATAACCTCTAAATCACATTGCTTGCCAGAAGAGGAATTCAATTCAATGTAGTTTAAGAAAACTGAGATAAGTCAATTGAAGGTGGGTTCTCGAGGACTATAACAATGTTGGAGACCTCAGTGACTGGAACCAAGACCTCAAGCACTAACTAGCACACTCTCTTTTGTACTTCATTTCTGCTTTCCTCTGAATGTTGGTTTTATTGTTTTTTAATCTGGATGAAGGAATTATTTTCTTCATGGTGTAAAACCGGATTTTAGTCTGTCTTGGGTTGGCACCATTCCTAGAGGAAAAGTAGCTTGTATCATCCAACATAATTTTAGACAGTATTTTGATCTAGTTCAAATCATTTTCTAAGTCTTGGCTGAGTTGTTATGGTTAAGAATATAAAATAGCATGATGAGTTGAAACTGGTTTCACCTTTATTTTTGAGTTTAATGGCATGAATTCTGGTGGCCTAAGAAAGAGGATGGGAGCTTTGGGAGCCAGGAAGTCATACATGTTTCCATATGTCTATTCTGTTGCCATCCTTCCCCTATTTCTCACACTCTCATAGAGATCAGTGAGAGAAATAGGCCTGGCCATAAAGCTAATCTTGCCCAAAGAAAGAAGGAGACTCACAGTAACCCTGTAGGCCAGGTAGAACTGCCCTGTGGGTTCCGAGACGATATTTCTTTATGAGAGCAGAGCAGAAAGCTTCATCTACGTCAATTAAAATTGGCCATTAGTATAGAGGGTTCAATGTAGGCTTTATTAGATTAAAAACAACATAAACAACAACCTCACTTCCAGCAGGTCTATCATTATACACAACCACCCTATAGAATAGGGTAAAACTGTCCCTGTGGGTTTCCGAGATGTAACTCTTTAAAAATTTCATCTCTCTCTCCAGCAATGACTGGTAGTTTCGAACTGCTGATCATGTGGTTAGCAGTCTAATGTGCAACCACTAGGTTTTATTTCCAAAGCATAGGCAGGACTCTGGGAATAGCTTGGAAGTAGGAAAAAGAACATAAAACTTTTTTTGTATTTTAAAAAATTTTAATAAATCATTTTATTACCTTATAATTTCTGTCTGATTACTTTGCTTTTCATTTTCTCTAAAAATGCTCCTCATTAGTTCTCACAGGAACTAATTATTGTAGAAATATCTTGTTTTTTGGGGGGGGCATCACTGCCCTCTGGTGGTGGGAGTAGGAGGCCCAGCCTTTGCTCCGTGGAGCTGGAATTGAACTTCCATCCCAGTGAGCCGCAGTCCCGTGCACAACCACTACGCCATTGGGGCTCAGCTCAGAAATATCTTATGTACTAGAGTTAATTTTATGTAGTTATGATTTGATTTTGCATCTTTAAGCCTGTTAATATTTACTTTGATTTAGAATGACATTACGTATCATCTGTGTGTGTAAATTCTAATAAATAGTAACATTTTATGATTTAAATATTCTGTGATATTAAATGATGAAATAGACTCATATCTACATATATTTCATGAACTTATTACTTGCGAAACTTTTAATTTTTTCAATACGCGAGGCTATATGGTTTGTCTCCAAGATTTTTTAAATATTACAAGTCTCTAAAAAATTTCCAATATATTTATTGAGTTAAAAAAACTGCAAAAAAGCCCCAAAACTGTGCATGCAGTTCAAATCTGTGTTGTTCAAGGGTCTACTGGGTTGATCAATTTGCTTTAATGAATATGTAAAATCTCTTTCTAAAGAGAACTTGTCCACCAGGGCGGTGATGTCACCAAAAAAAAAAAAAAAAAAAAGGACTTGTGAAAATCACAGCATAGAGAAAGTACAAATTTGGCTTTTCACTGGAGTTTTTGCATCTCTTACTTTAATGCAAAAATCCCTTTGGAATTTAAACCTCGATGGTTCTATTTGTTAGTTAGATAAATAATTATTTTGGGGAAAAATCATCTTATTGGGAGCTCTTTCAGGTCTTATCACAGTCCCTACATCAATTGTATCAAGCACGTTTGTACATTTGTTGCCATCATCATTTCTAAAACATTTTCTTTCTACTTGAGCCTGTGGTGTCAGCTCCTGATTTTTCCTCTCTCTCCCGGGTCCCCCTCCCTCACGAACTCTTGATAATTTGTAAGTTATTATTATTTTGTCATGTCTTTTTTGTTGTCTGTTCCCCCGGGGAGGGCGATAGAGCATTGTGATTGGTTCCCCCTTTTTACGCCATCTTCACCTTCCCCTCTCGGTATTGCTACTCTCATTATTGGTGCTGAGGGAGTTACCTGTCCTGGATTCCCTGTGTTTCCAGTTCCTATCTGTACTAGTGTACATCCTCTGGTCTACCCAGATTAGTAAGGTAGATTTGGGATCATGACAGCGAGGGTGCGGGGGAGCATTAAAGAACTTGAGGAAAGTTGTATGGTTTTTTCCTAGCACTCTTATTAAGTTCATTAAATGTGCACACCACCTCTGTTGGCAATTGTGTGGGGAAGTCAGATAAAGGTAAGGGATCTGTGTTCTTCCATAAAGACCATCATTGTGTGAAGAGAAAAGGGATCCCAGGCCATCCAGGTGGGAAACTAGAAGGCCAAGCCGAAAGCAAGAGAGAAGCAAGTGACTCACTGAAGCAGCTTCAAAGAGGGTCGTGGCTCCGGAGCAAATGTGAGGCGAGCATGCTTTTTCTGAAATGTCCTAGAAGACCTTGGCTTTAGGTTTCAAGGATGGAACAGGTAGAGAAGGTAAAAACTGGCTTTGTTCTCTGCAATTCGTCTGTCCGCTTTCATCTTTCCCACTTCTTCAGAAAGTGCTCTCTAGTCTACAGTAAAATGTGGAAAAGCTTGAACCTACATAAGGTGGTGGGACAAAGACGGATTTCTACTCTCGTGTACAGTTACAATCTGGGAAACCCACGGGGTCGCTATGAGTCAGCGCTGGGGGGAGAGCAGTGAGACATAAGAAGGAAATCTGTCAGGAAGGGAAAGTCAAATGTTCCATTCATGGAGAGCAATGGGAAAGTGATGATTGCTCCCTGTCAAAGGCTGTCAACTTGCCAGACCTTGAAAAAGGAGGCCAGCCTCTCAAGTTCTGGCTCTCACAGACTTCTTTGTATCACTGTTACACAGCTCATTTTCTTCCATCGTGAATAATTATTATTATTGGCTAGTTATATGTTCAGTTGTTGTCCTCACTACATTGC
Source organism: Nesogale talazaci (assembly GCA_004026705.1). Taxonomy (NCBI): domain Eukaryota; kingdom Metazoa; phylum Chordata; class Mammalia; order Afrosoricida; family Tenrecidae; genus Nesogale; species Nesogale talazaci. The sequence continues at coordinate 103,936 of PVJH01000837.1, forward strand.
AAGGACAGTTAACTATAACCTAGTCACAGAGACCACTTGAGATAGTGCTTTGGAGAATGTAGGGACTTAATGTTTATTTAATTGATTTGAAAATTATTTACTTAGCTGATTTCTTTATTTTATTTTCTTCTTTTTTAGAAACCAACTAAGTTCCCTTTTAATCTAGTCTGTACTCTATTATTCAGAATGTCTTAATCACTTGGAAAAAACACTACATTGAACTGAATTTTCACCACATTTCTCAAGGAAGAGCAAAGCCACAAATCTTTCAGATGTCAGAAAATCAAAGGTACGCATTGTTCTCCCAAAGAGGGAAGAAATACAATGGGGCATTTACTCTTCAGGAAGGTTCTTGATGCTTTTAGGATGCTCTCAACTTCCGCTTAGGAAGGTAGGCTGTTTTAGGAAGAGAGTAATTGTGGACAGGGGAAGAGTTAGATTTTCCAGAGGCCCAACTGTAAAGTTTAATTATTTTTAAATGTACACTTTAACATTTTTCTACTTGACAGCTTTTTTTCTTTTCAATCATTTTATTGGGAGATCTTCCAGCTCTTATCACAATGCATCCATCCATCCATTGAGCACATATGTACATATGTTGCCATCATCCTTTTTAAAACATTTTCTTCTACTTGAATCTTTGGTATCAGCTCCTAATTTCTCCCCCTCCCTTTCACCCCCTCCCTCCCTCATGAACCCTTGGTAATTTATAAATTATTTTTTCATGTCTTACACCAATGGTTTGATAGTTCTCAGCTCCAAGTTTTTTCTAATCACTGTAAATGCCTGTGAGATATATCAAAGGAGAATATCTCAAAAACAGAAAGCTTTTTCTTTTATCACCACACTATTTTCTCTCAATGATTTCATTTCTTTGTTTGTTGTAAGATAAATAATTGAAGATAGCTTTGAATCCTGGAATATGGTTGTGATGTGAGAACTAAAATAACAAGAGTAGATAATAAAATGCTAACTGTGATGGTGGTTATTGATTATATATACCTCTGAAAAAAGATTAGAAAAATGAAACAGCTCTGATAGAGAAAAACTAGAGGGAGAAAGAAGCTTTATTAGTTTGGACAAAAGTGAAGCTGCTGTAACAAAAACACCCAACAATACAGTTACCTCAATGACAAGTTTTTTTTTTTCATATAATAGTCCAGAGCATTGCTGCTACTGTTAGATGCTGGTGAGTCCATTCTGACACATGGCAACCCAATGTACAACAGAATTAAACATTCCTTGATGCTGTGCCATCCTTTCCATTGTTGTTATGTCCGAGTCCATTGTTGCAGTCACTGTATCAACCCATCTCATTAAGAGTTTTCTGCTTTAAGGCATAATGTCCTTATCCAAGGACTGGTGCTCCCGCAACAAGTACCCAACACGTGTGAGACTAAGGATCCCCATCCTCACTTTCATGGAGTATTCTGGTTACCCTTCCTCTGTATAGATTTACTTGCTTTTCTGGCAGTCCAAGACATTTTCAACAATCTATACCACCACTCTAATTTGAAGCCATCAATTCTTTTCCAGTGTTCCTTATTCATTGTCCACCCTCCACATGCATATAAAGACACTGGAAATATCATGGCCTGCGGTGGGAACACCTTAGACCTTGTGGGAGTTATATCATCATTTGTTCATTTGAGGATTAAAAGTGAAGGGGCAGAGTCTAGTCTGTCAATCAATTCACAGCCAACGAGGTAACTGTGGGTATGGCCTCTCCCTGAGGATTCTGGGAACACTCTGATATTTCCTCCTTAGAGTCAGGAGAGACTCTTTCTCACAACTTCACATCCTTGGAAACTCTACTGACAAGACACATGGGAGTTAGAGAAACCACATGGACCTACCTACCCTAACGTGACCAGATTTTAAGTGGGACACCATTGATCGGGGAGTTCTTGATAAAAAATTTGGTCTATATGGAGCAACAAAAATGTTCATAGAATGCAAAAACAGTATTGTAATATATTTATTTGATTGTAAAACACCGTGGGACGTTGTTAAATTGTTAAAAAGTGGGATGTCTGGTCACTGTACTCTGAAGTAGCCTTAGAAGCTAGAGAAGCCATGCGGAGACCCTGGCTAGTGCTGAGATGCTTACAATGCCACTGGATCCAAAGACTTTCTGCGCATTGGCCTGTGATCGTCCTGTATCCAGCATCATTGCATGTGTTTCGTGAGTCTGAAGAGGACTTAATAGATTGGTATTGGCCATATGGATTAATATCGAACTTATGAGCTTGGACGGGACTGGATTGGGACGCTTTCTTAATGTACAATTACCCTTTACATAAAACTCTCTCTTATACACATATGTGTCTCTATGAATTTGTTTCTCTAGTCTACCCAGACTAATACAGTTCTCAAGACTATGCACGGAGTCAGACATTCTCCTTCATGTGGCACATTTCCAGTCTGCTCCATATGTCTTTTTTTCCATACCATTCACTAGGGCTTCAGCTCATTTTCTGGGTTATAAGCCTTCCTGTGTTCACTTACAAGAAATGGATCAGAGAAATGGAGGAGTTCACATAATAAGGTACAATCTAGCATTCTTCATTTCTATTCACATTCCTTTGGTAAAACATTGTCATGTGGTTATAAAAAAAATCAAACTCTTTGCCACTGACTTGATATTGACTCATAGCGACCCTGTGGGTTTCCATGACTGTAACTATTTACAGGAATAGGAAGCACTGTCTTTCTCCCATAGAGCTGTTGGTGGTTTCAATGCTGACCTTGTAGATGGCATTCTAATGCCTAAACACTAGTTAACCACCAAGGAGGCTAGGAAATATAGTTTAGCTGGGTAGTATTGTTCCTTAATGCTGTTGGAAAGTAGCGTTTGCTTGATAGTCTTTACTATCAATGCTATCGATGATTGAGAACTAAGTATGGTGATTCATAAATGTAGTAAAATTTCATTTGATGCACATAACTCTATGTCCAAGACATAGAGCCTATGTTCAAAGTAGCTGTGAGATGAAAATAATTGAGAGATTTTGATTCATATCGAAATACATATAATTCATACTCTAAATATTTTGTTTCATCATTCATCCCTTTCAATAACTGGTCTAAAGTAAAATTGCTTTTCATATTGTGAAAAATGTAATGTCATATTAATAATTTGATTAGAACTAGAGTTCACTTACTCTATTAAATATTTGCATCGGGTTTCTTAGAGCCAGTGTTAAATTCTCAACTGATGAGAATCTCCCCCTCTCCTCTCACCTCACCTCTTAGATGCCAGGTAATTAGACTATGAAATTTAAAGTCATTCTTGGGTACTGGCTATTTCCATATGTACCCCAAATCTGATAAACCATAAATTTATTTTCAATGTTCACTTCTTTCCTCTCTCTTATAGTGTTCAGACTACTAACTTGTTTCTATAAGTCTGGACCTGCTCTGTTAATGCATTCTGTAGCCAGAGTGATATATATATATGTTATATATAATATATGTTATATGTGATAATATATATTATCACCTGATCATACAACTGTCTGACTGAATAGCTATCCAACATCTTCAGGAAATATATGATATTTCATTTGGCTTCATTCACATCCCCACCTCACACCTCTTTATAACAAACTCTGTACAGTTGTTTGCATATTTTGTGCTGTTTTCAGCTAACTCCTACTATGCTCTCTAGTTTCGCTTTAGACAAATGTTTAGGAAGGAGCTTTTCTCTGACAAACTATAAGGAGCTGAATGCCTTGTCTATGTGCTTCTTTCACACTCAGGTTCTCAGCCTGTCTCTGTACTTATAACATGTATTGTGGTGATCTGTCTTTAACTAAACCAGAGACTTCCTGAGAGTAAGGATTGTGCCTTATTTGCTCAAGTTTCACTGCCTGGCATTAGTCTGACTCAAGGGAAACACTCAGCAAACACTTGTTAGAGGAAGAAGCGATGAAAAATCCTGACCTTTCTCATCTTTCTTAAGGAAAAATGATGAGAGTATCTATTTACTATGATCTCAGCCTTTATTGAGTGTGCTGAGCAGTAAAGTGAACAATTCAGGCCTCTCTGACTAACACAGATGATGGAAGCAATTTCTTGTCCCCACTGCTGAGTCCAGAAATAGGTTGAATGAATCATGATTATGTTCCTGCTACAGATACCATCAAAATAATCTAAGGGCTCCTGTGAGCTCTCAAAATTAAGACATATTTGAGTCTTGACTGCCCAAAGTATTTTCTGGCACATGTATTCTTGAGTTCCACACCTGACAGAAAGATCATATCACAAAATTGAAGCAGATTGTATTGGACAAGCAAACTGTGCTTCTGGTAATAGAACCACAGATGGTGCATTTATATTCACTTTCATGACAGTATATAGTGGTGGCTAGTGAAGACATGGCTGAGACGGGCGTGAGTCTAAGGCAGGTTTATGACCTAAATTTGGCTGAATATGTGTCCACTGATCTTTTGGGTACCTGGTAAACTTCATTTTGAAAACAGTGTTGATTTTGAAGTTATGACCAGCAAACTTAGCTGAGTAAAGGTATCTCCCCAAATATTACCCTGCAAATCAGAAGATCCTTGTCCTTAAAAAAAACAGTATGAGTTATGCTATAGGCAGATACATTTGACATGAGTGATCCTTTTTATTTGCCAGTCCTCACTTAGAAGATATGATGACAGAGGAATTGAGTTTGATGTGAATAATAATATAGAATATTTCAATATGCATGGAGGTTTAGACAAATTTCTTTGTGCAATGAGAAATTCAAGGTAACAAATCTAGGGTTGGTGGAGCACCCCCAGGAGAAGAGTCAAGAATGGCAGTTTCACCTACAGCATTTAGTCCAAGTTTCAAGAAAGACCAAAGATACCTTCCAGGAGAGTCTGCCTCCTTTAAAAGAGCTTTCCTGGAGGCTTATCCAGTACCTAAATTTCCTAAGGTCGCTGTAAAAAAGTACCTCAAACTAGGTGGTTTAAAATAACACAACATTTATTGTCTGCCAGTTCTAGTGGCTGGAGGTACAAATGAGGGTGTCAGCTGAATGACACTCTCAGCGAAACCTAGGATATGATCTTTCCTTGCCTCTTCCTAGCTTCTGATGCTTCTTGGCCTTTCTTGGCCTTCATTGACTTGTTGGTACAACACCACAGTGTCTGTGTACATCTTTACTTACCCGTTTGCCTTCTGGGTTTTTCTCTCTCTGCCTTTTCTTTCTTTCTTTCTTAAAACCAAAAGTAATATTGAATTAGGACTCACCTTTCCAAAGGTGCCTCTAGAGGGCACAATAGAACTGCTCCGTGGGTTCCTAAGACTATAAATCTTTAAGGAAGTGGAAAGCCTCATCTTTTTCCCAAGCAACAGCTGGTGGTTTTGAACTATTGAACCTATGGTTCAAAGCCCAACAGGGTAACCCACTATGCCACCATGAGTTGTAATCTACTTAATGGTAGTGAGTTTGTTTTGTTGTTGGTGGTGGACTTTTTACTTTTCCAGTAGCAGTTACTTTAATTTAGTTTTGTTTTTCTCCAGTATGACCTCAAAGTTTGTCGTTTTTTTTTTTTTTAATTGGGGGCTTTTAAAGTTCTTATCATAATCTGTACATGTATCCATTGTGTCATATAAATCTGTTCATATGCTGTCATCTATTACAAAAATTTTCTTTCTTTCACACCTTCAAAGACCCATTTCATATCCAGATACCAAGAGGTCGGACTTAAATATTTTTTTCTGGGGATACAATTCACCCCCCTAATACCCAGATACTTTTGTTCTCATCTCTCAGCCTGACATCTTGACTTGCTAGCTTCTACAATTCTTGGGTCAAGTTTAAAAAATAGATCTATTTTCATAATTCACACACACACACACAAACACCTCACTGATTTTGCTCTTTGGGAAATAATCCCCAAAATGCATCTACTCCTTTTCTTTTTGTTTCTGATTTCCAAGCTTGAAGTATAAAATATGTGAGCCTTGATGATGACCAATATTCAGGTTACAAAAATGATAGCCTTCATGCAAATCTGTTTACCCAACTTTGCTTATTCTGTGATGAGGTTCCCAGACCAAGAAATATAAAACTTAAAAACAAAACAAAAAATCCAAATGATTTTAAATCTCCAAAAGAGTAGGGCAAGTGCATTACTCACACCTTTTGGAAAGGCTACCAGTGGGACCCTTGGTGACCTTTCAGATTGACCTTTCATGTATAAAAAGTGCACTGCAAAGCTAAGAGTTCCAGGCTGAGTGAAACAGATTTTGATATACAATAAAATATAGTTACCACTTAGGCAAAATAAAAGTAAAAGTAAAAGACTTATCCACAAAATACACAGTAGTCATACAGTGAAAGAGATGAACCTATCAAGATATGAACCTATCAGTTAGGTTGTGGAAAATAAACTTCATCCAAAACAAGGTGTTTTTTAATTTTTTACTTATTATTATTATTAGATCATTTTATTGGGGGCTCTTACAACTCTTGTTACAATCCACACATCAATTGCATCTGTCATATTAATACATATATTCCATCATTCTTTTCTAGACATTTACTTTCCATTGAGCCCTTGGGCTGAGTTCCTCTTCCCCCCCTTCCCCTCCCCAACCCTCATGGCCCCGTGATAGATTATAGCTTGTTGAGTATTTTCAGATCTCATGCCAACCATTATCTCCCTTTCCCTCTGGTTTCTGTCGTTCTTCCCCCTGGATGAGTGTGTGTGATTATGTGCCATTCACTGTGATCAGTAGCCCCCTCCCTCCCTTCCTCCTCCTCCCTTCCCCCTCCCCTTTTGGTATCTCTATTCCCATTCCTGTTCCCAGGTTTCACATGTTGTGAGTTTTATCTCTTGCCTATACTTATGGACCTGCTCCCGTCTAGTTCAGACGGGGAACCAGGACTGGGGTCATGATAGTGGGGGGGGTGAGGAGGCCTCAAGAGATCAGAGGTATATTTGCATGATCCATTAGTGCTCTATTACATCTTGATTGACTCATCCCCTCCCTGTGACCCCTCTGTGGGGAAATGTTCCATTGTCCACAAATGGGCTTTGGGTCTCTGCTCCCACCCCCTCGCATTCTCACCAAAGCAGTTTTATTTGTTTGTTTACTATTTCTTGTGAATCATCTGATGCCTGTTGCCCGGTATCCATGACAGCTCATGATTGCACTGGTGGGTGTGCTTCTTCCATGTTTGTTTGCTTGTTTTTTACCAACAAAGTTTCCCTTTATTGAGTACCCTGTACGGCAACAATATACAACAGCCGTGAGCATAGCCAGGGGCTCCAGCTTCGTGGAAGTGAGAGGGTTGGGCTCCTGAGTCACGTTATGAACCAAGAGCCAGTGGTCACCCTCAGAGAACAACAAGAACCCTGACATGGGGTGGAAGGAGGCCCTGGCCTCACCTGTACCTGGTGAGGCACAATGCTTGGCCTCTCAGCCTTTGCTCACAGTGGCCTAGGTCCCCTGAGCTCTGGGCAATGACCTGTCTCCAGGTTCTGGGCAGAGTGGTCAGATTACAGCTGCCTCCTGTGAGCAAAGAGGGCAGGACCTGGCCAGAGTGGAGCTGGTGAGGACAGAGACTTTTCCCAGGTCCACACTCTGGCCTGGGGGTTGGTCTCTGGAAGGGTCCTGGACTTTACTACTTGTCCAGCTTCAGGGCTCAACTCCATACTAGAGGATCCATGCAGGTGTTGCGACGGTCCATGGAAGATACTTGACTTGGGTCAACAGGTCCCATGAGGCGCTATACTATCTCCTCAGCTCAGTCAGATCTCGGGAGCCAGGAGGAGAAGGAAGGCGCTGTCAGCACAGATCAAGCCCTGGCTGTGGTGTTGGCAGCCAGAGCACATGGGCTCAGAGCTTGGCCAGTGGGTGGTTGTGCTTCAGGGTGTACATGTCTAGGAGGACCTTCTCCAGGTAGAGGGCCTTGCGCACAGCGTTGGTCTCTGTACAGTGTTGTAGGCCAACATAGAGAAGTTGATGTGGGCCTCCTTGCGATTATAGCAGGCGCCATAGCCATCTGGTCTTGGCAGGGACCTGGTTGGCCATTTGTTTAACTTTAAGAGCTTAGACACGAGAACTTTTAATAGCTGAATACCATCCTCTGTCTTCACAACATTTGCTTATGCACCCATTGTCTTCAGTGATAATGGGTTGGGTGCAATGGGAAGGGGGACAGTGAGCATCACAAAATGCCAATTCATTAGAACGTAGTATTTTTGTATTGAGGGAAGGTATGAGCCAAGGCTTAAGGCATATAGGCCAATAATTCTATTATTGTGAATTAATGTATTTACATAAGTGCACACCTCTGTTAATCTCCCTATCTATGCCTTTGCTTCCTAGAGCTTTCCCCTGTTTCCTTTTGCCTCCTCTTGACCCACTATCACTTTCCCTCTTCTTCTGCCTCTTAATGCTTCCTCTCCACTATCTTGGTGTTGCCCTATTACTTTCAGGATCTCTATCCGCTCCTAAATGTTGTTTTCACTTCCCTAGTTGTTTCCCTGTCCATGTTCCCCTGACACCACACCCTTCTTTCCACCATACCTTCTGGGGTCATTGGCCCCATTGTCTTCTCCCCTAGCTTCTCTCCCATGTTGGTTCTATAGAAGTAGGCAAACCAGCTATGCCCTACTCCAAACAATAAGAAAATATACAGTTAAAAAAAAAAAAGAAAAGGAGAGAGAAAAAGATGGAAAAAGACTGGGGAAAAAAAAACCCTACATAGGTCCAGGTCTATTCACTGGCTCCCTTGAGTCCTCCCTTGAGATATCTGAGGGCTGTCCCTCCTTGCCTAAAGTCCAGTATTGAGGCTCCTCAGGGGCTTTTCTCCAATTGCAGATCTGTTATGCTTCATTCCCACACTGTCTTCTCCCCATGTGTCCCCATTATTGTCTCCTGTCACTGTATACTCCACATAGGGGACAGCATGTCTTGAGTTGTTGGTAGTCCCACATTCCTCTCTGTGCCTTAGCTGCTCCATACATACAGGGACCTTGTCCTCTGGGCTTGTTGTGCCTATTTGGAGTCCTGCCTGACTGGCCCTTTCTCTTTTTCCTTTTTGATTTGCTTCTGTGTGGGCATAGACGGGATTCATTGTCTCTCAGACTAACTCCCAACAACTGGGGAAGATAGCTTCTCCTCTCCATGAGGGAACTATTGCGAGATTTCCCAGAAGTCTCAGGAGAAAGCCATGCCCACACAGAGGCCTCATTGGCTACTCAATGGCTATCTCCAGATTAACAGGCTAGACTCCACCCCTACATTTCAATCATGAAATTAACATAAGCACATGACTGCCACAGACCACCCCTTGTTAATTTCATACTTTCACATAACTCTGTAACTATATGTAACTTTCAAAAAAAATCATATATATGCCTAACAGGATAAAACTAAAATGCACACAATTCAACATGTGTCACCATCATTTAAAAATAACATTCTATAAGCGAACAAAACAAAACATATTCTTTGTCTTACAATTACAGTTACATAATATCTACACCTTGATCCTATAACCCTATGAATATATATTCCACCACCTATGAGAGTTTGCAAGCCAACCACCTCATGCCTTTATTCCCGCATTTTGGGTATCTAATTTCTATATTGCCCACTTACATCAACCTAGTGCTCTGAGGAAAAAATCATATCCAACGTGAAGAATCTTCATTCCAGTTGGAAACTTCTGAAGTGTGCATCCATTAACAAAGTCAAATCAGGACAGGCCATTCATAAAGTCAGCAGCAATATGCACCAGTTCACAGACTCAAGTGACTTCTCTTGCTCTGGTTGGGTTCTGGTCAACTCAATGTGGGCTGTCTCACTTAGCCTCACCAGGGTAGCCATTGGTCACCTTCCCTTTAGACCCAGGTCCCATCACAAATTTTCAACATGCCTAACTCTCTCATACTAGATCATGAACTTCAGATCAGTCAACCCGCTCTTGTCTTCTCTATTTCCTGTGAACCAAGCCCAAATTCAACCTGTCTTTATTGTTGCAGTTCTCTTACTTCTACTCAAAGAGTAGATCCAGGTGGAAACCTAGCAAGCATTCCCACCTGCCATATGTTTCCTTTAACATTCAGTCCCAGAGAGGAGTTATCCTCATGTTCCAGATTCCTTTGCTTCTGAAAATAATCACGTCAGGATTTTCCAAGGAAACAAACTCTATCCTTTATCTATCAGTCTGACCTCTTAGAATACAAGTATTCTGAGTACTCCAAAAGACTGGGTGGGGCTAACTTCTTCAGAGAAGTCTTTCTAGGTGTGGCCTAAACCCATCTAAGGACAGGGTGGGGTTAATCTCTTCAGAGATGTCTTTGATGCTAAGTCCTAAACCCTCTAGAGGTCAATGCTTGGCTTGAGGTAACTGGATTTACAAAACTCTCTTTCATACTTCCCAATAAACATTTCTACACATCCTTATATTTACAATAATAGGCATAAGAAATCAGTGTAAACAGCATAATCAGAAATCAAACTTAATTCTTAAAACAGACAAGGTCAATACTTATTAAGCTTATCTATATCCTTATCTAAACTACTGTTTACACAGCAACATTGAATTAGATCTCTGAAGGCATCAAAACAGATCCCTGTTTTTGGTCAAGCTCTGACCTTCTTAGATTCTGAGACATTCAAATGATAGCTTTTATCCCTGAGCTCAAGATATACATTAACAGTATTCATCTTATATAGGAATAACCAAAGACAGCATCCAAACAGAATAATCAAAACTTTAGCTTCCTATATTGTTTCCAGAAAATAACTCAGTAAACTGCAAGAACATATCTGACTTCTGGCTAGCCCAAGAAGCAACAAAACCACGAGGCACAAGTCAAACATACATCTACGTTCCATCTTTATGATTTGTTCCTCTAGTACCCTACTCCTAAGGTACCATAATGTGTTAGTCCAGGTAGACTAGAGGAACAAATTTCATAGACACGCATATGGATATAAGGAAAGGGTTTATATACAAAAGGAATGGAACGCAAGAAAGCATCCCAACCCAGTCCAGTTCAAAGTCGTAAGTCCGATATTAGCCCATATGCCTGATACCAGTCTATAATGTCTCCTTTCGACTCACTAAGTCACACGTCAGTGGGTGCAGAATCCCGGTGCTGGCAGGAGTCTCCCTATGGCTCCTCACTTCCAGGACTCAGGGTCCATCAACAGCATCCAGTGGTGGCAGAAGTGACTCATTGCTGGCAGGGGTTTCCATGTGGCCACGCCAGCTTCAGAGATCTGGCTCCATCAGGGCAAAGCCGTGTGACCTCTCCGCCAGCTCCTCCAGCTTCTCGGATGCTGCCATCTTGTCTTGTCTGTGATTCATTTTCTCTGAGACTCACTCCCCACAACTGGGGAAGATAGCTTCTCATCTCCGCAAGGGAAATATCACAAGATTTCCCAGAAGTCTCAGGAGAAAGCCATGCACACATAGGGGCCTCATTGACTACTCAATGGCTATCTCCAGATTAACAGGCCAAACTCCACCCCTACATCTCAATCATGAAATTAACATAAGCACAACAGCAAACTTGCTTAATGGGTTATAAGTATATTGCATTCATGGACAAAACAACAACAACAACAACAACAACATAACACACAGAAAAACATACTAACCTCACGTTCTGATGAGTTTATAGACTCGTAGCCACTCTACAGGAGAGGGTAGAACAGCTTCTGAGTTTCTGACATGGTGCTTGTTTTGGAGAGTAGAAGGCCCTGTCATTCTCCCACTGCGTGGCTGGTGGTTTAGAACTGCTGGCCTTGCACTCGGGCAGCCCAGCAAGTAACCACTCTACTTACTACTGGGGCTCCTATGTTCCTGGTGGCATAAATGATTGCTAATCTAAATGCTAATCTAATTGCTAATCTAATTAGGCTGCTAATCTAAACGCTCAAAGTTCATGCTCAATCCACAGCACCTCAGAAAGAATGCCTGGATCTGCTTTTATAAGATTCTAGCCAAGAAAGCCCTCTGGATTTGTTCTCCTCTGCAACACATGGGGGCTGCCATGAGTCTGAATTTGGGTTCTGGTTTTATTGCACATGTTTATTTTAACAATTTGCAAGGTGTCATTAGAGTAGCATACTGTGTTGTGGCTGGGAGTTAAAGAGAAATTAGAAGCACAGTATATTATTGGTAAGGGATTTACAAGGTTCCTCTAGCAATTTGCATTTAGAAGGCTTATAATAGAAGCTTAAATTGGCGGAATCCATTTTCCTTTCAAAAGATATATATTTAGCATACAAAATAGAATTTACTTTGAAAATTTCATTCTCTACCATCAGAATTATGTCACGCATATGGTAACAGTTGTTTAATGTGCCAGCAAACCAGGGTGCTTGTTTGTATGTAATATAAACAAATTACGAACATCCACAAGAACATGTGAAAAAAATTCTCTTTAGATGAAGTCAATTGTGCTTTGTGTGTTTAAGGGACCCTTGTAGTAAATGAGTTTTTATGCCTTGACCATACAGTGGGGTGAGGAAATTGCACACGAGGAAAGCTGTTGTATTTTAAGATGAATATAAATTGAATAGTAGAAGAATATAAAATTATTCCACTTCTCTTAAAAGACTATAATAAAGAATTGAGCTTACTCATAAACCAACCAAGCCCTTATTCTATGTTTCAAGTGAAAAGAAGCTTATAACACTAATGATCTTCATCTGCATTCATTTTCAGTCACAAAACCACTGACAGGTTTCAGCATAATTCATAATGAAGGACAATCTCTATCTAAGAGGAAGTTGGAGATTGACATAAAAATCTAGCTAAACCCCCAATAAAATGGTTTATAAAAAAAGTAGGGGAAGGAGGAGCTTATAGTTAGGGCTCAGGTAGATAACATGTGGAAATGAAGATGGCAACATGTGTACAAATATGCTTGATACAAATGATGTATTGAATGTTATAAGAGCTGTTAGAGCCCCCAATAAAATCATTGGGGGGAAAAAGGAGGGGGAAAGAGAAGCTTATACCAAGGGTTCAAGTAGAAAATATTTGGAAATGTATATCGCAACATGTGTACAAATATGCTTGATACAAATGATGTATTGAATGTATTGAATGATGTATTGAATGTATTGATGTTATAAGAGAGGTAAGAGCTCCCAATAAAATCATTGAAAGAAAAAAAAAAGAGGAGTGTATACCAAAGGGGCAAGTAGAAAATATTTTGGAAATGTGATGGCAACATATATATGTACAAATATGCGTGATACAATCAATGTGTGGAAGGTTTTAAGAGCTATAAGACCCCCCAATAAAATGACTTAAAAAAAAAGAAAAAAAACAAACTAAGAGCCAGGTGTATGTATGTACTGGGTTTGTTTTGGGGGGGGGGTGTTCTTTTTTTTCTCGGTTACATAATCTGGTATCAACTTGAGACTACTAAGAGTGTAGGAGTGGATATTAGCCTGTCAATTGGGCTGCAGCTTCATGAACTTTTTTGGAGGTACTATGGAGATAAATAGTTCACTGGAGGCCACACACACCCTCTCTGCTTTGCCTCCCTGTGGACCAGACACATGGAACTACACTGATGGAGCTGGAGTCCTGAAATTAGAGGAGCCCTGTCAGAGCTGAGATTCTTCCTCCACCACTGGGTCCACAAGACTTTTCACCTACTGTGATCTTTCTGTATTCGGTGTCATTGCATGTATTGCATGACTCTGAAGAGGAATTTATAAACTAATATCAGACATATGGGGTAATATCTGATTTATGGACTTGCTCTGGCCTGGAATGTTCTCAATGTACCATGACTCTTTTATGTAAAGATCTTTCTCACACAAATAGGAGTGTCTCTGTATTTGTTTCTCTGATCAACCCAGACTAACACAATCGCCATGAATCAGAATGGACATGCCCACAACCAGTAGTGGACATTTGCAATAGTTTTTTTTAAGGTTCCTCAAATTTTGATTCTGGGAAGCTAAGTCTAGACCCAAGAGAAATGAGTTATCCTTTTAGGATTGAGGTCAGCTTGTCACTCATTTAGACACCAATATGGTGAAAGAAAATCTGTTGGATTTTACAGGGATGGTGAATTATTTAATGTGGTATGACTATTGCAACAAATATTAGAAACTAGCCCTGTGTGCAACAGAACAGAGGCCACTTCTTTTATCCCTGAGATTCATCCCACAGAATACATTAGGATAGTGCTATTTATATTAATTCTGGGGAGGCACACATTATATACAGCTACAAAACCATTTACAAAGCAACACAGAAAATTAGATTCACAATGGGGGCAGCTGATCTAATCACTTTTTGTTTCTCATCTGAAACCACCCCCTTATAAAATCCACAAGCTTTTGCCAAGCACTTCAAATAGTCTTTTAGCCACCACATGAGTTGAATTTCTGCCCCGGTACTTTGACTGATTGCTTAGGCGGCTGGGTGGGTGGCTTCAGTGTTGTGCTGAAGGCTTTTATGTGGTTTTTTTGGCTGATGGGCTATTTCAATTGCCTTGTCCTTATGGGTAGCATCTCAAGTTTGGCCGGCTGTGAGGAGCACATCTTGAGTCATTTGAGAAAACTATTTAGTGAAAATTTCTTGTGATGTAAATACAAATTTGCCTTCTTTTTCTCAGCATGGAAAATTTTCTGCCTCAGAAAATTGCAAAAGACTAGGAAGAATTGATTATGTCTCATTTTAGCAAACAAAAGCCAACAAGACATCACATTTCTTGATGCTTTCACGTTGCCAAATGTTTTGTGAATTATATGATAAAAGCAAAAGAGGAGAAAAGCAAATCTGTTGGTCTGTGTCACGTTGTCTGGTCATGGGGAAGGACATATAGCTCAGTAGACCACTCAGCTCTGTTTCTCAAATATTTGTAGAGGAATTATAATTTTCTAGTAGGGGAAGTGGTGGTTCAGTGATAAATTGTTCACCTCTCATACAGGTGAAGTCATGTGAAGCCACTAACTGTCTATTAGTGGAGATTTTTGTGCTACCATGATGTTGAACCAGCTTACAGACTAAGATGAATTAGGAAGAAAGGTCAGGCAATGAACTTTCAAAAAGTTCATTTTTTGAACCCTAGGGATTTCTGTGGTCTGATTATAAATTGCCCAGGGTGCTAGACAGTGCTGAATTATGTAGTTCACGAGTTTGTCATGAGTCTGGGCTGACTTGTTGGCAGTGATCTAGGCACTATGCTAGCTAGTCTGATTATATACATGAATAAAACATGTCATGCTATGTTAGTCTGGGTTGACTAGAGAAACAAAGTCATAGACACTCATATGTGTAAGAGAGAACTGTATATCAAAGAAAAACTGTACATTAAGAAAACATCTCAGCCCAGTCCATATCAAGTTCATGTGTTAGTAACTAGTTCATGAATTCCTTAGACTCACACAGTTATGCAGTGATTCTGAATGCAAGAAGAGCATAGACTAGTATTAGGAAGTCTTGTGAATCCAGTGGTTGTGTAAGCATCTAAGCGCTGGCATGGGTCTTCACATGGCTCCTCCCATTCCAGGGTTCTAGTACAGCTCCATGTGTCTTATCAGCAGGAAAATAAAGCAGAGAGTGTGCTGCCTACGTCCAGGGAGGAAGATAGGAGCTTTCAGAAGAAGGCCTCAGGAGAAGGCCATGCCCACACAGAGGCCTCATTGGCTATGAACTGATTGACAGACTAGACTCCCCTTCACAAGTTGACAGGAGATTATGTAACTGCCACACATGGTACTGGGTTTTTGGAATGTGACATGAATTTAAGAGTGCAGAAGTATTATTGAAAATGAACTCCTGTGAAAGAAAAGAAGAAGCAGGATTGTGCAGAGGGAAGCATCAGAACATAATGAAGTCTTGACAGTATTTCTGTCTATCTATCAGGAAATTCTAGAGCAAAAAAATGGATTACCATCAGAGACATCGTTCATGCTCACAAATGGCTAGGCTTTATACCACTGCTACTCTCAGTTACTGGCTAGAGGCACCTGAAGAAGAGCATGCCTTTTGCAGCCATTGCCTTGTTAAGTCCTTAACAAGGGTTTTCTCTGAGAGAAGAAAACCTTTAGGGCTGAAGTGAAGTTTGAAGAAACTAAGTGCTAAAGGCTATTATCAGATAACCAGCTTCACTCTGGGCCTCAAGTCCTTTCTTGAAGAGAGAGTCAAGCAACTGATCGCCATGTCTGCTATTGTCCATCCCTTGTATCACATAGAACCAGTTATCTATGCTTATTTGAAAACAGCTCCTTAAAGGCTCTGGTAGGCGTTTCTTCCTCGGGGGAAATTCAGGTAGAGTGATGTAGGTGTGAAAGAGTAGACTCATTATGGTAGTTACATAATTTCATATCAACTTGAAGATATATAAAAGTGTAAGGGTGGTATCCAAACTGTCAATCAGGTTCCAGTCTCCTTGTGATAATGACCTTCTTAGAAGGGGTCATGGTTCCCTTCTCTCTCTGCCTTCACCTTCCTACTGGAGGATCCTGGTTGATGTCAAAGTTCTGGAGATGTAACCACCACTATTGGAGCCATAAGACTTCACACCCACGAGCCCAAGAACTTCCTGCATTCTGCATCTTTGCATGTGGTCGCATAATTCTGAAGAGGGACGTATGCAATAGTTTCAGACTTATGGACTTGAGTTGGACAGGGCTGGGGTGTTTTCTCAATGAATAAATAATTATTTCTTGATATAAAGCTCTTTCTTATATCTATATGAGTGTCTCTGGATTTATTTCTCTAGTCAACTTGGCCCAACACAGTCCTGACCTCTGCAGTTCTGACTCATGGTGACCTTATAAGACAGACTAGAACTTCCTTATAGTTTCAGAGTCTGTAACTCTATATGGGAGTAGAAAGCCTCATCTTCCTCCCACTGAGCAGCTGGTGGCTTCGAACTGCGAATCTTGTAGACAGCAGCTCAACACATAGCCACTATGGCACCAGGGCTCCTCCTAAATAGTTAAAGCATATACATTTTCTGTGCCCTGTTACAGAAGGCACCCTATCCCACCTTTTTCTTAAAAGAAACTTTTTCTTTAGTTTCTTATAATTTTCCTGTGTTTGCCCTTTGTTTCTTCCATTTTTTGTTATAGGAAGCTCCTTAGTCTCTTCCATCCTGTCCTGTAGATCTTTCTTTCTTCTTCTTTTTTTTAAAAAAATGTTATTGTGTTTTGGTGAGATGACATCACCAATTAGATTCCCATTAAACAATTTCTATACATATTGTTCCATGACACTGGGTGCACATTTCTTAAAGGGAGGAAGTGTTGCCATGTAGCCAGGCTTCACAAACACTTCACAGTAAATGATGTGCCTCCCAGAGTCACAATATATGGGCAGGTACTACAATCATAAAGAAGTCATATGCTGTTAGTGTGCTTCCTCTCTGGGAGTTTTTGAGAATGTTGAGATTATGCTGTCAGGTAATACAAGGATTTCTAATAGCATGCACTTGGGATATGGCAAGTTGACGTATCTATTAGTCTGAACGAGTGGCTTAAGAAAACATTTAGATAGTGTGGAAATGTTTTAATTAGAGCACACCTAATAACTTCTGGTGTTTGGTTTGGGACATCTTATGATGCAGCCATAAGCAGATGAAATTGTTGAGAAATAATTTATTCTGTTTTAATTTTATTGTTAGTGTTGACTAAAAATTAAAGAACGTTTAAGATATTCTCTGCATATTCCTTTAAAACTATTTTTCATACATAATGCCCATTCTCAAAGCAGTAGTTTAAAATGTCTTCACTGGCTAGGGTTAGTGCTATAAATGAGTTTTCCCTTGTAGTGAATGCTTTTTTTTTTTTATTAAAAAAAAAGTCCCTTGTAGTGAATTTAATGAACTGGTTCACACAATTAATTTTTAAAGTATTTTATACTAGAAGTTTAAGTAAATGCTTTACTAGTATTTCTTTTAAAGCAGACTTTTTGTTTAATGAAATGTTTTAGATTGTATTGTGTCTCTCCAAAATATGTCTTATAAAGTCTAACTCGAATGCTTGGGGTTCAAATTCCATTTGAGAATGACTTGCCTTTGTTATGTTAATGAGGTAGGATTAAGGTAGTGTGAGTCTTGGGTCAATCTCTGACAAGATATAAAAGCAGCAATTAAAATAAACTAAGATAGGAGAAGATAGATGGCAAGCCACATGGAGAGTTCCAAAGAACAGTAAACAAACAGAGAAAGTTTTCCTCCAGAGCTGAAACTCTTGAGTTTGGACTTCTAGCCTCCTGAACGGTGAGAAAGTACTTTTCTATCTGATAAATCCACCACACAAGATATTTGCTCTTAGAGCAGGATTGGGTAACTAACACATGGAACAACTAGAGTAGAAACGGGGAAGTGTTTATAGGGGGCCCCATATTTCTAGGAGCAAAAAAGAGTCCGAGTCTAAATCTCCTAGATTTCTTGGGTGTCTGTAGGTGCAGTGGTAACATTTCATACCAAGAATCAAGAGAGTAGAGGGAGGAAAACCATCCTAAAACAGAAAACCTTTTCTTGGGGACTTTCACAGAATCATGAGCTTGGCCTGTCTTTGTGAGTCAGTAATGAAATTCATATTAGAGTCAGGTCTACTTTAAAGGATATTTCCCTCATTTGTCATATTTTTAGAGCTAATTTGCAACATCTGCCTAAGTAAACAAAAGTCACTTGAAAAGTAGAGAAACAAAACCATGTGCCTGAAAAATTGCATACATGTATTTGATAGATCAACTCAATCCAAACCAGATGGACATGTGGCCCTGTGGAAAGTCAGTAGTTTTCTTGCACACCATTTGACAAAGGCCACACCATTTAAAGTCAAGAAGAATATCAAGGCTAAGGAATTCTTATTGTTAAATAAGACTACGAAAATAATAGATGGTTTCCATTGCACTGGTTGACTCTTGGTGGCATTTTCTCAGAGGTTCTGGGAAGAACTGGCTGTGGTACTCTGGCTTTTGGCTGACTTCATGAAACTATTGTTACTGAAGAAAGACTCACTTGTGAATTGCTTTTTTTTTTTTTTGCTTTTGTAATGATTTCATGCAAGAGTCAAACATTTCAGACATTTTTTTGAGCCTCAGATCCATTAAGACTGATATGATTATATTTATAAATCTGTATTTTGTATTATACATAAGTATATTATATACCATAAATTAGAAAATACATATGTATACATAATACATGTAAGTATGTATATGATATAAATATCTATATTGTGTACAGTAAACTGGAAGAAAAAATAAATCTGGAGATCATGAGAATTATTTCATAACATATTTTAGAAGGAATCCTTCAAGGTGATTTAAGAATTCAATCCAGGAAGATATTGATAGTATCTAATTAAGATTAGGCATATATTAGAGTCTATTTATCTTGATCTTGGTTGATCATATTCATATTATACTTATAAATATTCAGTGATAAAAATAAGCCTGTTATTGAAGAGAATTGTGATCTAATGAGAGAACAGATTTGAATGCTTAAACCTGGTGATTATTCCACATGTATAAGGGAAAGCAAGTTGCTGAAATCGTGCTTAGATTGACATGATCCAGAAGAAAATAAAAACCTGGGAAGTCACAGAGCTAGTATTTTTCTAGAGAAAAGAGAATATGTTACTATCTCTGTACTATTATTAATTTTTAAATTAATTAAGTTCTATCTCTGTAATTAAATAATTCTAATGAAGGCAAAGAAACTAGTGATTTTATTGTATTTCTAGTAGTTGTGCTTAGAAGGAATGGATCCAGAATCTTGGTTTACTAACTATTCCAAACTCAAAATAAATACATTCCTTAAGAAAGCCTTTTTTTTTTTTCAAAGACTATACTAAGTCCAGGTACTCAATAATACTTCTTGATGATTGTTAGGAATCTATGAAGCCCTCAGAATTGAGTAAGGGTAAAGAGTCTAACTTTATGACATTTTCTTGGCTTTTCTTTAAAACTCCATGAAAAATCAAATTAGTTTCCACTTTGGCTACATACTTCACCATTTGTGGTTGGAAGATGTCAAGCATCATTTCAGTTACTTTTATTTAGGAGTCAAAAGATAAATTGCCCCTCAGTAAGCGCATATCTTTTTACATAGGATGGACTTATTTTAAACTAAGGGGAATGATATGATAATCAAGAGACTGGTGATTGGTATTCAGGGGAGGTAAGTGTCTTTTGAAAGCATTTCTTCACTCCCACCCTATCACACCCATTCACTCTTCCACTTAGCTATGCTGAGTTGACTCTGCATTGCACATGTCATAGCAAATAGAAATCATATGCCTTTGTATCTGTTTTCCTCACTAGATTATACACACAGGGTAAGAAATGTTTAGTGGTAGACAAGAAAAACTGGTGCAGATTCCTCTTCAAGAAAGAACCCACTTTAGTTAACTCCTTCATTATGTACATCACAGCATAACCTTTGAGTTAAAATCAATGTTTTTCTAGGGGAAGCTTCTTCATGGAAGCACATCGCAGGTCTTTCTCCCGGAAAGTTACTGTGTGGTTTTGAACCACCAATCTCTCAATTAGCAGCCAAACACTTAACTATTGTGCCTCCAGAGTTCCCTTATGACCTAATATGGAGGTTGTAAAAAGATCTAACCATTTCTGTCTAATGCAGGACTCTTCTAACAAGTAATCTTTGGCTTTGAGCTTCTGGTGAACTGGCAGAGTTGTTTTTTGTTTTCCAATCTGCATTGTGGTCTGAATTTCCTGTTCATTTCAGCTTCATCTCCTTTTCTTTTATAAATTGTTCCTCCCCAATAAACTTTTGCACTGTTAAGTCTATCTGACATCTGTGACAATTGATGCCAGAAATGGCCTAAGAAAGCAGGCAGAAGGATGAATTTAGGAGACTGCTCACTCACAATCTGCTTGGTAGTGAATAACCAACTCCTGCTGTTATTTCATGTACAAACAACTTCTGGGAGAAGGCGGAAGTCTAGCTGATTAAACTATCACAAGTAGAGAGCTGAGATCTCTCTCTCTGTCTGTCTCTTTCATACACATACATATACACACACACGACATCTTGTGACAAGGATACCTTGTAATGATCTCCCAGACTTTCTTCAAAAGGACATGAAATCACTGGGGGGATGAGGTCTCATTAAACTTAAGATCCAAGTTGATATTGGTATACAGAGAGCTAAAGCAACATGATGGTCTCTTGTTAAAGAAGTGGCACAGGAGGAGTCAAGTAATATATGGAGTCCTGGTCCAAGTCTGCTTTGTGGAGGGATCACTGATTGGATCCATAGATCCACTTAACAGTTATTTCTCTCATTCCTAAATGTGGCAGTCTGGGTAGACTAGAGGGACAGATTCATAGACACTCATATGTGCACAAGAAAGAGCTTTATATACAAGAGTAATTGAATATTGAGAAAATATCCCAGCCAAGTCCAGATCAAGCCCATAAGTCTGAATTTAGCCCAACATGGCCAATATCAATCTATAAATTCTTCTTCAGACTCATGCAAAATGTGTAATAATGCCAAATTCAGGAAGATCACAGGTCAGTAGAAAGTCTTGTGGCTTCAGTGGCAGTGTAAGCATTGCAGCTGGCAGGGTCTCCATGACTCCTACAGCTTCAGGCCTCCAGTGTAGCTCAATGGGTCTTGCCAATAGGAATGTCTCGCAGGAAGTGAGCGAGGGTCCCATCTCCAATGAGCTCTTTATCATCTTAGCGCCTCCAAATGAGGTCATAGAGCTGCGACCTGATTGACAGGCTTCTCCACCCCTTCACTCCTAAGTTTCAAATTGACAACAGATTGTGTAACTACCACACTAAATATAAAATTTGGATTAACATACATGGTAGTAGAATAACTCTCACATTGGCTCCTTGGCCGGGCTCTCCTTTTAGTGGATGGCAGTGCTAATAGCTGGTGGCTATCTACACAGGGATCGAACAGCTCCATTTTCAAATTCTCAATTCAGGCATCTATGTTATAGTGAACATTTTGTCAAGTTGGGTGGGCCACGATTCTGTGGTTACACAAATAAAATGCAGTAACCTCCCTCCCCAGTGATTAGACCTAACATAATGTAATCCTTTGTCTGTGGCCTAATTTCAATATAAGCTGTGGGAAAGTTGCCTTGCTTTTTGCTGCATCTGGGATCTTGGATTTGAGGCATAATCTTGGGTTCATCATTTCCTGTACCTACATGAGTCAGAACCTTGCAGTCTGATATCTGACCCACAGACTTGTAACTTGTCTGCCTCTATACCTATATGAGTTTCTTCCTTAATATAGACCTCTATGTATACCTACACATATATGTTTTGTAGGTTTTGCTTCTGTAGTGTAGGACATCTCATTTTTAGCCCTTCCTCTTCCTTATTGTCTGTGAAACCAAGTGCCTCCTGCTCTTTTTGAGCTTTTCAGAGATTTGACTTTGTTTTTATCAATTTACCATTTAAAAAAAAATCATTTTATTGGGGGCTCATACAACTCTTTTCAGGATTAATACATACATCCCTTGTATGCAGACCACATTTGTACATTTATTGTCATCATCATTCTCAAAACATCCTCACTCTACTTAGGCCTTCGGTATCAGCTCCCCGTATTTCCTCTTCTGCCCCACTCCTCCTCCCTCATGAACCCTTAGTAATTTACAAATTATCATTATTTTGTCATATCATGAATTGTGCCATGTGTCCCTTCACCATTTCCCTGTTGTCTGTACTCTAGGGAAGAGGTTATATGCAGATCCCTGCAATTGGTTCCCCCTTTCTACTCCACCTTCCTGGATCACCACTTTAACCACTGGTCCTGAAGGGATCATCTGTCCTGAATTCCCCATGTTTCCAGCTCCTATCTGTACCAGTGTACCTCCCCTGGTCTAGCAGGGTTTGTTACTTTAGAGAGCATTTGACTTAGTCACTACCCTTAGATATACTTTATCTTCCAAAATGTCTTAAACTCTCACATCTGCAGTAGGTCCTCTTTGTGTGCATGCCTTCTTGAGCTTCTATAACTTTGCATTGGAACAGTTTGGGATAGAAAGCACTCTCCAATCGACTACATTTTATTAAGCCTTCAGTTCTATTCTTATATGGCATTGCTCTCCTTTAGCTTCATCAATTTGTATTCTCAAATATCATTCTACTGGAGCCCACTCACTTAGAAGGCTGGAGCACTTGCATTAAGAAATAATTTAAAATAGCTAAGAAATGATATGTACACCTTTTCTTAATTTTTTATTTACAAAGAATTAAATTGTAGAGTTGATATGTGGATGGAATGTAAGTCTTCACATTTGAATTGGACCTTCAAAGATGAGTAAGGATAAACAACAATCAATATTTATCAAGAGATTACTCAGTGCTAGACACTGTGCTAAGACTATTCAGCATATAAAAAAGAATGCTTTCTTATTAGCTTCATTTTTGCAATGAGAAGAGTGAGACTCATATTTAAAGGCAGGTGGTCTGTATCCAAAGCCAAAGATTTTAATAACCATATTATAGTGCATTTAAGGTAGAAATCTGTATGCCTTCGGGCTTAGGAAGCTCTAATTTATAACACCATAATCACTCATCACATTGTTTCATTGGGTGGTAATTACTTGTGTATTAGTCTTTCTTCTCTACTAGATTTGTGAGCTCATTGAGGATATATACACATATATGTGATCTGTGTTTATATAGATATGTGTGTGTATCCCCTTGTGTAGGGGAAATGCTTTAGTGTTTAGTTGCTAACTGAAATGCTGGGCTCCCCAGTTCACTCAGATGCATTCTAGGGATAAAAAATGGCTTGGCAACCTACTATGGAAAAAACAACCTTTGGAAATCCTGTGGCACATCCTTCTGCTCCCACACATGGAGTCGCCATGAATCAGCCTTGACTCCATGGCAAGTGGGTCTGTCTTTTTAGTTTATTCTGATACCTACTATAGAACAAGTGTTCAGACAGATGCATGATGAGAGGATATAGACGACCTGCTATATTAGGAAAAATTAACAATGTAGTAAAATATAGGTTTGTGAGGGTGAGAATCAAGGGACTTTATATATATGGGAAAGAGAAGAGCAGAATTTTATACCCATCTGGTGGAGAAATTTATTCTTAATTCATGGTATTCTTAACTGGTACCTTTAAAAAAATCATCAAAGTCTGGCTGGGTATCAAGAGAATCTTGCTATAACTAGCTATGAACTATGACCAAAAAAAGGATAGCCTCTATATTTAAAAACGGTGGTGGTTGATGGGGTGGAAGAAGAGGGAAGAAAGGAAGGGAAGTGGACTTTACAGTTTTGCAAATTACAGCTTGTGGCAGGACCATGATGCCTCACCGATCTCAGCCAGAGGGCAAGTCAGCCAAAGGACGGTTACTCACTCTTATATAATTAAGGTTGCATTTTTCGTGTAATAAGAAGGCTTGCGTTTTGGCTTGTATTCCCTTATTAACAGTTATGCCAACAGGCAATTATTCCTAAAGGCAACTTCCAGGATAGCAACCATAATATGAATATAGTCATCCAACTTGTAAGTTGGGGGGGAGGGGGCGGCAAGCAGGGCAAATAAACAAACTAAAAAGACTTAGCCCAAGAGATATAAGATATAAGACATTCTATTTTTACCCTTGACATTTAGAATTGTTTCTTCACAAGTTGGTAGCAAAATGTGTGAGTATCAAAAATTTTCCTCTGACACTTCAAACATTGAGGGCAAAGCAAAGTATAAGCTTGCCATCGCTTGAGTCTTTAAAACAGTCCCACTCAAAAACAAGCTCACTCCCTTAGAGTTGGTCCAGCTCATAGAGTCCCTGTTGTAGGATAGAATTGCCTCTATGGGTTTCTTCCCTGAGTGCAGAAAGCTTCATTTTTCTCACACAGAATGCCAGTGTTTTAAAACTGCTAATCCCACTAGACCACCAGGGCTGCTAAATTAAAACCATAGTTTCAGAAATATATGGATCTTTCCAACATGTATGTTTTTGACTCACAAAATCTGAGCAACTAGTTTTTTAAATAGAGTATTGACTAAAGAAATTGATCAGAAAAGAGGCGCTTATACCAAGGGCTCAAGTCGAAGGAAAATGTTTTGGAAATGTTGAGGGCAACATATATACAAGTGTGCTTAAAATACAATTAAATGGATATATATGTCCCACTGCCTCACTGTCACTCTCGGGTCTCAGAACCGCTCAGGAGTTCAAAATGCTCCTGTCTCTCTCTCTCTCTCTCTCTCTCTCTCTCTCTCTCTGCTGTCCCTTTCCTTCCCAAAAGTAAGATCCCTCAAATAAAATGATAAAATAAAATAAATTGATCTATTAAAATTGTAGCTATCTGGGCTTCAAAAAATTCACAGGAAAATTCCACTGCCATTTAATTCCATTTTCCCACAGATGTTTGGAAGCTTCCTCATGTGTATATATGATGTATGTGTGTGTGTGTGTGTGTGTGTGTGTGTGTAGAAGAAAAGTGCCCAGTGATGCTGTGAGCTACAAGCTGGGTTGTTAATTGTAATGTCTACAGTTCAAATCCACCAGCTGCTTATGAAAGTAAGGTGAAACTGTCCCGTCCAATTAAGATGTAAAGTCTTAAAAACTCTACAAAGTGTTACAGTGAGTCACATTAGACTCAATAGCAGTGGGTTTGGACACACATATATATACATACACACATGTTTATATATGTGTTTGTGTGTATGTATATATACACACACCTGCCTGTATATATGTGTGTATATACATATCTGCCTCTATATCTGCCTGTGTGTATATCTGTGTGTGTAACTCTATCTGTGTACATATCTGCTGTGTATGTGTGTATAAATATATATATATTACTTAAATAGGTATAGCAATAATATAAATATGTACAAAGAACTTTTAAAAAGTTCATTAAAAATTCCATTATGTTTTAATTCCATTTTTCATAATGAAAAATGATGTCTTATTGTGGGTTCTTATAACATCCCACACATCAATTGTTTTAAGCATATTTGTACATATGTTGCCATTATCATTTTCTAAATATTTGAGGCCTTGGTATCAGTTTCTCTTCCCCCCTCCCACCTTTATGACCCCTTGATAAATTATAAATTATCATTTTTATATCTTGTACTGGCTACTGTTTCCCTTCATCCACGTTTCTGTTGTTCATCCCAGGGGACTGGGGTGGATGGAGGGTGGTAATGTGTCCATCATTGTGATCAGTTCCCACTTCCTCCTCTACTACCTCCACTGTCCTCCTATCCTCCTGGTATTGTTAGTCCCATTTCTAGTCCTGAGGGGGTCTATGTGACCTGGTTCCCATGTGTCGTGAACCCATGAGGATTGATTACTCTCCAAATTTACCACTAAGTCATAATGAAAGCACAGGTCAAATCAAATTCAGCTACAAACAGAAATGTCTGTTTAATAAATATTGTTTAGCAAGTAGGTTCACCACAACTACCTATGCAGTTTAATCCAGATTTCTGTCATATCCACTTCCATCAAATCCATTCAGTCTCATAGTGAACCTACAGCCTTTACAAAAACATACAGCCTAATCTTTCTGGTGAAGTGTTTAGTATGTTTGAATCACAAACTGTGGCGGTCATGTGCTTATGTTAATTTCATGATTGAGATGTAGGGGTGGAGTCTAGCCTGTTAATCTGGAGCTAGCCATTGAGTAGCCAATGAGGCCTCTGTGTGGGCATGGCTTTCTCCTGAGACTTCTGGGAAATCTTGCAATATTTCCCTCATGGAGGTGAGAAGCTATCTTCCCCAGTTGTTGGGAGTTAGTCTCAGAGACAAAGAACTATGGATAAGACAAGATGGCAGCAGCCCAGGAGCTGGAAGAGCCAGAGGAGAAACCACATGGTCTTACCATGATGGAACCAGACCTCTGAAGCTGGCGAAGCCACGTGGAGAGCCATGCCAGCGCTGAGTTGCCTCTATCACCACTGGATGCTGTTGATGAACCCTGAGGCCTGGAAGCGAAGAGCCATGGGGAGACCCCTGCCAGCACCGGGACTCTGCACCCACTGGCCTGTGACTTTGTGAGTCAGAAGGAGACTTTATAGACTGGCATCGGGCATCTGGGCTTATATCGGACTTATGGCTTTGAACTGGACTGGGTTGGGATGCTTTCTTAACCTCCTATTCCTCTTGTATATAAACTGTACCTTTATATTCATATACATGTCTATGAATTGTTTCTCTAGTCTATCCAAACTAACACATTATAGTACCTTAGGAGTGGAGTACTGGAGAAACAAATCATATAGATGGAGGGTAAATGCTTGTTTGACTCTTGCTTCATGGTATTGTTACTTCTTTGGCTAGCCAGAAGTCAGATATTTCCTTGCAGTTTACTGAGTTATTTTCTGGAAACAATATGGGAAGTTAAAGTTTTGATTTTCTTTTTGGATGCTATTTTTGGTTATTTCTATATAAAATGAATACTGTTAATGTCTATCTTGAGCTCAAAAGTAAAAGCTACCTTTTGAATGTCTCAGAGCATTTGCTGCTCAAGGACAATGGTTAAGAAGGTCAGAATGCCTGACTGAAAGCAGGGATCTGTTTTGATGCCTTCAGAGACCTAATTCCATGTTTTTGTGTAAACAGTAGTTTAGATAAGGATATAGCTTGTCCGGGCTGGATGGCTCCGGACAGGACAATAGCTAAGCTTAATAAGTATTGACCTTGACTGTTTTAAGAATTAAGTTTGATTTCTGATTATGCTGTTTACACTGATTTCTTATGCCTGTTATTGTAAATATAAGGATGCATAGAAATGTTTATTGGGAAGTATGGGCATGAGAGTTTGTAAACCCAATTGCTTCGAGTCAAGCATTGACCTCTAGAGGGAGTAGGACTCAGCTTCAGAGACATCTCTGAAGAGATTAACCCCACCTTGTCCTTAGTTAGGTTTAGGCCACACCTAGAAAGGCTTCTCTGAAGAAGTTAGCCCCACCCAGTCATTTGGAGTACTCAGGATATTTACATTCTTAGAGAAGGTCAGGCTGACCATTGAAGAAGGATGTAAGTCTGTTTCCTTGGAAAATCTTCACTAGTGCTTATTTTCAGAAGCAAAGGAATCTGGATAACTCCTCTCTGGGACTGAATGTTAAAGGAAACCTGTGGCAGGCTGAAATGCTTGTTGGGTGACCAACCAGATATACTACTTATCAGGGAAAGTAGAAGAAATGCAGCAATAAAGAGCTGGGTTGACTTTGGCCTCTGACACCTGTGGACTTGGTTCACAGGAAAAAGAGAAGATGAGAGCAGGTTGACTGGTTCCTGAAGTTCATGACCTAACATGAGAGGGTTAGGCACCTTGAGAATTTGTGATGGGACTGTGGTCTAAAGGGAAGGTGACCAATGGATAACCTGGTGAAGCTAAGTGAGACAGCCCACATTAATGTCCTATTCCTCTTGGTATAAACCATACCCTTATATCCATATGCCTGTCTATGAATTGTTTCTCTAGTCTACCCAGACTAACACACCAACCTTGCAGTTAGTAGTCCAACACCTAGCTATGAGTGACATTAGAGCTTTATTCTGTAATTGTAGATTGTCTGAAAATCAACTGGCATAATTAATTCACTTGCAGGCTGACACAGTACTGGAGAGGCAGGAGGAATCTTTTGTCCTTGAGGTATTCTAACAGTCAACAAAATACTCATTTTGACAGACTGGGGATGCACTTCTAATGGGAAAGGGTAACTTTTTGCTTCTTTTTATGCAAACACGAATAAAATATATAATATTAGTAATTAATCCAAATATCATGAATACTTTTCACCAATGAAATCTGACATCTAAACATTCATCATGCCAATCAATACCACTAAAAATAGAGATCTCCTGGGGCTTTTTGACATTTGGTATGGTGATTAAGGAAGACTAGAGAAGAATTGATGCATATGGTGTTGGTACAGATTGGTCAAAGTACTGTGGACTGCCAGAAAAAGATATTTATCAGTCTTGCTGGAAGTACTGCTAGAATGCTTTTTAGAATCAAGGATGGAGAGACTTTGTCTCATGTACTTTGGACATGTTTTCAGGAGGGACAAATCCTCCAAAAGAATAAAGTAAAGCAGAAGATTGGATTAAAAGAGGAAGACCCCCCAAGGCCACTGTGACTACCACAATGAGCCTAAGCCCAGTAACAATTGTGAGGATGTGGCAGGACTGGGTAGTGTTTCTTTCTGTTGTCTATAAGGTAGCTATGAGTCAGAACTAACCTCATGGCACCTAACATGAATGGATGTGGGTCACGGATCCCATTATACAGAAAACAAACGAATCCTAGTTGCTCATTCTGGAATGTAGCCTGCTTGGTAAAATGAAAACTGACCAATCCTGGATAAACACATGATTAGAATGATACAGCTTTCCAAACTCACGGCCATTAAGTTGATTCATAGTGGCCCTAAAGGACAGAGCTTAATTGCCATTTTGGGTTTTTGAGACAGTGAGTCTTTTTTTTTTCCTTTCTCTCTCTCCCTTCCTGTTAGAAACTATGAGTCTTTATGTGAGCAGAAAGCCAATCTTTCATCTGTGGAGCAGCTGGCAGTTTTGAACTGCTGACCTTGTGGGTTAACTCAATGCATAGCTCAAAAGGCTACCAGGGATCCTTTAGTACAGCTTTATATAGAAATATGTTAAAGCAAAATGCATCCTGTTTTCATGCTGAGCCTTATTCACTAATCAGAGTACCTGGCCCATACTTGCTGCTCAAAATTTGCTGAGTTGAGGTCTGAGCCCTGGTGGCGTAGTGGTTGTGCGTGGGACTGCGGCCCACTGGGACGGAGGTTCAATTCCAGCAGTGGGGCTGGGCCTCCTACTTCCACCACCGGAGCAGTGATGCCAAAAAAAAAAAAAATTTTGCCGAGTTGAATAGTCTAGACTATTCAAGTTAAAAGACTTCACAAAGTGGAATGTTGCTTACATTGATTGGGTTACTTATTAATAGGAAGTTAGAGTGTTAAATATTTGA
The DNA here is from genome assembly GCA_004026705.1 of Nesogale talazaci. Classification (NCBI taxonomy): domain Eukaryota; kingdom Metazoa; phylum Chordata; class Mammalia; order Afrosoricida; family Tenrecidae; genus Nesogale; species Nesogale talazaci. The sequence continues at coordinate 133,863 of PVJH01000837.1, forward strand.
TTGTTATGATTTATTGATTTGATTTTTATTTTCTAGTTCTTCCAGAGCACACTTGAGAATCCCCTTGACTGGCATCTGACTCCTGATGGGAGTTTGATAATGTTTTTTCATGTTTTATTTGCAGAGAATTAGTGGGAGTTGCTTAAATGTTTGCAAGTAATATTCTTAGTTATTTACAAAAGAGTAAGACTTATTTTGTTGTTGTTGTTGTTGGATAGGGCACAGCCCTGAAAAATGATGCAAATCCTCTTTACTTCCCATCTCGCCTATGTTGGTTTGGGAAGTCAAAGGCGGTGGCTACAAAGCACCCTGTGATGGTACAACTGCATTTCTGGGCCCTGCACATACACTTTATCAATAATGCAAAGCGGCAGAGATAAGGAAGAGCCATTTCAAACCTTTGTTAATGGCCTGAAAAAAGTACACAGAAACACTCTCAGTCACCATAAAGTGTATAACAGTTCCCAGTTCTCACTTTTGGGTTTTAGAATGTGGTTCAGAGCTCTGATAAAAGGAAAAGGCCAATTATATTTTCTTGTGAAAAAATGGCTTCATTTGCTGAGCCCCGGTGGCATAGTGGTTGTGTGTGGGAGTGCAGTCCACTGGCGTGGTGGTTCAAATCCAGCAACAGCTCTACAGGAGCAAAGCTGGGCCTCCCACTCCCACCAGAGAGCAGTGATGCCCACAAAAAAATGGCTTCATTTTAAATTCCCTTCAGAATTTATGAAATAATACATTATTTGCCCTTACCTCTGGGTGGAAAACTCAATGGAACAGTTTTATGGGGTCGCACAGGGTCAGTATGATAGAAATTGAGGTCATAGGACCTACTAGCAATAGTCCATCCTAAGTAAGAAATTCTAACCTAATGAAAAGTTAGTGTTGTTGGGGCATCATTGGGTTTTCTAAGCTGTAATCCTGGAGTGTTACTTTGAGGATTGAGTGCACTTGACCAAGTCATATTTTCCATTGCTTCATATGAAAGCTGATATTGAATAAGGAAGAATGAAGAAGAATCAATACATTTGAATTAGGTGCTGAAGAAGGATATTGAAAGTATCATGGATGGTTAAAATAGCAAACAAATCTGTCCTGGAAGGTGTATGTACAGCCAGAATGCTCCAGAGAGCCAAGAACAGCAGGACATCTTATTGTCAGGAGAGACCAGTCCCTGGAGAAGGACCTCCCACTTGGTAAAGTGGAGGAGCAGAGAAAAAGAGGAAAGCTCTCAAGTGGATGGACGGACACAGTGCTTGCAACAATGGGCTCAAGCACACAGTTAATTGTGAGCTTGGCATACGACCATGTCGTATTTCATTTTGTCGTGCCTAGAGCTGCTATGGGTCAGAACCAACTTGATGGCATCTGGCAACTACAACAATAACAAAAGTCTTTGCAGCCTAGAAGATCAGCAGTTCTTTCTCCCCCAGAGCTGCTCAGAAGGCTTGAACTGCCGACCTTTTGGTTAGCAGAGGAGCTCTGAACCAGGACAGATTGTATTGTCTCTTTAAGTAAACAGATTGTCTGTGATAAGTATCAATTCCATTTACTTCCTCCTCACCCTAGAACACACACTTTCCTTCTCACCTTCCTGTCCCAAGAAAAATTGTGACTCAACTTGTACTAATATGGCTTAGGTGTTGCCAACGAATGAATGTTGGGTATGCTAGCTTAGAAAATATCCTTACTTTTTGCTTCTTTGCTGAAGAGAACACATGCAATTCTGTGCTTGAGGTTTTATTTCTTGCAGTCTGTGGCTTCCTAAAATAACATATGTGCTTGCTCAAGGTCTTTATTTTGCCAACACAACCACAAACTCAATGATATTTTCATCCTCTTGTATCGAATCCTGATGTTTATTTATATTGACATTCAGACATTTTTAGTCTCAACACTGGCACAGAAATGACATTTTTGTGCCTAATTATTATTGTGATAATGTAATACAATCTCTGTCCAGATAACCCCCCCTACTGCTAGACACAGCTCAACTATTTCCTTCGTGAAAGGATTTTCTGATTACTCTCTTTGGCATCTATGAAACCATTCATTTAATATCATCTGATTTCTGAAGCTTTTGAAGAGCAGGGTGCCAATCACTCCTCTTTAAAATGAAATATCTGTACCATTCATCTGAAGACATGAGTGATTATTATTCAAGGTACTAGCACAGTTGACTTCTATATTCTTGCCCCTATTGACTTTTCATAGTATCATTTTTACTTGCTTACTCCATGATATGGAATAAAAGAAGCCTTACAGTCATTTTGCTTCTACTTTTATAAGGTAGGGAAATGGGGTCAGGGTAGGGAGACACATGTGCAGGATTATTTTAGAATAACCCCCCTAATAACACATTTGAGAATAATATAAATTTTTAGATGATTCAATATTTTGTTCATTCCTTCTCCTCAAATATGAGTGAGTTAATGATCTTATGGAGGGGAGCATGAACTTTGAGAGGAAATAAAAGGTAATCTTAACTATGAAGGTCTGCAATATACCACTGGTCCAATCTCCCAAGTTAGGTCGACAGAACAATATTCTGTCAAGTGTAGAAGATTTCTCTCTTGCTGTTCTGGAAGTTCCCCCAGACTATAAGACCAAGAATCTTATCCATCAATATTTAGAATGGGGAGAGAGAAAGGATTGCAAAGTGTAGCAGAGGCCTGGATGGATTAAAATAACCTTAAGAGCAATTTAGGACACCTGGTCACTCAAAGTTTAAGTGCTTGACTGCTGACCAATAGGTTAGCAGTGCAAATCTACCCATTGATCTGTGGAAGGAAAGACTTGATGATCTGCTCTCATAAAGATTGCAATCTATAAAGCAAGACAGTGCCCGACTATGAGATGAAGCAGTGTCTAGGGTCCTAAAGGCTTATTTCCAAATAAGTAGCCATCTAAGGAAGGTGTCACCTAAGTCCACATGGAAGAAACACACCGACCTAAACCTCCAAAGAACTGTAAACACATAATTCAAAGTGGAAGAAAGGAGTAGTATCAGAGCTTAAATCATGAGGTCCCAATCTGGATGACAGTGGGAGCCCAAGATACATCTGTGGGAATTGCATAGGAAATCAGCCTCCAGTGATGTTCCTCTATCCATAGTAGGGGTGGGGGGTGGGAAGTTGGTTACTAAAAGGAATGCATTGGAGAGAAGTTTGTGATAGTTACATAACCTCCTGTCAACTTGCCTTTTCATCTGGTCGTAGCTTGATGACCTCATGTGGAGGTGCCATGAGATAAATAGCTTGTTGGAGGCGGGATACAGATATACCTCCTGGGAGACATCCCTGTTGACAAGCCACATGGACCTATGCTGGAGTCTTGAAGCTAGAGGAGTCACATGGAGATCCATGTCAGCACTGAGCTACTTCCACAACCACTGGATCCACAAGACTTTCCACCCACTGGCCTGCAATCTTCCTACAGTCACATCACTGCATGGCTGCATGAATCTAAAGAAGAGTTTATGGGCTAGTATTGACATATGGAATAATATTGGAACATTGGACATATGGACTTTATCTGGACTGGCTGGGATTTTTTCTTAATGTACAAGTGCTCTCTCTTACACACATATGAGTTTCTCTCTGGATTTGTTTCTCTCGTCAACCCTGAGTAAACACAAAGATCAAAAGGATAGAACTAATTTGAACAGTTAAAACCTTGTCAGTTAATCCTCCTTCTGAAGCACATTAGGGCTAATCTGGTTTTTAACATTTTTTTTTTTTTGGTTCACATTGGGCTTTATCGCAGATGTGCTATGTCATTGGGGGTTACCCCATTAAATTTTTTTATGTTTTTCAATATATGAAACCAATAATTGATGAACCTATGGGGACCACAAGTAGAATAAAGATTTGGGTGGTAGTGGTGAGGTGCAGTGGTAGTGGAGGTGTTGGGGGCTCAGAGTGGGGGTGGGGTGCATGGAATAAGAGGGAACTTGAGCCCATTGCTGCAGCACTGTGATGTCAAAGAGTTCAAGAAGGAAAGGAGTGTTTGGAAACTGTGGTTGCAAATGTACAATACTGCTTGATATGATTGAATTATTGAATGATATATGTATTAACTCCTAATAATAATAAATAAAAAGATGACCTAAAACCCCATCTACTCTGTCTATATGATTCGGATCAAGTCAGTGACACACAACAACAGTGTTATCATCTTTTAAAATCATGATTATTGCTAGGTGCTGTCAAGTCAGCTCCATTCATAACCACTGCAAGCACAGCAGAAGGAAGCCCTGCCAGGTCCTGAGCCAGATATCTTCATTAAGTGTTGCTATGCTTGAGCCCATTGCAGCAGCACTGTGTCTTCGTTGACCTTATACTTTACAAAGCATGAGATCCTTTCTAGGAATTGGTTTCTCCTGATAATCCTTCCAAAGTTTTTGAGACAAACTTTCCCCATTCTTGCTTCTAAGGAGTATTCTGGCTTTAATTCCTCCATGATAGATTTGTTTGTTCTAGCAGTCCATGGTATATTCAACATTCTTCACCAATTCCATATTTCAAATGCATGAATTCTACTTTGATCTTTCTTATTCATTTTCCATCTTTCACATGCATAAGAGGTAATTGAAAATTTCAAAGCATGGATCAGGGATACCTTAGTCCTCAAAATGATATCAGAATCTTGATATTTTAATAGGTCTAATGTACAAGATTTACCCAATGCAAATATATTGTCCGATTTCTAGATTACTACTTCCATATGAGTTGATTGTGAATACAAGCAAAGTGAAATCTTTGACAACTTCAAGTTTTTCTTCATTTATCATAATGCTGTCTACTAGTCCAGTTGTGATCATCTTTTTTCTATGTGTTGAGTTACAATCCATAGTGAAGTGGGAAGTCTTTGATTTTCAAGAGGAAGTGCTTTCAGAACTTTCAAAAGCAAGTTCTCTTGACATATTGCAAGTTGTTACTGAGCCTTCTTAATTTAGTACCATTTCTTGGATTATTTGCTCAGCATACCGATTGAGTAAGTGTTGTGAGAGGATGTAGCCCCAATGCATACATATCCTGATTTAAACCAAATACTATCCTCATGGTCCATCAGAATGACTGCCTCTTTGCTTATAGACAGGTTCAGCATTAGCATATTGGAAATGTAATTGATAGCTTGTTATGATCCACACAATGTCTTTGTCTGCTCAATACAAAACAGGTAAATAAATATCTCTGCTTTCAACCAAGATCCACCCACAAGGATATGTCCCACATGCCATGTCCTCCTCAGAATCTGGCTTGAATTGGGAGCAGCTTCCTGTACTGCTGCAACCATTGTTGAATTATTTTCTTCGACAAAATTTTGCTTATATGTTATATTGGTATTATTTGCTAATTTCCATATTCTTTTGGCTCATTTTTCTTTGGAATGGGAACAAATATAGTTCTCTTTTAGCACATTGGGCAGTGTCTAGCTGTTTCCCAAATTTCTTGGCACAGATTATTGAGTATTTCCAATGCTTCACAAGTTTGGGGGGTTTGTTTATTTGAAATATTTCAACTGGTATTCTGCTGATTTCTGGAGCCTTATATTTTGCTTATGCCTTCATAAGAAGCTTGGACCTCTTTTTTGTGTGACATCACTGCCCAGGTGGGAGTAGAAAGCCCATCCTTGCTCCTGGAGAACTGCTGCTGGATTTGAACTGTCAACCTTTTGAAATGGTTGAATGTAGACCAAATATTCTGGTACAGTGACTCTGGGTATTCCTTCTCTTCCTCCTTGGGAAAAAAATTGTGAATCAGGTGAAGATTTACAGAGTAGATCACCTGTTTTACATTCAACAATTCCTATGGATTTTTTTCAATGCATGCATTGCAATTCCCTCAATACACTAACACTTATCATGCTTCCACCTTGCATTTCCTTTTTCATCTTCCTTCTTTTCTAATCCTCTGAACATTGTCCTTGGGCAAAGGCAGCCCTTTTGTTCTTAAATGATTGAGTGAACTTAGTCCCAGATCTGAGAAGTGATTAAAGGCCATAGTCTTGGGAGTCCCACTAATATCTATCTGATCAGTAAGCCTGGTCTGTTTATGATTCTGAGTTCTGCACCACATTCTTCCCCCACTCTATTCAGGCCCTTCTACTGTAATCCTCTTCAGAGAAGTTAGTAGTAATAGCTACATACCAACTATTCTTCTGATCTCAGGATTGTGGAGACTGATGCTTTTGTGGTCCTTTATTTCGTCCATTAGAATGTTTTTTAATGATTCCACTTTCTGTCACTTTTCTTACCTAAAGATGAGATGAGACCAATAGTTATGCCTTAGATGGCCACTCACCAAATGAGGATGGAGAATATTTTCTTGGTGAAGTATGTCATATCAATTAAACTTGGTGTCTCCTGAAACTAGGATCTTGTTTCCCAGGCCCAGCAAATCATTCCTTTAAAGTGTTTTGTTATATCTAAGAAATTTCCATAGATTTGCCACTTTTATGCTCCACTACATTCATGGATATATTTTGCAGCAAATATATTCTCCTACTCTCTCTCATATACATGTGTGGCCTGTGTGCCTATGCCTGCATTATGGATCCCCATTATTGTGGGATTGTGCATGTGAGGACATACGCTCTTTCAAACACCTTTTGATGCTTCTATCGTCATTCAATATTTGTCCCATAGAATCTTTCAATTCCACAGTTTGAGGTTTTAATTTTATCTTTAGTTCTTCCAGCTTGAGATACGCTATGTTTTTCCTTTCTGATGTTCTAACTCCACATATTTGGATATTCCGTTATAATTTCATCATCATGATGTTGCTGTTCGGTGTCATTGAGTTGGTTCTGACTCAGAGCAACTCTATGCACAACAAAATGAAACACACGGTCTGGTTCTGCCTGCACCATCCTCACAAATGCCCGTATGTCTGAGCCCATTATTGCAGCCATTGTGTCCCCCATCTTGTTTTTGTTTTTTTGGGGGGGGCATCACTGCCCTCCGGGGGTGGGAGTAGGAGGCCCAGCCCCACTGCTGGAATTGAACCTCCGTCCCAGTGGGCCGCAGTCCCGCGCACAACCACTACGCCACCGGGGCTCAGCCCTGTGTCCACCCATCTTGTTGAGGGTATTCCTCAATGTTCCCTTTCTGCTTTGCCAAGCAGAATGTCCTTTTCCAGAAAATGGGTTCTCTGATAACATGTCCAAAGAACAAATCTTGCCATTCTTGCTTCTAAGGAGTATTCTGGATGTACTTCTTGGTAAACAGATTGTTTTTGTTTTTTGGCAGTCTGTGATTCTTTCAATATTCTCTACCAGCACATGATTCAAATGCATCCATTATTCTCCAGTTTTCCTTATTTAAAGTCTAACTTTCATATGCATATGCAGTGTTTGAAAATACCATGGCTTGAGTCACGTGTAACTTAGTCCTTATAGTAATATCCTTGCTTTTCAACACTTCAAAGAGTTTTTGTGCAGTAGATAAACCCAATGTGATGTGTCAGTTGATTTCTTGACACTTCCATGAGCAGTGATTGTGGATCCAAGTAAGATGAAATTTTGAAAAAAAAAATTTTGACAACTTCATGATGTTACCTATCGATCCAATTGTGAGTTATAGTTATCATAATTTCAAAGAACTGTACTAGACATAGGCAGATTTAGATTTGCACTTAATGTGCAGAATTTGACATGTTCACACACAGAATTCAAGTGAGAAGTAACCCAGCAAAGCATCATAGCATTTGTGTGGGCAAACATCCAAACAATACCCCTTATTTGCAACTAAATTCAAGTGTTTCTTTTCCTTTTTTTTTTTTTTCAAAGTTACAGAAGTTTGTAGCTGCTACAGTGTATAATAAACATGGGGCAGAGAGTGCAATGCAGCAGATCATTCTTATTTGGGTAAGCATCATTTAAGTGGTCTCCTCCCTTATGTATGTATGGTGTGAATAAACTCCATTGTTCTGATGGACAGGATTGCTTTGAAATCATTTTACTTGTTCTGGGAAAGGTCACTTAAATGTTCTTGCTTAGTCACTTAAGTGTAGGGTGAACCAGACTTTATTCTGGGAGAGGAGAGTAACAAGACTTTTTTTAAGTGCCTTAAAAGAGTCATAAGACAGTTACTGGAGAAAATCAAAAGGTGGGCGCATCTCTGATGAAGAACTCCAGGGCCTATGTGCTTTCTGAGAAGTGACCCTGTATGTGAACTCTGTGTCTGTGTGCCCTTTGGCATATTTTAGTTTCTTGCTCTTTCAATTTAATCTCAATAAGTGATTTTTGAGCTCTCTAATGGGATAAGATGGTTGGGGGTGGGGTGGCCTTTCCCCATACAGAACTGCAGTGAAAGTGAGTTGCTGTGGTACCAGGAGTAGCACTGGCCCTCTCCGAGTGGGTGCTGTAACAGACTTGTGCAGGAAGCTTCTAGGTGTGGGCAGCTCTTCATCTTCTTTGTTTTGCTTCAGAAAATTCAACTCGGGTGAGGCCTCTCATCCCAGAGCTTTCAACTGCTGTGATTTACTCCTCTAGAGTTAGACTTCATGAAGCCTCAGTCCTATGATACAATAGAAATGCAAAAGAGTTTTAAACAGATGAGGGTTGACCCATCTTAAGAATGCTAAAAGTAACACCGAGGAGAGAGACCAAGGCTTCCAGGGAACTGGGGCTGTTAGGAGAAATAGAGACCTCCTCCAACTTTTCTAATAAGCTTACACTTAGTAGTCCAGTCCCTTAAGAAGGTACAACATGCATTGTACAGACATTGATGTCAGTTGGACTTGACTCTTCCCAATATGTGCCTGTGCACTTCAAAATATCTAGTGATAATATCTAGCTTATTAGAAGAGGAAGGATGGACTTCTGGGCTTGCTCTTTCTTCAAGAGGAAGCTCAGACATTAGATTCAAGGTATAGACTGGGATGCTGTCCTCTGTGCTGTTGAGATCACCCAAATTCCATATGAAGAACAGCAATAACATGCAGAGAAAGATCATGACTCTACATGATTAAATGGAAGAACAGAGACTAAAGCATACATACACCCATATTATTTCTAGCTTCCCTGAGTCAGTCCTCAACTCAAGCACAATTAAACAATACTCTACCTGGTCCTGTGTCATGCCCATGATTGGTTGCAGATGGGACTGTGTGATCAATAGAGGATTCACTGGCTGATGTTGAGAAGTAGATGAGTGGCAGTTGACATGAGGTGTTTGGACTGGGGATCAATCAGCTTTTCAGAATAGAAGGTGAGAGAATTCTTCCACTGAACAAACCACCGATGCTTCCAGCATTAATCAGATTTTATGTCAACTTGCACTGATGTGAAAGTGAAGGGTGGAGTCCAACCTGCCAATCAGAGAACTGCCTGATGATGCCTCTTGGGAGGTCAGTCCTGTTTTATAAGAAAGACACTGGGACTTTCTTCTTCTCTTGTTCCTTTGCCCTTTCTTTTTGCTGAGACTCTGTGGTGGTGCCATGTGGGCCAAGACCCAGGGATTCAACCTAAGAGCTGTTGGCGCTCTGCCATCTTTCCACCAAACTTGTATCCATGCAACTCTGCACCCGCTGACCTGTGAGCTCCCTGCATCCTGCGTCACCTTTTTGCATCTTTAGTTTTTGGTTATATGAGTCTGAAGAGGTTTGTGGCTACCATCCAATCCATGGACTTGAGCTGGACTGGGTGGGGACACCTTCTTGACATGAATGTACTTCTTGATACAATGTTCTTTCTTACACATATCTTTCTTATGAGCGTTACTGGCTTTGATTCTCTTGGTCTAGCATACTCCTTTAGTCATATTTACAGTCATGCCGCTCTTAATGTCTACAATATATTCTGTGAGATTGGCCCTCATGTGATTTGAACATTGCAGAAACACCATATCATAGTCTGGTCTTACTTTTTCTTTATGCATCCTGAATAAGCCTCATGCCTGATGATCAGTGCCCTGAGAGAGACTTGCTTATGCATTCAATTCTCCATCTATATCATTAGCGGTTTCTCCACACTTGCTTAAGTTAACCTTATTGCTCTTAGCTTATCCTTTAACAGTTTGGAGATGGTTTTCTTAGTTTCTAAGGATTGATGTAACTATCAAGTGCAGCAGCCATAACATTCGCCAAGTCCCCAGCTTCATGCTAATAACCTTTTATTTACTTTCAAGTAAATCCTTCTCAATAATTGCCTGTTGCTGCCTCTATTACCAACCCTGGTTTTTCGGCATTTGGAACCTGTAATGCTCTTCATATTTTGAAAAGAAAATGGAATCAAGAACTTATGCTAGTCCAGAAATGTGGGACATACAAGATTGGCTTCTGGTACACATACTGTACGCTTTTACAATAACATGATACTTTTTAGGTATATACATGAGGTAGTAACGAATATTTATTTTGACTATGAAGACATGTCTCACAGGTTATATATGTACTGTATCCTTCCATACTGGGCAGCACAGTCATTCTGTATACACGAAACATGAGGTACACATGGTGTGTGTGGGAAGCTACCGTGGTTGCTATTCTCCAATCAGGATTTCTGAACTCTATTATAACCTAATGAGATGCTATGGCCTAAACTGATATTATGTGACTATACAATCTCTGATTACATAAATCTTTCCAATGTAAGCAGCAAATCCCCCCTCCCCCACTCCAATTAAGATTGGGTTAAAATAAAAACTCAAAGAATAATTTCTTTCAAGAAGAAGACCAAGAATAAAGCAGAATAAAATAGAATATCCAACTCATAAAAGAGATTTATGCCAAAGGCAGAAGAGATGCTTCTCACTAGCTAACCCTTCAGCGTTGCTTTGAGTCATACTTCACATTGTCATTTAGAAGAGGTCAGGTCCAGCTAAGGTAATGGAAAGTCTATGAACTACTGACCTTGTTTTAACATCAGGCAATCAACTGCAAACTAGAAAATGGTGATTCCTTTCTTTATGATTCACGTATTACCTAGAAGTCATTGGTTTCCTGGAATTCTTTTAAAATTCAGTTTTTTCGCAATAACAATTAAACATCACAATTTTGGGTAGCACATTTCCCCTGCAGAGTATGGCATGAATCCTCTCAGTGTTAAAAACATAATCGCTTATCTTTCAAAGTCCCGTGTCCTAACTGAACGAGGGCTTCAAAAAGTTCCTGAATAAGACCCATTCTCTTTTACTTTCATGAAGACCCCTCATACAATGAGCTCTGACTAGACAGCAGTTAAAATGCTTGGCTGCTACACAAAAAGGTTCTAATGCCTGGGAGAAAGATGTGGCAGTCTGCTCCTGTAAAAGTGATAGTTTCAGAAATTCATATCAAGCAATTCTCCTCTGTTCAATAGGGCCATCGTGAGTCAGAATCATCCAACAATAGAGGGTTTGGTTTTGTTTGGCCCCAAATAGTAGTGGCCCAAGTCATTCTTAAATTTCTTAGAATGTAAGAGTAATAGGAGTAACAAATATCCTATTTTATATGTTATTATTTTACAAAGATTTACATATCATTATTATTGCTTTTGCTATAGTTATCATTCAGTGAACACATTTATTAAACAGGTACTGCAATAAACAGCGGTAGAGGTGGACATGTCTGATCTCCTCTGGTTTCCCTACGCTAGGAGGGAGAGTGCCATATCTCCAGGTAATGTTCTTCATTATCGATGCTGACACCAACTGTTTCTCCCACAACTCTCTCTATAAACTCAGTTCAATAATCCATTGACTACACAGAAATCACAGACAATACTCGTTAAGGAGGTTTATTAGGGAATTGTGGCAATAGGTGACCACAAGTTAGGATCAGCAGCAGTAAAGATACAGTCATTGGTCTCCTCGGTCAACAGCCATGTCTCGCTCCTGTTCTCAGTCTCTCAGTTGTGGAGGCCTTTAGTCTTAGCCTCCATGGGCTAAGCAGACAGCCAGGCTGTTGCTCTGTTCCACAGTTTCATAGTCTTGGATCAGATGAGATGATACTCCATATTTCATCCCTGCTTCTCTGAGTCTCTGTGCCAATGTCTCTGATGTGCCTGGTCAAGAGCCTCCACCACTGCACACAGAGATCTTGAACATGCTTTTCCAAAGTCCTTGGAGTTCCTCTTTCTTCTCTCCAAAGATGATTTTTCCTTATAGCGAGGCTGATGTTAATGAGAAATGACCAACCCCCTCTATTAGTGTTGCACATAATCACTTGGTGGTGGTAAGGAGACGTGGGTAGAAGAGCCAAATTAAGAAAGTTCACTCTCTCACAGATTTATCACTGAATGTGCCAAGGCTGTGAACAAAGAACTTCTAAGGATATAGAAAATCTTCACCAGAAAACTGAAAAGTGAGTGTTACGATTTTCATTTTGTACAAGGAAGAACTAAGGTCAAAGACTTAAACAACAAGTTGAAATGCAACTGTCAATACATACCAAGACCATGATTGTCACAGTTGCATATCACTTTTTGCTGGACCAGAACAAATCATCTTTAAAACATTTCCTCCTTACTAATCTAATAAAAATTTAAATTGTTATCCTATATTGGTTCTCATTGTTCATGGTAGCTGTTCTGCTGCTTAATATTTAACTTTCTTCTATTTATCTTGTAAACAGAAGACAACTGTAGATCATGTCCCTTGCACTAGGAGAGCTTCCGGTTATGTAAATTCAGCCTCTGCTGAAAGAACATGGAATGGAGAATCGAGAAGACTTGATCAAGAAAGCTTGGGAACCTAAGAAGTTTTGGAATCAAAGAGCATAATAAGTATTCACTACTATCTTAGAGATAAATCCTAGTACATCAAGAAGCTGTGTGGCCAAATGCCATTACATAAATATGCTTTAAAGTTAAGTATACATAGTTTTAAGAACCCTGGTGGTGCAGGACTATGCATTGAGCTGTTAACTGCAAGGTCAGCTTCTCCTTGGTAGAAATATCAGGGAGTTCTGCTCCTGTAAAGGGTTCCAGTCTTGGAAACCCACAAGGTCATCCTATCCTGACCTATGGCATCACGATGGGGTCCTGTGAGTGGGATTGACTCAATAGCAATGAAGGATACATAGTTTTTTGTATACTATCTACAATTACACACAATCTTCTTCATTTTGTGCAGTAATTAAAGCTTTCCTATATCAATGTGAATGTGTACAGCTCTTTGCAACTCACTAGAGTACTGGAACAATAGGCAAGATCGTGTTTTTGTTTTGTTTTTAAATACTAGAACTTTAAACTGCACATAGAAGATGCTACACCTACAAACAGATTACATTCTGTATTAAGACAGGAAAAACACTTGGTTTCCCACTGGGTCATAACTGTAGGCATGTCATAGATATGAATGTGTGTAGAAATATGACAAATCATGATATCAATATTCATGCCAAGCAAAATGTAAGAAAGGCTTTTACCCCTCTGTCATTATGTGCAGAAATAGGGAGAAAAGTTGTGACCTCATTTTTTTGGCTGTGTTTTTGTTATAAGGTCCAAGTCTTGTTGGGAAATGGGTACTCCAAAGTACAGTGGCTTCAATAAATTATTAATAGTTGCTTGGTCCAGAAGGATATTTTTCCCAGAACACATGGTCATCGGTGTCCTTCCAGATATAAAGTGAATAGCTGGGAAATCCATTCACATTTACTTAAAATGTCCACCATGGTCTTCACATTTATGCCAAACAAACTGTAAGAAAGATTCTCTTGTCCTGCTACCTATAAAAGAAACAAATCTCTAGGAGATAAGAAGCCATTTCTTAAAGACTTCACCCTCTCTTCATGGTATGAATAATGTTCTTTATATTTTTTCTTGAGAGGCACAGTCATTATAATTCTCATCATTATCCAAATTGGTGATTTTATATAATTTTTATAACATATATTACATATGTAATTTATAATATATATCAAGCCAAAGAAAAGTAGACAGGGATATTTAGTATAGTTTGACTGGGAATCTTATAAATGCCTAGTGGGCAAACTCCAAATCTGACAAGAATGAGACTTTATTTCTGTTTACATTATTAGCATTGATCCTGAGATTAGAATATAATTGGTAATTTAGATGAAACTGAGTCCACCAAAAAGATACTTTGAAGTTCCATAAAAGGTTTGAAAATAAGACCTTTAAAGATGTTATTAGTTCACATGATGTGCTACTGGAGTAGGGTGAATCTTTATGTGATCTGAGTAGTATCCTTAAGGACAGAGACAGAGAGAGAAGGAAGACAACCATTTGAGAAGCGAGTTTTGCGCAACTACAAGCCAGGGAATGCCTGGAGCTACTAGAAACTGAAATTGACAAGAAAGAATCTTCCCTAAGCATGTTCACAAATAACATGATATCACCCACAAGCTGAATACAAACTACACTCTCCAGGTGGTAAAACAACAGATTTCTATGTTTATAAGCCATTGTTTGTGGTATTTTATTGGCAGCATTGGGAACCCACACAGCAGGCATTTGCTATATCATTGAAATGGACAGACTTGCTAACATGTACAACAGGTACATACAGGTGAGGACAGCTGTACAATTCTGCTCAGTGCTTCCTCTAGCTTCTGTGAGCACATGAACTTGTAGTTTGGCTGGGAATCTTGTAAAACTCCTCAAGGGTAATTTACCCTGTCCGCTAAGGAGCCCTGGTGGTGTGGTGGCTAACTGAAAGGTTAGCTAACTGTAACAGCGAGTTTTTTGTCCCTCCACCCCACCCCACAAACACACAACGTTCTTTGTAGTTTCTGCCCAATATTTCTCTCCCCTTCTCCTCTACCTTTGTGTTGTGTCCAATATGTGTGCATATTTGTATGAAAAGTTTGCTTGAATATGATGGAGACATCCTGCTAGTACAGTGGCCTCTGAGCTGGGCTAAGAGTCACAAGGATTCCCTGTTGGAACCCATCAGCCAGCCCTGGTGAGAAAAATGAGGTTTTCTGCTCTCGTAGAGATTTGCAACCTCAGAAATCCACAGTGGCAGTTCTCTTCTGTCCTGCTGGATTACGATGTGTCAGAATTGACTTGATGACAGTGAGTGAGTGAGTGAGTGAGTGAGTGAGTGAGTGAGAATGTGATGTTAACGAGGTTATGCTGTAAACTAAATCCTCAGACAAACCAAGCATAGCGATCTAACTGCTACTATGTGCAGATAGTGTCTCAACAATGCTCTAAATGAATTGTCTAGCAAAATGGAGATGGGGAAATGTGCATGTGGCAATGCAGAGGCCATACGTAAATCCATGGCTGCTCCTGGGAAAGGGGCTCAAACTGTCTGTTGCTGTGGGATCAACAGACAAGCAGCTCCTCACGCCCCAAAGCAAGCCAGCACCTATGCACACCTTCCTTCCCAGATTTATAAAACGGTTTGCTGCAGGCAGAAATCAATTCAGAAGAGAGGGGAAATATTCTCTTTCCACCAGATAAGCACAAGACTTCCATTTCCCAGATCCTTTTCTTCCAATGCTGAGAAACAGGTAGGCAAGCCTATGAGAGGAATAACTTTGTGGAAATAGTTCCCATATCTCTTGCATAGTTGACCAAAAAGCAACCTTTGAGCACCCAGGACACTTTTTTCTTTTTCTTCCCTTTATCCATTGTTTGCTTTGTAAAGAGTGCTTTCTTGAAGACTTTTTCGCAAGGCCCAGAAGTAGCCTTACAAGATGTCAAAAAGGAATCAGCTATCGCCCTTACTTCTAAAGAACGCCTAGACCGAAAGGGAGACAAGGCAATAATGTCACATCAGCATCATGCTGTTCTGCAATATTTACGATATGATTAAAATCAGAAAGGGCAATATAAATGCTTCTGTCTTGGCCTTCTCACCAGACACACATACATGCCCTGCAAAGTTTTTGAACAAAACAAAACCATACATATAATCCTGTTGATTATTTAAGCCCACCCGCACTCCCCACCCCCAACCAACTCCAAGCATCTAGGTGCAAGTCTGAACTCTGGCACTAGGAGAGCCACAGTTAACAGCTGCAGGTTCTCAAGAGCAAACCAAGAAGGCAGAAGGAGGCATTACAGGATCTCAGTCCCGAAACTCAGTCTGCCTTTCCTCAATTCCAGATGACCTTTAATCCACCCACAGTGAAGCAGGGAGGTGGACTGCTCGGCTGAGACCAGCCGTGGCTCCTGCTGCCTGTTTATCAGACACTCCACACACGGAGAGTAGGTGGGTGGGGGACGTCAAAAGCAGAATTGAGTGTCTTACAAAACCAATTCCCAGAAGCTACTTGTTTATGAAGAGGCATGACGGAACAGGTTCCACATTGTGAGCTCTCCTGGCGGTGTTGGCAAGGAATGCTGGAGATGTCCATCTCCCTTGTGCTGGAGCAGAGTTTTCTTCCCAAAGGTGGCATTCAGTGCTACAATGGCTTCTAAGCCTGTGAGGGTCGAACGACCCTTTCACAGGGGTTGCCTAAGACCATTGGGAAACATATATTTCCAATGGTCTTAGGAACCAAGACACCACTCCTCTATCATCTCCAGGCGGGTCTGCCCACATGCAGATAATGTTGATCTGGTGAGAAAGAAGTTATCTCGACCTTCGTTGACTTTTATACATACTGTCCTAAATGTAGCAATATAGTTTCTTGATGTTATATTAAGCATGCTACCCCATGCTTCAAGACAAAATTTCATTGGTTTGTAATAGAAATAAAGATTTTGCCATATATGATGACATATTGTTTTGAGAGTAATCATTATGCTTTCATTATGCTCAATTTCTGTGTTAGTCCAGGTAGACTAGAGGAACAAATTTCAAAGACACACATATGGATATAAGGAAAGAGTTTATATACAAAAGGAATGTGACACTGAGAAGGCATCCCAACCCAGTCCAGTTCGAAGTCATAAGCCCGATATTAACCCATATGCCCGAAATCAGTCCATAAAGTCTCCTTCCAACTCACGAAGTCACAGGTCAGTGGGTGCAGAGTCCCAGTGCTGGCAGGGGTCTCCCCATGGCTCCTCGCTTTCAGGGCTCAGGGTCCATCAACAGCATGCTGCTCCAGCTTCAGAGGTCTGGCTCCATCAGGGCAAGGCCGTGTGGTCTCTCCCCTGGCTCCTCCAGCTTCTCAGACACTGCCATCTTGTCTTTTCCATGACTCATCGCTTCTGAGACTAACTCCCAACAGCTGGGGAAGATAGCTTCTCATCTTCATGAGGGAAATACCGTGAGATTTCCCAGAAGTCTCAGGAGAAAGCCATGCCCACATAGAGGCCTCATTGGCTACTCAATGGCTATCTCCAGATTAACAGGCTAGACTCTACCCCTACATTTCAATCATAAAATTAACATAAGCACATGACTGCCACAGTTTCTAACAATGAAAACACATTCTGTATATTAGATATTTGCATGAAGATTCATAACAGTACCAAAAGTATAGTTATGAAGTAGCAACGAAAATAATTTTATGGTTGGGGATCACCACAACATGAGGAACTGTAATAAAGGGTCGCAGAACTCGGAAGGCTGAGAACCACTGCATTAAGTCCTCATCAGAAATCTAAGAATTGGCAAAGTCTTCCTGATCAGGATGGGGTCCATGAGGGAAGCTCTAGCGTAGAAATGTACCATCAGTGTGGAAGCAGAGTCCCAGGTCACCTTGCATCTAGTACAACTGGTCGCAGAGCCCAGAGCCTCAGTGAGGCAAGAGCCAACAGCTCCAGCAGGCCCTGAGTGGAATCAGGAGGCCCAGAAACAAAGAAAACCACTGTTCTTTTGGACTTATTCCTTTGACTTTCATCCTCAGCCATCCTTACATTTTCCTGGACTTATTTTGGGCCTGAGAAGATCAGAGCGTGGAGAGAACTATCCTTCCCACCTCTCCTGGAAGGAGAGCTCACTACCCATCATAACCCCTAACATTTGCACTTGATGTTTCTCCTGTACCTTGGTATGATAATAGCTTTTAGATGTTGTTGTAGTATCTTTTGTTTAATTTAAATATTGTTTTTAAGGTAAATACTGCTTGAACTTCCAAGTGACTTAAAACTTTTATTTTAAACATTGTTATAAAAACCAAGTAACCCTATATGTGATTGTGGAAAATAATCACCTGCAGAAAGCTTGCCATTTGGGTCAGTTTGGTGCACCGCAGTGTTTGTGGCTCTTAGGGCCCAATGAATCACTTCCAATCCATAGTGACCTTATACACAACAGATGGAAGCCCTGCTTTGTCCTGCAGCATCCTCACCATTGTTCCTGTGCTTGAATCTATTGCTACAGACAAGAGCCTTTGTCTTTCTCACTTTTCCCCTACTTTTCCAAATCTGACACCCTTCTGATAATATGTCCAAAGCATGTAAGACAGAGATTCACCATCGTTGACACTAGGGAGCACACTGGCTGTACTTCTTCCAAGACAGATTGTTTTGTCCTTTTAGCATTTCATGGAACTTTCAATATTCTTTTCCAGCACCACAAATCAAATCCATAAATTCTTCTATATTATTCTTTATTCAGTTTTCAACTCTCACCTGTATATGAAGTGGCGAGGGTCAGACTCAACTTAGCCTTCAATCTTCTGAAGACACCTTGTGTAGCAGATTTACCTAAAACAAAAGATCTTTTGGTCTCTTATCTGCTCTTTCCATGAGCATTAATTTGGATTCAAGCATGACAAAATTTTTGACAATTTTAATATTTTCTCCTTTTATCATGATATTACCTGTTAGTGAAGTTGTGAGGATTTTGGTCTTTTTTACACTGATTTTGAATCCACACTGAAGGCTGCCATCCTTTATCTTCATCAACAAATGCTTCAAATCCTCCACACTTTTAGCAGGACAGGTTGCAAAGCACAGTTTTTCTACAATCGGGAGGCCACATGGTTCTTCATAGAAGCTAGCTACTCTAACAATTTGCTTAGCATAGAGCCAATATAAGCATGGTGAGAGGATACAACCCTGTCGCACACCTTTCCTGATTTTAAAGCAAGCAGTATTCCTTTGTTCCATTTGCACAACTGCCTCTGGATTCCTGTACAAGGTCTGCCTGTCCACAGTGAAGTGTTCTAGAATTCCCATTTTTCTCAAGATCATCCATCGCTTGTTATGATCCCAATAGGCTAATGCAGTGGCACAGTCAATATGACACAACTAAGCATCTTTCTGGTATTCCCTGCTTTCAGGCAGGATTTATGTTTTTCTCAAGACAAAATCTTGTTGAATGCGTATGTGCATGTTCCAATGCACACAGGCAGAATGCCGTAGAGAAAATGGAATCAGCTCCAGTTCATAGCCGCTCTTTAGAACAGAGGAAAACCGCCCCATCGGATTTCCAGACTAGTCGATTTTTATGTCACCCTTTCTGCCTTGGAGGGGCTGTGGGTTGACACCACTGCTCTTTTGGTTGGCAGCCAAGTGCCTTCACTGCTGCACTACCAAGAGTTCACCCTGGCAACCCTTTTTGGCAGAGTAGAAGTTCTATGGTGTTATATACTAGTCTTTTCTTTTTGAATGTGTAGCTATCAATGCATATGCTTATGCTTGTGAGTGCGCATATTTGCTGTATGTTATGTGCAATTCTGACTCCCAGCCTCCCTGTATGACAAAGTAGAATCACTAGTGTTTTCTAGGCTATAATCTTTATGGAAGTAGATCACCAGGTCTTTCTCCCCACTGAACAGATGCTGACATGCGACCTTTCAGATCACAGAAGAAGGTTTGCCTATTGTTCCACCAGGTTGCTTTTTTTATAATGTGTATACAAACCCCAAACCTAACCCGCTGTCATTAGGTTGAAACTGACAGTAAGTCTGTATAAGGTTTCTGAGACTGTCAATATTTACAAGAACAGATGGGATTATCTTTATCTCTTAGAGAAGCTAGTGGGCTTATAGCCAACAGATGCTAAACCCACAGGGCCAGTAGACATCCTTACATATATAAAACAAAACCATGCACCCAATGCCATTGGTCTGAGTCTGACTCATAGCGACCCTATAAAACAAAGTAGAATTGCCTCTGGGGGCTTCTAAGGTTGTAAATCTTTATGGGAACAGAAAGTCTCATCTTTTGTCTACGCTGAAGTTCATGGGTTTGAGCAGCTGATCTTAGAGTTAACAGTCTGATACATATGTGCTATGTCACCAGGGTGTGTGTGTGTGTGTGGGGGCTGTGTTAAACAAACAAACACAAACTCACTTCCATCAAGTCAATTCCGATTCATTGTAAGTTTATAAAATCTTCTAACACTCTCGACTTTAAAACTTTAACCCAACATGTATATAGTTGAATGTGTGTTTTAAATTCCTTAAACTAGTTGAACATAAGGAATTGTCGAGAGCTAGGGAACACAAGAGAGACTAAGATGCAGTTAATCCTTTACACTCATTCCTTAAAATCCATGCATGGTCCTCCAATGTGCGCTAAATACCGCCTCGTGTCTTTTTCACTTCCATGTCTTTGCTCTTGTGGGTTCCATCTGCTAAGAATACCTTTCCTGCCCTGTGCACCTGGTGAACCTGCACTCCCTTAAGGCAGAAACAGCTATCTTCCCTTTCCTGACGGGTTGGCCCAATTGCCATTGTCTAGGCTGGTAGGTCTGAACCAAGTACACTTCCATTGCCAACTTTGACATTTAAAAAACATAATTCAATCATTCAATCATATTTTAAAAAGTTGTATATCCAATACCACCACCACAATAAATTTTAGGACATTTTCTTCTTTCTAGTACTACTGCTATTATCACTCTATCTACCTGAACTTCTCCTTCCATGGCCCTAAGAAACTATTAATCCAGTTATTGTCTTTATAGATTTACCTATGTGAAACCCAGGATTTACCTATCCTGAGCTTCATGTACAGAAAAACCTACAACACCCAAACAACAATCCCACCAACAATAAAAAAATAAAAGTAATAAGAACCATCAAAAAGAAATCAGAAGACATTAAAAACTATAACAAATTAGAAATGGGTCAAAAGGAGACTAAATGATAAGCTGTTTATTTTAGTTTAACTATGCCTACATTCTCCTGTGCTCTGTGTGTGAGAGCAAGGCTATCCCTACTCCACGATCAGAAAGGATTCAACAGAGGTTTTACCCACATAGGGAACCTAGAGATGGATTTGGGGCTTCCACTGTCACTGCAGTCATATGCAAAATTCTATGAAAGATTAGAAGATTAGGCCTGTGAAAACCACACTGCCAAGAGCACAGCAGTAATACATCAACCCTCTGAACCTTCCAGTGCTTTTGTCTTACTTAATCAAGTCCTGCTGTTCAGAAACAAAACAAGGAAAATATTTCTGTAGTTACCCAGGTTATATAAGAGATATTCAATAAAAATGTGCATCTTTATCACAAGGTGATAATCATAACTAGTTAGGCACTCCCAGGTGTGGGTATATTGTCATACCTAGCAAAGTAGTTGGCATGCATGAGGTAAGAAAAGAAGGGTGAAATAATCCAATTATCTCAATAAAAGTGGGTTGAGTGAAGATATGACATGATATTCCTAAGAAAGACACTAGGCAGGTATTTGAAATACAAATATTAAATTTGAATGCAATTACAATAGGGGGTCTCAAGCTCTCAGGTTTCAAACTTGCTGAATATTATGGAAAAATCTATTCATTCCTCTTAAAAGCTGTCTCTGCATTTCCTACAAACTGCAGAACACTAAACTGAGGAGAGTAGACACGAGGGTTTGGTTGTTCACATATGTAAAGCACAGTGCCATTTCCCCCATAATGAGCACCGTTTTCCCGATATCAGTGCCACGGTCTGTAAAAGATGTTAGGTAAGCAGGTAGGTTCAGATCTTGAGGCAGATAAAATAATAAGAAAATGCAGAGCTTCCCTCAAAGTCCTGCTGCCTAAAAATTACATAAAAACCAGAACGAAGACCAAACTAGCTAGAAATGTTCAGACAAGAGGAGGGGATCCTAATCACATTGTGAAGAATGAGAATGGGAAATGTCTGCAGGGGCTGCTGCTGTTTGTCTGTGGCTGCACCAGAATTCACCCAGCAGGGCCACGAAAGCCATGAGCTGGTAATCTGCTTCAGTTAAGAATACAAACAAGGAAACCTTATGGTGTCATATGCATTTGAGTGGACTCTATTAACTAACAATAACATGTAAAAGAAGTCAACAGCAAGATCAATAGAAGGAAGGTGAAATTTTACTAAATAACCCATGTCGACAGATCACAATCAGATAAGTTAGCAATGTTAAGAGTACAAATCCTCTTAAGACTGGTAGACTTTCCCAAAATCAAAGTTGAAATGGAAGGGAAGGGAACTCAATGGAAATACAACAGAATGGAAATAATGAGAATATTGATACAGTATGAAAATTATAATCAATGTCATGGGGAAACTTGTATAAGAAATGATTAAATGGAAATTCAGAAAAAATATATTAATAAGACTTGAAAAGGTATAATAGGATTATAATGAGGTTTCCTACTCCTCAGTCTTGAAAATCCACAGAGACAATTCTACCCTGTGAGTAAGTATTGATTCAATGGCAGTGAGAATAGGACAGTTAACACCTGCTTTCTGGCACTGTAGAAATCAATCACAGGAAATTATGATAGAAAAAAGGAACAACAAAAATGGTTTCATGTTTTTCATATTTTAAACTCTAGGGCATAAGAACAATGATTAAAAAAATATTCAGGGCTAAAGAACACTGGGAACTGAAACCCTTCTAGACGCTTGATTGCCAGACCCAGCACTTGCTCACTGGCCAAGAAGTCTGCTCAAAATACTCTGTGATTCCAGCTGGAGGGCTCATCTGGAGCCTCAGCTGACCTTCGCTGCACAACTGGAAGTTGGACAACTCAGAATACTCTAGCCCTGTTTCCACATTTGCAACCTACCTAGGTCAATGGGCAGGTGCCAAAGCAAATAGAGAGGTCAAGTATTGACTTTAGAAGCTTAGGACACAGAAACTCAGAAAGTTGAACTGAGTTAAACAAGGTTACTATTCTGGATGTGAAACAAGGAAGGCAGCAACCTGTCATGGGCTGGTAATGAACTTTCCAGCAAGAAGCTTGAGTCAAAACAACTTCTCTCTAGCGAGACGGCTAATTGATGATACCAGGCCCAGAACACCTGGTAGATAATGAACACAATAATTAATGAACTGGCTCTACAGCACATGCAGAAAACTGACTTAGATCTTTAAAATGAACTTAGTCTTCATACTAAGAATAGGCAATTTAAGCAAATTAAGTTGAGTATCAAATACAGGTGGTGTTCTATGGGAGAATCAAGGAAGAACTGGCCACCTAAACTTTCCACTGCAAAGCATTCCTAGAACATATATAGAAATAGATGATTATACAGCAGACTGTACCTTCCTGGTAAAGAGGAGATCATAATTTGGGGTTGAATTCTTTATTCAAAGTTCTAGTATGATTAAAGGTATGGCCAGCAATAAACTTAAGAGAAAGTTGCATATATTTATTTCTATCTTTAGCATCCCTTTAACATACTGGAGGCATGTACTCCAGATCCCTATAAAATATACATGGCTATGTTGATTGTATTAAGAGCTTACTAAACTAAAAATTACACATACATAATATGCATTGATGAATTCAAGCTTTGGTGTTGGTGAAGGATATTGACTATGTCATAAACTCAGAGTGTCCTTGTCATTGAGCCTCTTCTGACTCTGAGTGACTATATAAGGCAAAGTAGGTCTGCCCCAGTGGGTTTCCTTGTGTCCCTTTTTATGGGTGTAGAAACCCTCATCTCTCAGTGGAGAAGCAGCGGGTGGTTTCAAACTGCTGATAAAGCAGTCTGTAAGGCAAAATCATCAGAACGTTTCTTAGAAGTGAGGACGGTGAAATTTTGTCTTACTTACTTTGGACATGTCTTCATGAAAGAGTGATCACAATAAAAGGGCATCATGTTTTGGAAAGTAGATCAACAAAACAAGGGAAACCTTGTTGGATCAATGTATGAACTAGAGCAGTGATCTCAAACCTCATGAAGATGCCATTGACAGGTCAACATTTTGTTCTGCTTTGCAGAAGGTCTCCATGTTGAAACCAACTTGATGCAAACTAGCAAAAACAAATGGGTGTGTATATATATGTGTGATGTAACTATCATTTCAAAACTTCACTTTAAAATATTTTGTTTCAAAAATTTGTGTTGCTTAAATATTGTCTGCATGTATTGAGCCCTTACTAGGACCAACACATAATAAGGGCCTTATATGAATTATTTTATTTGATCCTCTCATCAAACCCATGAAGACAACAAGGCTTAAATGTTCATATCACTTGCCCAATCTGATTTAGTTAATAAGTGACTGGACTGAGACTTAAACATGAGACGTCAAATTGTAGTGCTGGTGTTCTTCTCTTTGGTGGACTGAAATTAGCGGGTATGGTTTTTCTATCCATTGTCTTTTTAACTCCAACCAAATGAATGAGTGGGAGGACACAAATAAGGCATAGAGGACACTAAAGAGGGCAATAAGTCAATTTTGTGATTCCACAGAGTATAAAGTGAGCCATCTCAGAAGCAGAAACAGAAAATCTTTCAACCAGCAAGCAAAAAGAGCTGAGTGTGGTCAAGATCCCTGCATGGAGACAAGGCAGCAACACCCAGAGCCTGGGTTTCTCAGCCCAGAATGAGTAAAGCCCCATGCCTTTGGGCAAGAGACTGGCTGCCCTGTGCATATTTGTCAGCATGAAAGAAACTTTGCAACACTTGATTGAGCAAAGTAGAGGCCAAGAGGCTATGTGACTGAAAGAGACAAGTCCACTGGCATAGCTGAGAAGAGGCACTATGGACAAAAGAACTACAACCTCAACATTTCTGCACTTGACTTGTAACTCGTTAGCTCTCCTAATAAAACCCATAATTATGAGTATCATCTGAGTTCTGTGTAGCTAGCATAGTGGATGATCAAACCTAACATAGAAATAGAGTGCCATGAGAGGACAGTTAGTCTCACACAAGAGTAGAGATGGTTGTAGAGTAAGGCATTTCTGACCTGTAGCTCAAAGGAATATAGGCAGATGCGGAAATGGATTCTCCTTCTTTCCCTTGGGAAGCTAGTAGGGGTCAGATGTAGCCTTTACACTATCTCCTTAGTACTACTATGCTATTCAAGCTGAAAACCGAGGTACATATGAAGTATTTCATATCTTTATAGAGTTTGAAAGCTGGAAGTGACTTCAAATAGCATCTAGTTGAATTCCTTTCTCATAAATGGTGATCATAAGATTAAGAGAAGTGGAATTAATTAGAAGGATTTCTTAGTGACAGAGCCAAGACCAGAATTCTCTTGATTTCTAGATCCACATTCTTTCTACCTCATCCAATTGGCTCAAGAAGTCTCTTCTCTATTTAGTTTGACAATATTAAACCACATGTATGATTTCCATGAACACAAAAAGTAATCAAGTTTTCTGGATGAATATTATATTCATAATTGATTTCTTATTGTGCTAGTTATCAGTTGCTGTAGCAATTCACCCCAAAACTTAGTGGTGCAAAGCAACACGTCTTTACTATCTCACCGTGTGTGGGTAGGAGTTCAGGAGAGGCTTACTGGATCTAGCTTAGGTTCATCTGCCCACTCGCTTGCAGTCAGGATGGAGGCAGGACATGTAGACTTGTCAAACTTTAAGTTCTGGGGGAGGATCTGCTTTTAAAAGGTCTTTCTCACACATCTGTTCCTCAGTTCTTCTGTCAGGTATTTCAGTGGCATGGAGCTCAAGTGGAGGGGAACTAGGCTCCCACTCTTGAAAGAGGATGTGTTTCAAATAATTTGTGAATATTTATTGTAAGTCACTCTATTTACTTGGTATTTTTCTACTCCTTCCCCCTCCACTTGGCAGAGCCTCTGTTTTTGCTGTTTTCCTTTTCCTTCCTCTTTCTACATGTCTTCGAGCTCAGTCCTGATTAGTAGGAATCAGTCATGGCAATCACATATCTCTTGAACAGGGTTTGGTTTAGAAATGAACACATGACCTGGCTTTGGAAAGAAAACATCAAGAGATTTGTCTATAAACAAAGATGTGCCCCCAAAGGAGGAACCCTCCTCTAGAGACAATACATTTCTGCAGTTTGAAGTCATGCAAGTGTGATATTTTTGTTACAGTGGATTTTGAAAAAAGGATGACACTGTCTATAAGACTTCATTCCCGCTCCAAAGAGTGAAGTTAATGCTTTCACGGGCAGAGTTCCAGGCCAGAAGTACAAACCATTAGGAATGCAGAATCTAGCATGAGTAACTCACATTCACAGGGACTTTTTAGCCCGGACAACAGTCCTCAGCATTCTCCAGTTACGGACCAACATTTGGGGGGCATTTTGAGCTTCAGGTACATGGAAGGAAGGAAAAGGAGAGAAAACTGGAACAGCCTGTATTCCTCTGATCCCTCTATCCCTACCACCTAAAACACCCCCTCTTCTCCAGGCAATCTACCTCATCCTTCCTTTTCAAGTTGCATCTTGTGCAAGACATGCTCCAGCACTCCAGGGTATTTCCCTTTGATTTGTGATCTCTCTGCCATCAGTCAGAGCAAACACACATTTGCTAACCACCTGGAGACATCTTTTGTTCCATATTGTTCATATGAACTTTTCTCTGATTTATGTTTTTGCCTCTCCTAGAACATTATCAACCACTTTGAGATCATCTACAGATACATATGGTACCTATCTGTATATGGTACATGCTCATGAATAATTGTTTTTAAATTGATATGCTTCTAAAAATTGGAATGGCTTCATATTAGTAAAATTGGGGGTGTAGAAAGAAGAGAGTATAAGAAAAAAACCCTAAGAATATATATAATCTTGCTCACCCTGTCTTAAAATTTATAAAGATATTGTATGAGTGAAGTGTGATTTGGGTGTATTGGGATTCTTGACACAGCAATTTTATTTTTCCATTAAACCTGCACTCTAGTAACATGGAAGTCATCCATGTAGACTTAGATTATGTTGTCCACTTTTGCACAGTCCCTAAGACTCTTAGTCATGGCCTGCTTTACTCAGATGCACCTTTGACTTGCTTGGTTCCTGAAAACACGAGTGCTTCCAACTCCTGCTCCTCAGGGTACAAAACGGCAATAAAAGCAGTGGGTACCATCATTTTTTAAAGGAACTTTAAATCAGATTCAAAGTAGGCCTTTTAAATCCCAGTATTAAGACAGAAGGTAATTTCCAGGAACAGTAGCTTCTACCGGTACTTCCTCCAGTCCAAGACAAGTACCATTTATCCTACAGGCCTTTGCCAAATGCTGCATTGCTCTCTAGAGTAAAATAAATTCCCTTCAGTGTTGTAGCCAAAGCTATAAATTCCACATTTGCAGCAATCGCTACTTTTCAGTAGACTTGGAACGGGAAATGTTTCAATAGAAAAATGTTTAATATATCAGGGAGCACTTTCTAAATATTTTTCCTTTGTGGTATATAATTTCAACGTCAACTATCATATATAGAGGGTGCAGGAAGAAGCTTGCAGTTTAACCAGATACTTTGGGACTTTATTTCCTTCTATAAGAAGAAAAAAATCATTGTAAAACTATTTAATTAAAACACAAGGTCACATTTTTTTTCCCTAGATAATTTCTAGTACTGATAAACCTGAGAGAAAGAAATCTCTAAGCTATAGGATTCTCTTCTTTTTTTTCTATCATTGAAATAGGGCTGAGCCCTGGTGACATAAGTGGTTGAATGCGGAACTGCGGCTCTCCGCCTTGGTGGTTCAAATCCAGAGGCGGCTCTCAGGAGCAGCGCTGGGTAGCTCCCATGACCACCAGCAGGCAGTGATGCCCCAAAACAAAACAAAACAAAACATTGAAATCTTTAATTACCTTTGTTTTCTCATTTGTACATTTCTTCAACGCCTTTAAAAAATGCTTTTGCTTCTCACTGATTATAACCACAATGAAAAGATGTCTTTGTAAGTTACATCCTAGCTCCCCAAGTTTGGCTAAAACTACAGCTCACTGGACTCCTCCCCAAGAGCAGTGGTTCTCAACTTTCCTAATGCCACAGCCCTTTAAAGCACTTCCTCAAGTTGTGGTGACCCCAAACCATAAAATTATTTTTTTTGCTACTTTCTAACTATAATTTTGCTACTGTTTTGAATCATAATGTAAATATCTGATATGCAGGATATGTTTTCATTGTTACAAATAGAACATAATGAAAGCATAATGCTTAATCACCAAAACAATATGCAATTATATTTTGTGAAATATTTCTTTCTAACTACAGAGAAATGAAAGTTTGTCTTGAAGCATGGTGTTGTATGGGTAACAGTTTTCAAGCAGGGAACTCATATGTGGGTCTATCTGCATGTGGGCGGACCTGCCTGGAGACGAATACAGGAGGGATAGAGGAGCGGTGTCTCGGTTCCTAAGACCTTCAGAAATGTGTTTTCCAATGGTCTTAGGGGACCCCTGTGAAAGGGTTGTTTAACCCCCAAAGGGGTCACAGCCCACAGGTTGAGAACCATTGCCCTAGAGATTCTGATTCATTCAAATGGAGCCTAAGGATTTGAAGTTTCACCAGATGTCCAGGTGGTTCCAATGATCAGTCAAGTTTGGAAACCTTTGAGAGGAGTTACATTCTCTCATTCAGGTGCTTGGTCACCATTTAGGGACCACGACAGTAAGAGCATTTCCTGTTATTTTTCTTAGAATATTGTATGTCCAGGCAATTGTTTCCATTACCTTACTTCATAAATCCTTAACCTATTAACCTAGACTGAGCCTGTTGGCATTTAAAATACAGGTAGCATAACTTTCAGCACCATAGAGCAACATGCAAGTGAGCACAACAGAACAGAGTGACAGACTCACTGCTGGTTAATAAAATATAGCAGAATCTCTGATAATGTTGATAAAGCATACAGCCTCTTCAGAGTCCATTATCTGGGCACATAATACATGGTCTACTATGGTGGTTCGATATTATATCAAATAGACACTTCTGGTTTAGGCTGAGGAGCGACTGACTTCTGGTTTCTATCACCTTCCAAAGATCATGGCTTATTGGTGAGGGCAGCCAGACAATCTGAGAGCAACTTATTGCAATCCACCCCGGGCACACTAGGAAGGAGCGCTTTCTGGAAACAGGATCTCAGATTAGTGCACACAAACAAGATACCCATGTGGACCTCCTTCCTCCCACTCTCCACAGCTGGACTCCTGAAGATGTTCTGCAGACTTGCCCCAAGCCAGTCATCTTGAATTACGTGCCTGGGCAGAGAGCTAAGGAAAAAATGATGTATAGAGTTTGTCAACAATATGGAACTGAGGATGGAAAGAAATCTAGCAACTTAAAATCTCATAGCATTTTCTGTGAAGTGACCTTTCTCCTATTGGTGGCTCAATATATTTAGGAGAAAAAGAAGATACTATGTCCTGGGGACAGTGTCACGGGGTCACATCTATGCTTATTGAATGTTTCCTCTTTTCCCTTATTCTCAATACCATCATTTGTTTGATGTCTTTGTAAATTGACTCGTTTTTTTCTTGTTATGCATGGCCATCGGAAATCCTAATAAACTTATTTTAGGCCTCTATCCTAAAACATTGGTCTGCTCAGAAAACTTACAGAAAACCTTTCGCATCTAATTTCATGACTTGAAGTTTTAAGTAATAGTTTTTATCGTAAGCTTTTAATAAGTTTGATAAGAACTTCACTGTATCTTCTTGATGCCACTTTAACAGCTAAGAAGTGCCAGGCATGTCTTGGCCTGTCATGAGCAGATTTGTCCAGAGCAAACCTAGCCAAACATAACAAGAACTAGAGACCAGTGTCATCTCCTTAAGAACAGAATCGCTACAATTCATTCTTGACCCAGGAGTATACTTTCTAATGAATGTGTAAAATAAATACTAAGCATCAAGAATCGCAAAAAAGAAAACAATGCTAACTTCAAACATAGTAGCAGTGAATACATATTAAGTAACAGGAAAAGAATTCATTGATTTACATGCATTACCTCACTTAATCACAATGATGTTATAAGATACAGAGTAGGAACAATAAAGCCCACCATAGAAGAAGCACACCATCCTGTGCGACCATGAGGTGTGGAAAGAACCAGGTATCAGGCATCAAAGAACAAAAATCATATCATTATATGCCCACCCTCCCAATATGATCACTGAAGACAAAAGGGTGCAGAGGCAGACAGAGCAGAAGAAGCTGATGACACCTAGTTACCAAATGATAAAATATCTGGGATCTTAAAAGCTTGAAGGTGAACAAGTGGCCACCTAGTGCAGAAGCAGCAAAGCACATATGAAAGAAGCACACCAGCCTGTGTGATCATGAGGGTGGAAGGGAGCAGATATCAAAGAGCAAAGAACAAGAATCCCATCACTAAGAATGAGGAGGAGAACAGGGTGGGGACTCAAGGCCCATTTGTGGGGAATTGGACACCCCAGGAAGTCATGGGGAGGAGATAGGCCAGTCAAGATGCAGTGAGGTGACGAGGAAGCATACAACTTTCCTCTCGTTCCTGAAGGCTTCCTCCCCGCAGCAATCATGGTCCCAATTCTACCTTACAAATCCAGCTGGACTGGAGGAGATAGGAACTGGAAATACCGGGAACCCAGGACGGATGAACCCCTTGGAGCTAGTAGGAAGAGTGGAGCCACTGGATGGGTGGAGGGAAGGTGGGTAGAGAAGGGGAGCCAACTACAAGGATCTACACATCACCTCCTACCGAGAGGACAGACATTGGAGGAGTGGGCGAGGGGAGACACCAGGCAGTGTAAGTTATGACAAAACAATGATAATTTATAGAGTATTGAGGGCTGGTGGGAGGGGGAGCAAGGACGGAGGGGAAAGCATGAGAAGCTGATGTCAAGGGCTCAAGTGGAAAAGCAGATATTTGGAGAATGATGACGGCAGCAGGCATGTGAAGGTGCTTGACACAGTATATGTATTTATGTATCGTGAAAAGCGATGTATGAAACCCCAATAAAATGATTCCTAAAGAAAGAGAAAAAGTAGTAGAAGTGTTCCCAGTTGACAGAAGAGTAAACTGAGACAGAGGAATTAATAATAACTCTGCTTGCCCACTGACACCCATGAAATACCAGAAAAGATGCATCCAGTTTGTTCTTCGAGGTATAAAATATTCTTCTTGTCAGAAAGATGTCATTCATCACCAAAGGTACTTTAGAAGTCGCAACCTGAATTGCTGGAACTCCACAGACATGGAGGCACATAGCTCCATGTACTCACTGTCCAATTTCCAGAAATAAATGAAAGGTCACCTTGTCACATAGGAAGGCCTAATTTCTTACCAGTCATTGGAATAAAAGCACTTCAGGAATATCATTAAACAAGCCTCCACTAGTGAGAAAGAATGAAAGAAAGAAAGAGAGCCCCCAATAAAATTTTAAAAATATATTTTAAAAAAACCTGAAAAAAAAGAAATGTACATTATAAAATTCAGCATTTTTGAACTATTAAAAGGTAACTCAAATCCTTCCAAAAAAATTAAATTTAGTTGAATGGGAAATACACATGAATTAAGCCTCTAGTGAATCCCCTCTGGTCATAGACCAGTGATATGAATAGCCTAGCTATTGTGCACAATATATTGGAAAGTGGATTGTTGCAGGTACAGTTAGGCTAAAATTTTAACACCTTTCATGTTATCTCCCTTTTGACCCATTTTAAATTTGTTCAATTTTTAACACTTTCTGCTTTCCTTTAGATTGAGGTTTTCCTATTTTTTTTTGTTGTTGTTGTTAATCTTGTTGGGGTTTTTATTGTTGTTTTTGTCCTTAATGTTTTCTGTGCATGAAATCCAGGATAGGCAAATTTATAGAGACAGAAATTGGACTAATGGTTCCTTGTGGCTATAGCAAGGGAGGTTGGGGAAAGGAGGGTGGTGGAGAACTGATAACAATGAATACAAGATCAAAGAAAATTTTCTAAAATTAATTGTGGTGATAATTGTACAACTCTTCCTAAAATGATTGAACTATTGAATTGTATGATTTTTGAATTATATCACAATAAAACTGTTAAGTAAAATAAACAAAACAAAAAGAAAATATGAAATATTAGAGGAGCGGTTAAAGAAATTGTACATGTTCCTAATAACTGTTGAAATGAACACCATAGTTTGTGTACTTCTAGATAATTTTTCTCTCCCAGGTATTTTCAATTACATTGTGATCATATTGTAATTAACATTTTGATTTTGCATTTTTGTGATCAATATTATAATTCAAGCATCTTTCTATGCTCTATAACCTCTTCATAATCAAAAGAAAAACATAAATAGTGGCCAGAAAAAAAAAAAGAAAGAAAGAATAGTTTACTGAATCATCTGGATGGGAGTTGAGACAAATATTCTCATACTCATATTCCAGAAAGTCCAAGAATTTCATATGTCAGGGGTCTCATAAAAATAAGGAGGGAAACCCCAGGAATGCATCCTAGCTGAGATTAAGATGATTTAAAGTATTATCCTTTTAAACTTCTTTTTTTCACATTTTTCATCTTGCCCCAATCAAAACACACTGTACAATTTATCCCAACAAGGAACATGAGGGCAGAACTAGTATCGGACGCTCAGGAGGGCAGTTGGTCCCTGCCCTGGAGAGTGATAGGAGGTATCCCTGACTCCCGGCGGTGAGTTGCTGGGTTACTTTAGAGTCCCTGGGCTGACTCGTCTCCTTCAACCCCTGTCCTGTGTGTACTCAGAGACTCGGCCTTAATGAAACGATGCTGCAGTTGGTAGGTTCCAACATAGAGGGAAGAAGAAAGCACAAAGTAGCTTCAGTGTAATAGAGTGAAACACCTCCAGTGCCACCCTCACAATTAGTACTCTGCCTGAGTCCACTCTGTCAAACCATGCCACTGGATTTCCTCCTCCCCCGCCCCCTGCTTTACCAAACAGGGTGTCTTTCTCCAGGGACTGATCACTTCTTTTTTTGGGGGGGGGGGGATCACTGCCCTCAGGTGGTGGAAGTAGGAGGCCCAGCCTTTGCTCCGTGGAGCTGGAATCGAACCTCCATCCCAGTGGGCTGCCGTCCTGTGCACAACCACTACGCCACCGGGGTTCAGCCCGGACTGGTCACTTCTATTGGCATGTTTTCCCCAGACATATTTTTCTGTCTCTGACCTTTCTGTGACCACTTTCAGATCTCAGGTTCTGCTCCTGCTCCCCTCTTCTCCCCAGAAAGAAGATTGGAGAAGAATGGATGGATAGAGGTGAAGGGAGGTGACAAACATAGCTCCTCTTTGCGTCTCACATAAGTAGAGTGACGTGACTTCAACAGGAGGCAATACGATTATATTCTTGAATCCCAAAGATAAATTGCCCCCAATTCACAACTTAGCTAAGGATAATCTTGCATGGTGAAAGTCCTGAGGAGTGACTCAGTTTAAAAGAATTGACTGACTGACCAGAACTCTGTCCAAATATTTAAGGCTTCAAATTAAATACAAGTTTTACATTTATCTCTATTTCTTGAGAGAGGAATTGTTTGGCCAAATTGTGTAATTTAAAATTGTATTTTAGTTTATTGAAGAACAGGTGATTTATTATGATGATCTGGAAAACAATGCTTAATTTTACCACATTGATAAAGCCAAATAGTGTCTTTTTCTATTTCACTGTCTTTCACAAAGAGGAAAACTCAGTATCTAATGAACAGATTTCACAGCACTTAATGCTTTGGGAAAGCAACATAAAACCTTCCAAGCACTACATAAAACATAAATTTCAAACCTTCCTCATCATCTAACATGTATTTTGATTGAGTGGGTGTGTGGTTGGACGTGGGGTGGGAAGGCCATGGTGGTGGCAAGGGAGCATTTACCAGTCATGAGGTCTGCAGGTGCAATATTTTGCACAGCAGCAAACCAGAGGTAAAAGCCAAGGCTGAGACAGTGCAGGGTTTAGGTTGACAGGTCGACCTCTGAATGCTTGGTGTTTCTGTTCTGCAAAAGGAAGGTTTGTGTCCAGAGGGCTACTTGAAGAGGGCGCCACAGAGCCATTTCTATGGGGTAATTTTCACCATCAGTTGGAGGAGATCATTCAGCAAATCCAACGGAAACTTCCATATTTAAGAGCATCCACGGGTCAAGGTAGACTATGTGCTCCTGCTCTGTTGAGTGTAGAAAGAGAAGAAACTGAAAAAAAATATATATTTTTTTTTAATTGGGAAAAAACTTTAATCACTCATGTTCCCGTTACCATAACAGAACTGTTAATAATTTTCCTGTATATTGTTCTCCATGCAGTTTGCATATAAGTCTTCATATAAATAGCATTTCATAACTACCATTCACTCAATCAGAAAAAGTTTACTTCTGGACACTACTAGTTTCTCTTAAATGCTTCAGCTACATTTGAAACCACACATAACCAGAAAGCTAAAGATATCATTCTTATAGAAAAGGAAACCAAAGCTAACGGAGGTTAAGTACTTTGCCCAAGAACAAAGAGTCATTGAATAGCACAGTGGATTAAACCATATCTTTCTCACTTGCAGGCCCTTAATCTTCCTCAAATACCTATCTGACTGTTCATACTCACAGTTTAAAGACCATACTTCCTAACTCTGTTAGCCAAGTGTTATTTCTTTTCTGTGTTGCAACATAATCTAAATAAGCTTCCACTTTTAGTGTAACCCAGCGAAGGTACTATAATTTATTAATAGAATTTCTAGTTACTATAAATAAATGGCAATAAACAGTTTAATTAAAAAATCACATCATTGTTTAAATTTATATTTATAGAAAAAGGATTTTGAGTGCACCAGCGACCAATTTTCATCAGTAAAACACAAAGAATGAGCAGTTGTCATTTTCCTGCAGTGCCATGATGAAAGTGAAATAGTACTAAGCTTGATTTAGATGTTTGAGTTGGTATTATAGTAAAGTTACTTAAAAGACGAGTCTTAGATGTTCAAACAGGGTGTAGTATTAGTGCCTGTCAGAGGTAAAGATATGTCTCCGCTGCTCAGATAAGGTTATTTCCTCTTCTCCCCTT
Organism: Nesogale talazaci; assembly: GCA_004026705.1. NCBI lineage: Eukaryota > Metazoa > Chordata > Mammalia > Afrosoricida > Tenrecidae > Nesogale > Nesogale talazaci. The sequence goes on from PVJH01000837.1 coordinate 168,779, forward strand.
CTCAATCCCAGCCAAAATCTAGTTGCTTTATGCTATTCAGTTAGGCAAATTCAGAAAATTCAAGTCGTTCCCAGTTTTGACCAGATTAGGAGTAACAGAAAATGAAGTGTCTTGTGAAATTATACTTTGAATGCTAGCAAATAAATTCAAGAAAATTAGGACAGTGAGAACACTTTAGCGCTTGTACAGAATTTTTCTTCTCCAAAGGATCCGACAAACAGCAGGTAAGAGGGTTTTCTACTTTTGTCAGGAGCTATAGTCTTGAAAACCCACCAGACAGACCTACCCTGTCAGCAGGATTGCAATGAGTCAGAATTGACTTGATGGGACTTAGTTTGGTTTGAGTTTTTAAGCAGATTTCCCTGCAGTGCTGTGAAGAAGGGGAGTAGAAATAACTAGATGTAGTGGTTGGAAGTTAGTTATCGGGTAGCACAGTTAAGCGCTCAAGTACAAGGGAAAGTCTCTTAGTTTGAATACACCCAGAGGAAGGATGAAGACAGGCATAACCATCTTATGTTTCTGAGAAGTCACCACCCTAAAAACCCCATAGGTCTGTTCTGCTTTGCAAACAAGGGGTTCCCAAGAGTAGATATCTACTCATAGGCCACAAACAACAACAAACAATGATTTCAGGAAATGTCGGCGAGGCAAAGCACCCCGCCCACCAAGGCCAACCCCCCTCCCTCCCCCCACCCCCCACCACCGCCCTGAGATTGCAATGATCACTATGACGGGTCTGGTTGCCTCCTAATTTTCTCCCCTCTGATGTCTGGATAGTGCTGTTAGTTTAACTGTCTTTGGAATTGACAGCTTAACAGCACAGGCTCTGCTGTCTATTTGCTCACCATACGGGAAACAGGACGGTGTGGTAGATGAAGGGGTAGACTTGGGAATGAGAAAGGCCTGGCTTAGAATTGCTCTTCTGCCAATTGCCTTGTGACCTTGACTGTGACTCACTTTCCTCATCTATAAAATGGCCAGTCATGCAACTTGCTTTTCTCTCTGACCGCCAGAATAAAGGATTGCTCTTCCATCTGCAAGCCATTTCCCAACATTTCCAGGATCCTATCTCCTTCAGTCTTCATTCCAGAGCCTATGCATTGGAAGAGCGTGTGTAGAGGTAAGGCCGTAATTTATTCAGGGTGTCATTAAACAGAGATCTAGATTATTCTCATAAGGACTATGGTTCAGTAAAGGATCTCAGGTTGTATTTTTTGTTGCTTTCAAGCAATCATTTTTTAAGAAGTATTTCAGCTAACTCTGATGCAACCCTGGTTATTAGACCAGCAACCAACTCTCTTGACACCCCCAGCTCAGGGGCTAAGAAACTTTAGGAGGTTTTCCGGTAATTACCCTAACCCCCATCTTCTTAACTGCAACCCTCCTTATTCTACAGAAAGAGGTTCAGGGGACAGGAAGATGATTCTCAAGAAATGGATTGATATAGTGGCTTCAATAAGGAGTTCAAACTGTGAAGAGGGAGCTATTCAGGGCAGCGTACATGGGGCAGCTCTGAGTCCCACAAGACTTGTTGGCCCCAAACAATGACATCTGCTGAGCATCGGGACCAATATTAGGGAACCACACTTAATTAGAAAGTCTCTGCTCAAAAGGCTCTATTATAGCCAAAGGGAGGAGAAAGAAAAAATCCACAAACTGAAAAGTGATCGCCTAAGTATGCGATTGCATGGGGGGAAAGTGAGTGTGTGCTGGGAACACACAGGAGGGACGAGTGAGGACAAGCGGACCAAGGAGATGCCAGAGGGCCATGCAGAGGGGCTATCAGAAACAAAATTCATCAGCAATGGAAAGGACTGCAGAACCGAGAGAAGGCGTGGACCGCAGTCTGAATCCCCCCAAATGCCCGAACTCCTTGGCATCTGTCTTAAACCATTTGCCCACTCAGAACGAGCCACTGGGGAAAAGGAAGCACAGAGTCTCTGAGAACATAATCATATTTAAAGAAATTTTAACTTCTACTTTTTTCCAGACCAATGTTCAGAATCACAATCAAATTTAAGATAAAGAATTCTACTATTTCCACTTAAGGTTCTGCTTTCTCAACAAGCGCTCTGTCAGGAAAGCCATGCTGACTCATAATGACTCTCCAGGAAGGCGTAGAAGTGCCCCTGTGAGTTTCTGTGTAACTCTTTCCAAGAGTTGAGAGCCTCATCTCTCTCTCTCTCTCTCAGAGTGGCTGGTGGCTTTGAACTGTTAACCTTACAGTTAGCAGCCCGATGTAGCGCAGGGCTCCAGATTCTGCTTTAGTATCAATAACTACACTTGATCTTAGCCAAAAGGCTGAGAAATGATAGTATCAATAACTAAATAATTACATAATTGAGTCAATAATGTTCTACAGCTTTTAAGTTTCTTGTGATGTTATTTGCAGTGCTTTTTCCAGGTGATTACCTATATTTTTCTTAGAAGTTACTTTTGAATGGGCATTTTACAGCTGAGAAAATATGGATAAAAAAATTAGAGACTTTCTAAGTTCACAAAGCAAATGTTAAATAAGAACCCAATTGGCATTTTTTCATAATATATTCCATGTAAGCTTACAGAAAACCAGTGTGAATAAGTAGCAAGTTAAAATATTCTTACTATAATCATACTGAGAAAAACTTCTTAACCTTCTTGAATATATATGCATTTATACATACATACATATAGCTATATTACGAGGTATAAATCTTTATAAAGTAATAATATGTGCTCTTAAGCCTCTTCTCAGAGACATTGAAAAATAAGAAATACATACCAATTGTGATGCTTTGCCATCAAAGTAAAGCAAATCACCAACACAAGGCTTTTTAAAAAATTGCTAGCAATATAATAACACAGCTAGGCACCTGTAACAAAAGACACTACCGCTGCTTCTATTGTTGTGAGGTGCCTTTGAACTGGTTCTGACACAGAGATCCCATGTACTGTGGAATGATGCCTTCCTGGTTCTGCGCCATCCTCCCAAGAGTACTCATGTTTGAGCCCATTGTTGTAGCCACTGTGTCAATCCATCTCCTTGAGGTCCACCTTCTTTTTCCCTGCCCCTCTATTTTACCAAGCATGCCCTTCTCCAGGGACACATCCAGTTAGGTTAGATGAAATCTCATCATCCTTGCTTCTAAGGAGCTGTACCTCTCCCAAGACGGACTTGCTTGTTGTTTTATCAATTCTTCTTCAAGCTTCATTCAGTGTCTAACTTTCACATGCATATGAAGCTACTGAAAATATCATGGCATAGATCAGATGCATCAGGTCGTCAAAGGAACTTCCTTGTTTTTCAACATTTTTTAAAACGGTCTTGTGTGGCAGATTACCCAATGCAATGCATCCTTTGATTCCTTGGTTACTGTTTCTATGATCAAGACTACCACAGGCAAGTTGAATTTAACAAAAAAAATTAAGGAATATAGGGCTGCAAATATAAATAACAAACATGTGAGAATTTATTTTTGCCTTATTTTATTTGAAAGAACAACCAATCTTATTTTTAATAAAAAGAGGGGAAAAAAGGGAGGGAAAATTTTATATTGAATTTGGAGCCCAGAGATCTGAAGTTGGTGTCTAGCTCAATTACCTACAAGTAATATGACCTTGGGCAGAACTTAGCTTCTCCTCAATTCTCATCCCTATAATATAAAAACAGTTTTAAGGATCAAATGTGCATGAAGCATTCCCTTTACCCAAGCACTTTATAAAATATAATTGTCATCAGTTTGGGAAGACAACAACTTATAAGCAAAGAATCTGAGGCCCCAACAGAGGATGACAGAACCTCAACGACAACAACTTATAAGCAAAGAATCTGAGGTCCCAAACAGAGAATGACAGAACCTCAACTAGAACCCAGGACCCAGCTTGATGCATGCCTTTGTTGTGATTATTCTGGGTTCTTAGAAATGCAGAACCAAGTGAAGCATTCTTGAGGGTTATGCCAACCTTGGTCTCTCTGTACCTTCACAACGCTCTTCTTGGCTGGAGAGTACCAGGAACTTAGTGATAGAAGGTGGAGAACAAGGAACATCTATTGGGGATACTTGGAAACAACTATCTTTTTGCTTACCTAGATCTTCTTTCATTCCATAAATAACTTTCATCCATCTTTGTTGGCCTACTCCAGTTCCCTTATGTTTTAGTCCGTGTAGACTAGAGAAACAAGTTTATAAACAGGCATATGTATATAAGAGAGTTTTATAGAAAGGGTAATTGTACATTAAGAAAGCATTCCAACACAGTCCCGTCCAAGCCCACAAGTCTGATATTAGTCCATATGTCCGATACCAGTCTTTAAAATCTTCTTCAGACTCACAAAACACATGCAACGATGCCAAATACAGGATGATCACAAGCCAGATGGGTAGAATGCCTTTGAATCCAGTGGCTTTGTAAACATCTCGGTGCTGGCAGGGGTCTCCAAGCGGCTCCTCGGGCTTCAGAGGTCTGGTTGCATCCATGTAGCTTGTCCAGCTCAGGGCACTAGGTTCGCTCCATCTGGCTTCTTCTCAGGGACGTCTCACAGGAACTCAGCCTTGTCAGTAGAGAATCTCCACGTGAGATGAGTGTTGTCAGTAGAAAATCTCCAAGGAAGTGAACCGAGCGAGACAGTGTCTCTGCCTCCGAGAAGGAATGACCACATTCCCCAGAATTTTTGGGAGAATGCCACTTCAACAACAGAGGTTTCATTGGCTATCTTCAGATCGACAGGCTAGACTCCACCCCTACACTCTTAATCCTCAAATTGACACCAAATTAGGTGATTGCCAAACTATAGTTTCTCATCCTGAAGAAAGCTCTTATTGTATTGGTTCATGAGGAACAAAAAGTCCCTTTTGAGGGAAGATTTGATTTCAGAACTGATTGGGAGAAGAGTAGGAATACAGAGTGGGCATCAGTCAGATAGAGCAATTTAGATGCAGTTCCACACCGTCCCTGATCTTATCTCCATGGTAATCATAGACAAATTAGGTTTAATGATCCAATCCCAAGGACAACATTTCATTTCTGTGAACTGGTTGGCAGCAGTTGGTGGTGGTAGAGAGGTGCATTTGGCACAGATGAACCACCCAGTAGTGTGTATGTTCAAGGACTCGTGACCAGCTGCTAGGGAACTGCTAAAAAGCTCAAGGAAAAGGTTGATTTAAATTTTGTATTTTTACAGACATTGAGCCCATCTTGTGGAATTTCTGATTAGAACCATGCTAAGGATTTGACTCAAGTTTCCCAGTGCTGAGTCTTCGTGGGTGAGATCCCAAGTTAGTCAGCCCAGAGATCTCGGTGATAGGAGGCCCAGTCAGGAGAGCAAAGGTGGAGTTTGGAGTATTTCTGCTGAAATTTTCTCTTTTTGAAAGAATGGAATGCAGCATGAGTTAGAAGTCTTAGAGAAGACATATCTCCCAGAATTTATGCTATAGTATTGTTGTTAATTCATTCTTTGCATCATCCTTGCAATTATGATTGCCGATTCCAGTGTTGGTAATAAATGAGGCATTTAAGATTGGATACTGCTGACCTCAAATTAAATAAACAAACAACAAAACAGATTGCTCCTTTATTGAAATGTCAACATGGGTATGGATTGTGGATCCAAATAAAATGAAATCTTTGATAACATAAATTCTTCTCTATTTTTCACAATATTACTGATTGCTTCAATTGTGATCATTTTTGTTTTCCTTTTGTTGAAGTGTAATCCATATTGAATAAGTGGGGTTGAAAGGATACAACCCTGAGAATATACTATTTGTGATTTTAAACAAGGCAGTATTCTTTGTTTTGTTTGAATAGTTGCCTCTTGGTCTATGTATAGGTTTCGTACAGGCACGATTAAGTGTTCTGGAGCTTTTAATCTTTAAAATGTTGCCCACAATTTGTTATGATTCACACAGCCAAATGCCTTTGCATAATTAATGAAAGATAAGTACAGATCTCTCTGGTATTTTTCTGTTTTCAGCCAAGATACATTTGACTTCAGTAATGATATCTCTTAGTCCATATCTTCTTCTGAATCTGGTGTGAATTCCTGGCAGTTTCTTGTTCATGTACTGCTGAAATCACTTTTTAATTATTGTTAGTAAAAATTAATTAGCATGTGCTATTAATGATATTGTTCAACTGTTTCCATATTATTTCTTTGGAATGGACATGAATATGACTATCTCACACTATTCTGATCTTTTACTTTCTTGTCTTTCTAATGACATTTTAGTTTCTTCTAGCATGATGTCTTTGAAGTAAGTCATCATGCAACTTCTCTGGTCTTCAGGCATTAGTGTTTAATGTGTCAAATCTGTCTTGGAATGGTCTCACAATTCAAGTAGGATATATTCCAGGCTATATGCTTAATGTAGTGGACATGTTTTAATTTTCTTTACTTTATCATGAAAATTTATTTGCATATGAGAAATTAACGGTCTGTTCTGGAGTTGGCCTTGTTTTGACTGATGATACTGAGCTTCTCCATTGTCTTTTTTCTCAGGTGTAGTTGATTTAGGTCCTGTTTATTCCCTCTGGTGAGGTTCATATGGGTAGTCACCATGAATGTTGTTGAAAAAAGATATTCTTGATGAAGAAATCACGTGTCTTGCATGACTCTGTCATGCATTCAGAGGTATTTTTTTTTTATCACCAAGCCTATATTTTTCAACTGCTGATCCTTTTTCTTTGTTTCCAACTTTCACTTTCTAAACAGTGGTAATTTTCAATGCATCTTGATTATATATTTGTTCAGTTGCAGTCTAAGGAAGTTAGCAAAAATGTCCAATTTCCTCATTGTTGTCATGAGTGTTTGGTGTACAAATTTGAGTAATAATCACATTAACTGGTCCTTCTAAGCACATGGATATTATCCTATCACTAATAGTTTTGTACTTCAGAGAGGATCTTGAGATGTTCTCTCTCTCTCTCCCTTTTTATTGTGAATTAGGTCAGAGTTTGCATATTCAATCATTTTTAAACCTATAACAATTTATCAGCCCTGCTTTTTTTTCAACTTTTCTTCGTGGGACATTATCTTTCCCTTCACCATGTCATGTTCTTTTCTTTTCTTTTGTTTGTTTTTATTGTTTTGGGGCATCACTGCCCTCTGGTGGTCATGAGAGCTACCCAGCCTTGCTCCTGGAGAGCTGCTGCTGGATTTGAACCACCAAGCCCGTGGGCCGCAGTCCCACACTCAACCACTTACGCCACCGGGGCTCAGCCCCCATGTTCTTTTCAAAGATGAATGTGACACATTTCCTCTTCCACTTGACATCCCTGACAGTCCTTGTTGTTCCTACAGTTAGGTGCTGTTGAGTCAGATACGAATCTTAGAGACCCCATGCACACAGTATATCTTATGACTGTGTAATTAAAAATGGCCAATCCCAGTCCATTTCAGCTCATGAATGCCTGGAATATCAATCTTGACTCATTCCATTTCATTTTTAATGACTTTCTATTTTCCTAGCCGTATATGTACTGCATTCCACCTTCTGACCATTGAGATATGTTTGCCACTCTTTCTTCTCATTTTGAATCATGCCATATCCTCACATGAAAGCCCTGTTGCAGTTTTTCGGTACTGTAGAGTCTGCTCTATAGACAACAGAATGAAACACTGCCCGATCCAGAGGCATCCTCACAATTGTTGGTATGTGTGCTATCTTGGACTGAGAACTTGGAATACAGCAACAAACAAAATATTTACCTCAATGATTTATATTCTAATGTTGAAGACAGACGTTAAACTAGATAAACAAGTAAAGTATGTCGTAGAAGAAAATGGGATATATAGTGTTAGGTGAAAATGGTAATATTAGGAAGCTTGAGAAGTTCTCATAGAGGAAGTGACTGAAATGTATCAATTCAGTTAAAATTTGAAGGAAAGGAGCAAAATTTTTGTTTGAACTATCTCATTTATGAATATTAAAATCAAAGCTTAGAGGCTCTAGTAAGAGAGCTACTCTATGAGAAAGTTACTGTACATGCTTGAGTATAAGCCAAACTGAATATCAGATGAGGCACCTAATTTTACCACAAAACTGCAACAAATTGTGCTGAAAAAACTTGACTTATACATGAGTATATACAGAAAATGGTACAGCTCGCATGCAGATCCATTTTTCTTTTTCCCATCCCACAACTGCCTCTCTGGGAAGCCAAAGGATGGCAACAGTGCATCTGTCATTTTGCCAACCCCCCAGGTAGCTCTCCTGCGCAGCGGCAGTCATTTCTTCCAAACATCATGTATGAGTTGAAAGAATGTCAAAGGAGAGCCAGAGTGTATTATCTCTGAACAGGAGAGAGCAGGAAGAAATGCTCCTCTAGCCTGAAAGAGAAGAAACAACTAGACAATGACCACGCACACACGTGTGCAGCCACCATATTTATTATACTCTTGCCAGGAAGAGTTAAATCTCTTTCTCTTTGACACATGCAAAAATCTTCTTACCTACATTCCCTCTTGAGTAAACAAACTGGAGATCAGAAGCCAAAGTATGCGAAGTGCTCTGATGTCACACACACACACACACACACACACACACACACACACAATGATCACACCAGAGCACTAACATTTAGTTTTCTCTCTCTAAGAAATCAATTCGGCCTCGCTCTTTTTGTAAGTTTCATATGCATTTGCTGCCATCACAGGAGGGGCAACAAAATATATATACTTGCTATTTTTCTTTAAGCATTGCTTTAAAAATCTAAAGACTGCTGTTTATTTAGTCCTTGGAATTTGCTTGACTGTAAATAAGTTGAGATTATATTCCTAAATTCTTGAGCCTGAAAGAAAAGGTAGGTCCAGTAAGAAATAAATCAGTCGACCATTGAGAAAGCACACAGACAAGTATAGGGTTAGAAAGGTTTGAATGCCTACTTGCCTTTTAATGTTATATAAATTTACTCACATTGAAAAGAAGGCACCAATCCCTACTTGCAACAAATTTTTACTACAATCACCTTTAGTTGCAACTTGTACCACTGTTAAATTGTTGAAGAGCCTTCAAGTCTTTTCTTGTACTAAAGTAAGGCTAGATAAGAATCATGTTGACCTAGTCTGACTCAAGTGAAATTCCGCTTAAAGATACTACTTAAATGCTCAGATCTGAAATCTAAAGGTAGGAATGGATCTTGTAGGAATGAATACAAAGACATCCTGTATTAACAGACTAGTTCCTCCTGTGTTAAAAAAGACCTATACTGCTAGCACTGTCCAGAAGGCAGTTCTAATCCACCAAGCACTGTTCAGAAAAATATGAGGCTATCTACTATGATAAAGATTTATACCCTGCCAGCTCCCAGGCTGGCCCTCTGCCACTGCAGTGCTCTGCAGCATACTCCCAGAGCTGGTGGCCTGAGCGGTTTTGCCTTGCTGCTGTAGCCCACTCCTGCCAGCACAGGAGGCTCATGCCACTGTCATGCATCCGGCCAGCACCGCTTCTTCCAGCTCCCAGTCTGGCCCGAGAAGTTCACACTGCTTCCATGAACTTCCTGCAGGCACTGCTTCTGTCTATAGGCTCAGCATTCCAGGCCCACAGGGAGCAGGGGGAAGTGCATGCTTGATCTGAAAAGCACACCTTCTCCACACATAGCCTGGCTTCAAAGCCCTAGATCAGCATCACCACCCATGGCAGCAAGGCCTCCTCTACCATTGCCTTCTATTAAGCATCTTTAAAAATTAAAGGGAAATTTTCTTTTTTTTAATTGCACAAGAAAAATGGCTGCTATGTGTAACCTGATAGACCAGGTCAAAGCAGCTCAGGGCCATACATATAGGCTCCAGTCCACACTCAAGTCACTGGAACTCTTCACCATTGTTGACCACTGAACCACTGAGAAACTCTACCTACATGGCAGTCTGACCCATCTCTATAATAGGCATCCCCCTGAAAGCATCCTTAACAGTAACACAGAAAAAGTCCACAGGGCCTCCTGGGTTCCCAGGAACATGGGGCCTGCAAAAGGATCAAGGAGGCATTAACAGACAACATCATTCTAACCAAAAAAACCAGAGAGATGAAACACAGTAGGAGAGTTAATGAGGCTCATAGAAGACTCAGACATGGATCTGTCACAGAAAGAAATCTGCTTTAAGTAATGCTGGAGTTAAGGGAAGCCACACAAAATAAGAATGCAATAATAGAGGGAATGAAGTCCATGCACCCAAGGGAAATACAGGTGCTGATGGATGAGGTAGCAGAAGTCACACACAAGATTACAAAATTTACAAGTAGACTTGCAGCAGAGAACCACATCAGTGATCTCACACAGATCTCAGCAAGCAAGAAAGACAACAGGAAAATTAAAGAAGTGGAAGATAACCTGAGGTCAGTGACAGTTGCCATGCAGAGGAATAATATTCGAATAATTGGTCTACTGGAGCAGGACACACCATACAAGTTGACAAACAAGATAGTGAAGAAATTTCTGAAAGAAAACTTTCCGACATTAATGAGTAAGAATCAAGCACTCATACAGGAAGCAGAGAGGAGACCAACTAGATCATGTTAGATAGTGTTCTCTAGAAAAACAAAACCAGAACACTAATATTTTTTTATATATTGGCTGAGCCCTGGTGGCATAGTGGTTGTGTGCGGGACTGCAGCCCACAGGGTTGACTGTTCAAATCCAGCAGCAGCTCTCCAGGAGCAAGGCTGGTCTTCCTACTCCCACCAGGGCAGTGATGCCAATATATATAGATAGATAACATAAAAAATAAGCAGTTGATTACTCTACAAAATAGTACAAATGACTCAGTGCAACTCACTTATAAGAGACAGCTAATGCACAGACAGTTCTTCAAGTCTGTGAGCTGCTGAATAGTCCTCTGTAGAGCAATTCAGATTATTCGGCCGCAGGCAGCAAACAATCAGCCAGATGACAGGGTCCAATAGTCTCCGGCTCAAGAGATGTATATTCCAATAGCGTGGCAAAGCAGGTCTTGAAGGAACCTCAAGCTACAGTGACACAGTCCATGGGATAGGCACAGTTCACAGGGAGTGTAGCTTGCAAGTGGAGGCACAGAACAAGCAAGGCAGCCACACACTGGTCTGATGATCAAAGAGCAAGAGACAGGAAGGGGGAGGCTGCTGCTGGATTTGAACAGTCAACCCTGTGGGCTGCAGTCCCGCACACAACCACTATGCCACCAGGGCTCAGCCAATATATATAAAAATATTAGTGTTCTGGTTTTGTTTTTCTAGAGAACACTATCTAACATTTATTTCTCCACCCTTTAATTAATCCCACATGTGTTTATTGGCTGTGTTGCCACAATAAACCCACCTATCACTTAAGCTAAGAAGAACTCTCCAAGACATATATGGTGTGTTAACAGGGTTCTCTAGAGAAAAAAACCCAGAACACTAATAATTCTCTCTATATATTTATATAGCTAGAAAGATATCTAAATAGAGAGAAGGATATAAACAGTTAACTAATCTATAAAGCAGTACAATTGGCTCAATGCAACTCACTTGTGTCAGACAGCTAGTACATTGGTAATCAATCAAGTCTTGAGGCCACCAAGTAATTCTTGGAAGAGCAATTCAGGCTATACAGCCACAAGCAGCAAACAGCAGAGCAGGTCACCAACAGTCAGCCAGATGACAGAGTCCAACTGTCCCCAGCTCAAAAGATGTATATTCCAGGAGCGTGGCAAGGCAGGGCTTGAAGGAACCTCAACTCACAGCAACACAATGCATGGCTTAGGTGTCCCACAGGTAGTGGGACAAACAAGGCAGGAAGCTGGTCCAAAGATCCAAGAGCAAGAGAGCAAGAGCGGGGATCACCGAGCCATTTCTATCTCCACCCTTCAATTGATCTTACATGTGTTCGTTGGCCATGTTGTTACAACAAACCTACCTATCTTCTTTGGCCATGTTGGCACAACAAGTCTCCCTATCACATAGAGTAAGAGTAAAAATATACAACTTCAAGGAAAAAGAGAAAAATTAAAAGCAGCAAGGGAAAGAAAGTCACATACAAAGAAGCTCATGTAAGAATATGCTTGGATCTATCAGCAAGCACCATGAAGAGGAGAGAAGGGAGCAAAATCTTCCAAAAGCTGAGAGAAAAAATGCCTGCCCAGGAATCCTTTACCATGCCAAATTATACATTAAAATATATGGGGAGATAAGGCCCTTCCAGGACAAAGAAAGACTCAAAAAATATATATGCTACAACACACCTGACCCTGTGGAAGATACTGGCCAACTCACTATGGCCAAAGGCTCAACCTCCACCAATCACAAGCCAGAAAGCCCAACTCCATCCAAAAGTCAACGTACTGACAACAAATACTAAAATAGCAGCGTCTCAGAGGGAAAAGAAGACAAGCACACTGATAAGAAGAAAGATAAGAAAACTCCCAAAACACAAGACATGATATGACAGCAATAAATCCACAGATCGTGATAATAACTCTTGAATTAAAGCTTCAATTCATACATTAAAAGAAAAAGGCTGGAGAATGGGCTCAGTAAACATAACTAAACAATCTGTTGTCTGCAAGAGGCATATCTTAAATGCCCAGACAGAAATAAACTAAGAATAAAAGGCTGGTGGAATATATACCAGGCAAATTGTAATTTAAAAAAAGCAGAGGTGGCAATTCTAATTTCTGACAAAATTGACCTCAAGGTTTAAACCATAAAAAAAGGATGGGCACTATGTAATCCTCAAAGGGTCAGTAAACCAGAAACCAGTTAGCATATTGAATATTTACTTCCCCAAAAATGGAGCAGAGAATTTTGTCAAACAAACTATTAAAAAGATGAAAAAAGAAATCACAGCTTCAACAATGATAGTAGGTGAGTTTAGCATTCCACTATCAAAAGAAGATAGATCACTGGGAAAGAAGCTCAGCAAAGAGTCCATAGAACTAAACAGCACAATTAGGTTAATAGGCATGATAGACATTTATAGAGTTTTTGATTCAAACACAAAAATTCATCTTCTTTTCAAGTCCATGTGGCTCATTTTTGAGAACAGACTACATGCTGGGACATAAGTCAAATCTGAGTAAATTCAAACACATAGAGATCATTCAGATGTCTTTCCCAGATGACCTTGCCATAAAGCTGGAGAATAATAAAAGGATGACCAGAAAAACAATGGCAAACAATTGGAGGATGAACAATGATCTTCTGCGACATGAATGGCTACAGGCCCAGATTAGAGAGGAGATTAGGAAGTTTCTAGAAACTAATGAGAATGAGAATACAACATCTCAAAACTTATGGGATACTACAAAGGCATTTATCAGCGGTAGCTTGCTATCAGTAAATGCATATATGAGAAACGAAGAGAGGCTTATGACTGGCAAGTTATCACAAAACCTCCAGCAGCTAGAACAGAGTCAACAGAAATAACCCGCCAATAGCAAAAGAAAAGAAATAATAAAAATCAGGGCAGAGTAATATCTGTGGGAAGACAAAAGAACGATGAAAAAGATGAATGCAGCAAAACGTTAGTCCTATGAAAGGATAGACAGACCACTGGTGAACCTAACAAAGGAAAGCGAAGCAAATATCAACAGTCAGGATGAGGGGTGAAACAGGGAAATGACAACAGATTCCAATGAGAGTAAAAGGCGAAGAGCAAACTACTATGAAGGTCTGCATTCTAATGAATTCAAAACCATGGAATACATGGATAAATACTTGGAAAAAAAACAGTTTATCTCTAGATTCTCCCAGACAGAGATCACGAATCTCAACAAAACCATAGCAAAAGAAGAAATGGAGAGGATTATCAAGAAGCTAGCAAAACAAAAAACCCCAGGCCAGAGGGTTTCACAGCAGAATTCCAGCAAGCATCCTCCCCAAAGTATTCCAGAGCATAGAAAAGTTGTAAATACAGAATGTCCAAGTAGAAAGAAGAATGTCAACTCAAATTTCACAGTCTAAATTAATTCATTAATATTGTGTGAATATTATGGCTTCCAAAAGAAAAGCAGAAACAAATAAGGAAAATTCCTTTTTAAAAGGCACACACACACATACAAAGATCCAAGTAATTTAAAATTTGAAATGCTAGATTTATTATTTGGAATTCATAGATATGGTAGTTATCTAGAGCTGCTATAAGAGAAAACTCATAAATGAGTAGCTTCAATGAACACAAACTTATTTTCTCACAGTGTAAGAGGTTAGAAGTCTAAAGTCAGGGTACTAGTTCTAAGGGAAGACACTCTTTCTCTACTCTAAGAGAAGAAAAGTCCTTGTCTCTTTCAACATTTCTTTTCTTGGTGGTCATGTAATGCATATTTGTACTTGTTTAATCTGCTCTTTTATATCTTAAAAGCATTGTTTTACAAGGATCAACATAGAACCCCTCCCAGGGGGACAAATAATGGAAAAATGGGTGAAGGGTGACAGAAGATGAAGATATGGAAAACATAATCTATAACTTATCAAGGCTTTGTGTAGGAGGGCGGGGGAAGAAATGGGGAGCTGATATCAGAGGATCAAGTGGGAAGAGACTGCTTTGAAAATGATGATGGTGGTATATGTGCAAATGTGCTTTACACACTGGATGGAAAAATGGATTGTGATGAGATGTAAGATCCCCCAATAAAAATATTTTTAAAAGAAAGAGATTGTTTACAATATACTCTACTAATAAATATCATTAACATAGGAAAGCAAACACAACTACAAATGAGATTATAACCAGAATCAAGAATGTTTAGGATTAATAACACACATTTTGGAGAGATACAATTCCATCCCTGACTCTAGACAAAATAAAAATGATACTAAATGGATCAATAAAAAATAAATAAATGTTTCTCACCCAAATCAACACATCTTAAGAAAAACTGCTAAAATTTAGTGGTTGGGTGGGGAGGAGGTTTGACAAGAAGTTTGAGTCTTCTGCTTTACATGTGGAAGAATTGGAATTAAATTGATCTTCCTAACTTAAATAGATTTTTAAAATGCAACATATAAAGCCAGAGCCTTTAGACATTGAATCATAAACAGTGCAGAAGAGTGATTTATGAAATAAGGATAACAAATTCAGCTAGCTCTCCAAAGTCCAAGCATCAGCAGAAAAAAGGAGCACCACACATAAGAAACAAGGCTGGCAATACCAATCCAGATTCCAGCAGCATTCTTTAAAGGGATGGAAAAATTAATAAATACTTTTTTGTGAAAAGGAAAGAGATGCCAGAAAAACAAATCACTATGAAAGAAAACCATGCTTGAGGTCTCCTTCTTTCTAGTCTCAAAGCCCACTCTAACTTCCTTCCTGGGGTACAGTCAACAGGGAAGTAGGTGAAGGGAGATATTAGACAGTGTAAGATATGACAAAATAATAATAATTTATAAATTATTTATTATTGTTGGCAGTGGTACAACAATAGATACGTCACAGAATAGCACAGAAGTAAAATTCCCAAAGTAAATCTATCCATTTATGGACAGTTGATCTTTAACGAAGGGCAAAAACTCATTAAAGTAGAAGATATATTCTCTTCAACAAATGGTGCTGGCCAAACTGGATATCCATTTGCAGAAAATTGAAACAGCCTATACCTTACATAATGTACAAAAAATGAACTCAAAGATGACCAAAGACCAGACAGACTACAAAAGCTAAACCTAGAAAGGCAATTAATTTTTTAAAAAGGAACAAATTTGTGCCATACTACATAGCATAAGTATGCTATCAAATATACAAAAAGCACAAAACAAACTACATGATGAGACTTTCTAAAAATTAGAAACTTGCATGGATCAAATGATTTCACCAACAGAATAAAAGGAGAACCCACATACCAGAAAAACATTTTTTGACAGTGACATCTTAAACAAGGGAGAAAAAGACAAATAAGCCAATTATAAAAATGTGCAGAGCACACGAATGCTTTACCAAAGAAGACATTAAGGCAGCCAACAAACATAAGAAGAAATGTTTTAAAAAGAGAGAGAGAAAGAAATGCTTGAGGTCATTAGCCACTAGCAAGATGCAAATCAAGCAACCAAGAGATAGTATCTCACCTAAATATGAATAACAAATTTCAAAAGAAACTGAAAACAGCACATGCTTGTGGAGATGTGGAGAAATTGGAATCCTCAATCACTGACTAGTTAATAAAATGGTATAACCACTGCAGAAAATGGTATGACACGTCCTCAGGTTGGGAATTGAAATAGCATATGATGCAACAAGCCCTCAATTTGAGAGAAGATAGCCATCACCGCCATATTTACAGCTGCCAACGGATGCAAACAATCCAAATGCCAATCAACAGAAGAGCAGATAAACAACTAGGGTGTTCCATTCATACAATTACATACATAACATTAAAGAATTATGAGGACTCTGAAAAATGCTTTATAATATGCATGAGCCTGGAGAACATGATGCTGAGTGAAATTAGTTGATCACAAAAGGTCACATAGTGTATGAGACCACTATTGTGAAAAGTGAAGAGGAGATTTTCACACTAAAAGAAGCATTCTTTGATGGCAACCAGGAAAAGCAGGAGAATAAGAACTGCCTGGTAAAGTAGGCACATGTGTTTTTTATTGGGGCTCATACAACTTTTACCACAACCTATACATCCATCCATTGTCAAGAACATTTGTACATTTGTTGCCATCATCATTCTCAAAACATTTGCTTTCTACTTAAGTAAGCCCTTGGTATCAGCTCCTCATTGTCCCCCTTCCTCCCTACTTCCCCTTGCTCATGAACCCTTGATAATTTATAAATTATTATTATCTTTTAAATTTCCTTCATCTGAAAATGTTTTGATTTCTCATTTCTATTCCTGAAATGTATTTTCACAAAAACAGAATTGTAGGTTGAAGGTTATTTTCTTTCAGCACTTAAACATATGGCCTCTATAATTTTTAATGAGGAAATTGCAATTATTTAAATTGATTTATTTAAATGGAATCCCTCTCTCTGATAGGTAAGGTGTCAATGTTTATGTGCTTCCTAAAGAGTTTTTATATGTCATTTTGTCTCAGTTTCTTGAATCTGTAGGTTTTTGTCTTTGACCAAATTCATAAAAATTTCAACTTTTTTCAGCCCAGATTTTTCCAGTTTGTTCAGGACTCAAATGACATAAATATTAGCTATTTCCTTATAGTCCTGTGAATTGTGGCATGTTTAGCAGCACCTTGGACTTGATTCACTAGAAGTCAGTAGCTCTAGCCTGTACCCTTGAATGCCCGTGTGTGCGTGTGTGTGTGTGTGTGTGTGTACCATTTGCACCATTTGCAAGAATTCAAAATTTCTCCAGATTTTGACATATGGCCTTTAGGTATCAAATTTAGTCCGTTGAGGAACACTGAATCAGAAGTATTTCTACACTACATTCTTTTAAATCCTTTTAATATCATGCCAGGAAATTATAGTCTTTCCTCAAATTGTTTGCTGTCAAAGAATCTTTGTGGTCTTCCTACTGGCTTGTAGTATATTTATTTGGTACTGAAGTAGAGAAACCTGGTGATGAGACTTCTCTCTTCTTTACTTTTTCTTTATTCAGACTTTCGCTCTTTGAACTTTTATTGCATTGAAATTGTCTAATAATGGAGGCAGGGCGGTGTAGTGGGTTTGGGTTTGGGCTGATAACCTTAAGGTAAGCAGTTCAAACCCTCTAACCTCTCAGAGGGTAAAAGATGAGGTTTTCTGTCTCCATAAAGAAATGCATAGGCGCAGCTCCACTCTGTTCTATAGGGTCAATATGAGTCAGTAGTGAGTTGTTTTTGTTTTGTTTTTAATTCTCCAATGTGGAGAATAAGACAAGTTCGTACATATGACCAAATATTCATACTTTTCTCACACAAATGTGAGAAAGGTGGCATCTATTATTTCTAGTCACCTTAAGCGCATGACTCCTCTAAGATGACAAGGATTGCATTTAGAAAAATTATTTTAAAATTAATTTCCAAATGACAGTGAGTTTCTTAATTGCTATCATCGTTGATGTCTTCCATTGTTAATCTCTGTCTGGGTCATAGTAGTGGCTTAAAGATTCCATCTGATTTACCACAAAGATCACTAAAGGAACTGTTAAAATTCTACATGTATAGTATTCTTTCCTAAATGAACACTTCAATGATTGTCATATTATATTCCATTAATTTCAGAGTGAAGTCCAGAATGGGTCAGTAAGTAAAGCAGTGGTTCTCAACCTTCCTAATGCCGTGACCCTTTAATACAGTTCACGTTGTGCTGGTGACCCCCAATCTTAATGTTATTTTCATTGCTACTTCATCACTGTCATTTTGCTACTGTTATGAATTGGGCAACTCCTGTGAAAGAGTCATTCGATCCCCAAAGGGGTTGTGATCCACAGATTTAGACGCGCTGCTATAGAGAATAGTATCTAGCATCAGACTTCACAGCCAAATGAGGTGGTGGATTAAATGTCAGCTGTAACTCAGCACAACCAATTTCCTCATGTTGTTCCAGTCTGATTCTCCATCCACAGGTTATAGAGCAAAGGATCAGGAATGAACACCTACAAGAGCCTCTCACAGTCTACTTCATTTTATCATTTGTTCAACATTTGATGTTCCAAAGTTATTGCTAAAATATATTCACATGGAAAGATAAAAAAATAAGATACGGTGTGACTTGCTCATATACATGTGAGTGGGTTTTATTTTTTTCCCTTTAGAATTCTATTAAGAACAGTCTGGTTTTTAAAATAAGAAAATAAACTCACTGCCATCTAGTCAAAGCTGACTCAGTGACCCTGTGTGGGTTTCCAAGAATGTTCATTGTTTGCCGGAGTAGAAAGCCCAGTCTTTCTCCTGCAGAACTGCTCGTCGTTTCAAACTGCCGATCATACAGATGGATCCCAATAAGTAACACTATCCAACAAATGAAAAACAAACCATTTAGTGTCACTTTGTATTTAAAAGCCTGTTGTTGTATGCTATTGAGTTGATTCCAATTCACAGTGAACCTAGATGATAGAGATGAACTGGCTCTTTGGATTGTGTAGGCTATAATTATTTACAAAGAATGCGCATTATGCATTAGCATGGCTGGCAGTTTTTAACCACCAGCAGCTGCTCCATGGGAGTAAAACTGGACTTTCTACTCCAGGAATCGTGGAAGCACACAGCCGGGTGAGCATTAACTCAATGGCAGTGAATTTGGTCTTGGAATTTGACATTGTACCATCAGGACAACTTTGGAGTACTTTAGTCCATGAATGAATATAAGAATATCTACAAAGTAAATGTCAATCAAGATGGTATAGATTATCACAGCTTAAGAGACCAGTGACCAGAGACACTTCCGGGAAGATGGCGGCTGCATGGCACTCACCAGAGGGAAACAGCAGGAGATTGGCCCGGGGAAAGTTTCTGAAAGAGAATTCAGCACTGACGGATCACTGGAAGATCATCATAAAGATAAGTAGGCACAGATTCGTGGGGTTTTGAGGGGTTAAGGGCTTTGGCTAACCACAGTGAAGCCCGGCTGGATTTGATCCACGTCTGTCTGACACTGTCTCTGCCAGAGCCACTGCTTATATGGTTTGAGCTGGCACAGGGGCATTGTCTAGTCAGAGACGTGACATGCTGCTGGTGCAGGGCAGAGATTGAACCTTTGCGGACCGGCACACAAGGATCAGGGCTCGACTGTGTGGCTGCTTTGGGTTAATTCATTTCTCTCTAACCCTCCACGGTCTCAGCAAACCTTGTTTCTTGGTGTTAATTCCTAGCTTTTTCCAGTTTGACTCAAAGGCCAGACCCTCCTGTAAGACTGGACAATTACACCTGCTACAGCCAACTGGGAGAGCCTCACTCGGTGCAGAATAGCCAAATGGTGGAGAAGCTCACACACCCTCCACCTGAGTATTTTCTGTCCAATTTCTTACAGGGGAATTCCAGCCTGTGTGTTTGGGGAGGGCTCTTACATGTCCTTTGTGGGTCCATCTAACTGAGGAATCCTCCTCCTTTCAGTCTCATGCCTCACACGGCCCAGGGTGGTTCCAACAGTGCTGGCCTGAATTCAGAGTTGCTGCAGGAACCACTGCCCAGCCTCCGTGAGAATCTGCCTGATAGGGTGACTTGCCCACTATTCATGGTGCTCTACTCAGGAGTTGTGTGATGGGTAGGTTTGTTATGCCAACATGGCCACAGAAGATTGGTGGGTCTGTTGTGATGGCACGGCCAATGAACATATGGGATAAATTGAGGGGCAGAGATATGAAGGGCTCAGCAAGACCCACCCTCTCTCTTGCTTCCGGATCTTCAGACCTGATAGCTATTTTGTTCGTCCTGAGCCTTGACCTCTAAGCAACACTGCCTGTGGGACACCTAATCCATGGACTGTGGGGTTGTGAGTTGAGGTTCCTTCAAGCCCTACTTCGCCACACTCCTGGGATATATATCTTGAGCTGGGGACTGTTGGACTCTGTCATCTGGCTGAGTGTTGACGACCTGCTTTGCTGTTTGCTACCTGTGACCAGATAGCCTGAATTGCTCTACAGAGGACTACTCAGTGACCCTCAAGACTTGAAGAACTGCCAGTCTTCTAGCTGTCTCATGCAAGTGAGTTGCACCGAGCAATTTGTACTGCTTTATAGATTAGTTAACTGTTTCTTTCTTACCTTGTATACCCTTCTCTCTATATACATATATAAAAAGAATTACTAGTGTCCTGGTTTTATTTCTCTAGAAAACCCTCTCTGATACAAGTGCGTAGCCCACCAGCATTCCGTGGTGTTCCCCTTACAGTGGGCACCCCCATGCACTACCTGCCATGTCCCAGGCTGCTGTGGGCTGCATCATCCCAGCTCCTGGTGAGATTGTGCAATGTAACACCATCCTTGTGAGTCCACAACAACCCAAGCAGTGAATCCTGGGAAGACCACCCAATTTGCCCTCCAGATAACAGAACACTGGTTCACTAGGGAAAGAGTGAAGTCACAAGAGGATAAAATGTTCGGCTAAATTCCATAGTGAAATTAATCACAGAAAGATCAAAGATAGGTTCCTTTAAGTCTCCCAGAGAGAGAGTCAGTGCTCTTCAAGTCCCTGGAAAACAGTACCTGGTTCCTCGAAAACAATATAAGACAGCCCCAACAACCTCAATGAAAAAACAGGAGAAACAAAAGGTAATGGCAGAAGATGCCCTGAACCTAACGGCATGCATAGAAGAAGCAGACATTGATATGCTGCAGAAAGAAATCTTCAGAATGATGCTTGGAGTCATACACAATATGAGGGAAACAGTACAGAAAAAGGATGAATTGATAGATGAGATAAATTCCATACACCAAAGGGAAATACATGAGTTTAGGGACAAGATAACAGAAAACAACAGCAGACTCACAGACTTCGAGAATTGAGTGGATGAAACTGAAAACTGCACCAGTGACCTAGATGATGGCCAAGTGGAATTTAACATACGCAAACAAAAATCTAACAAGATTGTCAGAGAAATTGAAGAAAATATAAGAGCTGTCTCTGAGTCTATAAGAAGAAATAACATCAGAATTATTGGCCTACCAGAGGAAGATGCAACAATAGTCAGGGAATCCCTGGAAGAAAATTTACCTAGTTTAATGAATAAATACCAGGCAACTATTCAGGAAGCTGAAAGGAAACCAGCTAGACTGAATCCCAAGAATTCACCAAGACACATAATAGTTAAGCTATTCAATTTTGAGGAAAAGGAGAAAATCATGAGAGCAGCTAAGGGGGAAAAAAGAAATTACATGTAAAGGTTCCCAAATAAGAATATGTTCAGACCTATCAGAGGACACTATGAAGAAGAGGAGAGAGTGGAGTAATATAATCCAAAAATTGAAGGAAAATAACATAAACTCAAGAATACTCTACCCAGCCAAATACCTATCAAGAGAGATGGAGAAGTAAGAGTTTTCCCGGACAAGGAAAAACTCAAAAAATACGTTATAAGAAACTCAGCCCTACAAAAGATCCTTGCTGACCCAGTATGAACAGAAGAACAGCACTCATCTAGCATAAATAAGAGAACGTCAGAGAGAGCAACCTCAACCAAAAGGCAACAAAGAGAAAACACCCCTGAAATAGGAATGGCTTAAGGGTGAAAAGAAGTCAAGAATGATCAGGCCTCACACACACATCCACAACACCCTGAAAAGAAAGGGAGGTAGGGAAACATTCAACACAAAAGGTAGAAGATGACATAACATATTCCACAGTTGGACATAATAGCTCTAAATATCAATGGGCTGAACATGGGAATCAAAAGACTGTGACTAGCAGACTGGCTTAGAAAACAGAACCCATCAATCTGCTGCCTACAGGAGACACATCTCAAGACTACAGACAAAAATAGGACGAGAATCAAAGGCTGGAGAAAGGCAACCAAGCAAACAACAATTCAAAAAAAGCAGGGGCAGCAATCCTAATCTCAGATAAAATTGGCCTCAAAGTGCAAACCATAAAAAGACATAAGGAGGGATACTATATAATGCTCAAGGGGAGGGTAGACAATGAACCAATAAGCATTTCAAACATTTATTCCTCTAATGAGAGACCCGCTGGACACGTAAACCAAACACTCCAAAAGATGAAAAAAAATCACAGCCTGAACAATTATAGTGGATGACTTCAACACACCACTCTCTGAGAAAGATAGATCACAGGGAAAGAAACTCAAGAAGGAGGCTAGAGATACAATTTGATTTGGTAGATATCTACAAAGTTTTTCACTCAAATAAAAAACAATTCACATTCTTTTCATCACCACATGGAACATATTTGAAGATAGACCACATACTGGGACATAAGGTGAATTTACATAAATTTAAGCACATTGATATCATGCAGAACTCTAAGACCATAAGGATGGAAATCAACAAAAGGAAGATGAAGAGAACTAGAGAAAATAATTGGAGAATGAATAATTCTCTATTGCAAAAGGAGTACGTACTGGCCTAGATCAGATATGAAATTTAAAGATTTCTAAAAACCAATGCCAATGAAAGCATGACATACCAAAACTTATGAGACACAGCAAAGGCAGTCTGCAGAGGAAGTTTCATAGTAATACATCACACCCGAAAGAGGAAGAGCATCTCATAATTGATATGTTGACACAGAACTTACAACGACTAGAACAGTCAGCAGGACAATTTCTTTTGCACTAATGGCAAAAGAAAAGAAATTTTTAAAATTAGGGTTGAGATTCAGGAGAGGGAAAATATGAAAACAATGGAAAAAACTAATGCTGCTAAAAGGTGGTTCTTTGAAAGGATTAACAAAATTGACAAACCACTGGCAGACTTAACCAAAGAAAAGAGGGAAAAAATGTCAATAGCAAGATTGAGGGATGAAAAAGGGGACATCACAACTGACCCTACAGAAATTAAAAGGATAATTACACAGTACTACAAAGGACTGTACTCCAATGAATTCAACAACTTGGAAGACATGGACAAATTCTTGGAAAAATAGTTCCTTCCTACACTGTCACCAATAGATGGCAAGAATATCAACAGACCCGTAACAATAGAAGAAATTGATAAGATTATCAAAGGATTACCTACAAAAAATCACCTGGACCAGATGGCTTTACAGAAAAATTTTACCAAGCATTTAGAGAAGAACTGACACCAATCCTACACAAACTCTTCCAAAACATAAAATAAGATGGCAAACTACCAAAGTCTTTCTACGAAGCTAGTATAATGCTGATATTGAAACTGGGCAAAGATTACGCAAGAATTGAGAACTACAGACCAATATCCCTAATGAATATTGATGCAAAAATCCTTAATCAAATACTGGCCAGTAGATTACAAAAGTATATCAAACAAATAATTCACCATGGCCAAGTGGGGTTCATACCAGGGAAGTAGGAGTGGTTCAACTACGAAAAACTATTATTATCAGTTGCCACATTGACATGAAAAACTATAAAAACCACATGATATATCAATAGATGCGAAAAAGACATTTGACAACATCCAACATCAATTCCTGTTTAAGACAATTAAGAAGATAGAAATAGAAGGAAAGTTCCTCAAGACAATACAAGCTATATATGAAAAACCAACAACCAATTTGATAGTCAATGGAGAAAAGATACAATCCCACCAAATAAGGGGACCAGACAAGGGTGATCCTTGTCCCCACTCTTATTCAATATCATACTGGAGGTTTTAGCCAACAGGATAAGGCAAAGAAAAGACATAAAATGTATTCGCCTGGGAAAGGAAGAGGTGAAATTATTGTTATTTGCAGATGATATGACTTTTTATATAGAAAACTCCAAAAACTCCTCAAGGGCAATATTGGTAATAAGAGAGGAGTTTTACAGTGGCAGGATACAAGATCAACAATCACAAGTGTATCAGACTGCTGTACACATCAGATAAAATCACAGAAGAGGAGATATAAAAGAGATAACCTTCATAATAGCCACGCACAAACTGAAATATCTAGAAGTATACCTGACTAAAAGAACAAAAGATTGGGGCTGAGCCCCGGTGGCGTAGTGGTTGTGCGAGGGACTGCAGCCCACTGGGTTGGAGGTTCAAATCCAGCAGCAAGGCTGGGCCTCCTACTCCCACCACCAGAGGGCAGTGATGCCCCAAAAACAAACCCAAAAAAAGAACAAAAGATCTATATGATGAAAAATACAAAACACTATTACAAGAAGCCAAGAGTGACTTCAACAAATGGAAGAATATCCCTTGCTCATGGATCAAAAGACTCAATATAGTAAAGATGTCAGTTCTACTGAGGCACTATGTAAGTTTAATGCAATTCCAACACAATTGCCCTCATCTTTCTTCAAAGAAATGGAAAAAAAATTATTACCAACTTCATATGGAGAGGGGAGAAGCGCAGAATTAGCAGAGAACTCCTCAAGAAGAAGAACATCGTGGGAGGGCTTGCTTTACCTGACTTTAGCACATACTATGCAGCCACAGTGGTCAAAACCACATGGTATTGGCATAATGAGAGATACTCAGACCAATGGAAAAGAATTGAAAGCCCAGAAATAAAAACATCAGCATACAGACAACTTATCTTTGATAAGGGCCTCAAAATATCAAATGGAAAGCTGATGCCCTTATCAACAAGTGGTACTGGAGAAAATGGATATCTACCTGTAGGAAAATGAAGCAAGACCCTTACCTCACTCCATGCACTAGAATAAACTCAAGGTGGATCACAGACCTTGAAGTAAAACCCCAAACTATTAGGGCCATCAAAGAGGGAAGTGGGACCAACCTGAGAATTTTGGCACAGGGATTACATAGGCTATCAGAAATAGGGAAGGGCATAAACACAGAGGAGGCACAAATAGACAAGTGATATATATATACTGAAGATAAAACACCTGTGTACATCATAAGAATTTGTCAAGCTAGTAATAAGAGAGCCCACGGACTGGAAAAACATCTTTAGCCATGACAAATCAGATAAAGGCCTTATTACTAAAATCTACAATACCCTGATAACTTCTAAATATCGCAAAACTAACTGCCCACTGAGGTGGTGGTCAAAAGAAACAGAAAGTTCACACAGACATAAATCCAAATGGCCAATAAACATATGAGAAAATGTTTCCAATCATTACCCATAAGAGAAATGCAAATCAAAACAACAATGAGATATCACGTAACACCTTCAAGTATAGTCCCCCAAATCAGAAAGCAATAAGTGTTGGAGAGGATGTGGGTAGATAGGAACTCTTATCCACTGCTGGTGGACCTGTAGGTATGCACAGTCACTATGGAAATCAATTTGGCGATATCTAAAACAGATGGAAATTGAGCTACCATGTGACCCTGCAATGCCCCTACTGGGCATATACCCAGAAGAGGTAAGCAACAAACCATGACCAGACATCTGTGCTTCAATGTTCATTGCAACACAGTTCACAATTGCAACGAGTTGGAAACAGTCCAAATTTCCATCAACCGATGAATGGATTAAAAAGCTGTGGTACATACATAAATGGAGTACTACGCATTGCTGAAAAGCAGTGATGGATGCATGAAGCACATCACCGCATAGGAAGAACTGTAGGAAGTTATGCTAAGTGAAGTTATCCAAGCACAAAAGGACATATATAACATGAGTCCGCTGAGGTAAGCTTAATAAAAAAAAAAAATGCAAAAGGTGTATCAGGGAAAAGCTACTATATACAGAAATGCCTGGGGAGAGGCCCAGGTTGTATGACAGGGGCCAGACCAAAGCCAGGGCTACATATCGTAGCCAACTGGAGTGGGGGCACGGGGGTGGGAAGTGGGGCAGATGGTGATGTGTAGAGAGGGAATGGAGTACTAATCCACCCACGGGGAGTGTATTGATTATATCTCCACAGGGAAAGTGGGACCAAACTTAAACCCAGTGTTCCAGGATGTGAATGCAGCATGACAGCATGGAGCGGGGAACCAGTGGAGGGGTCTGAGTGCACAACCCCAACCCCAACTACAGGGGCAGCTTCCTCTCCCCGAGGGGAGTTTGCCTTGGAGGTCCGCACTGAAGCTGCAGCTTGGGGAGTGAGAGATGCCTGATCAGAACACTTGAGAACAAATGAAGGGGAGGAAGAGAGAATGGAGTGCATCCTGGCCTACCGAGCCTT
Organism: Nesogale talazaci; assembly: GCA_004026705.1. Lineage (NCBI taxonomy): Eukaryota > Metazoa > Chordata > Mammalia > Afrosoricida > Tenrecidae > Nesogale > Nesogale talazaci. Next base: position 195,335 of record PVJH01000837.1, read on the forward strand.
CAAGACAGTATTCCCACTCAGAACAGAAGATGCACAGACAGGATCATATGGCCAGCCTCATTATGAAATAACGGCTACCCCAGCTGACTCGAAGCCTTTCAGAGTCACCAATGGAGAAACAGGGTCAGAATTATCCCGTCTGACTGAACCACACCATGGCAAAACACTAAGGGTATGCAACAGAGCATGGAGTTCCAGATGGAATACCAAGGATATACTTTGGGGCCAGGGTGTGCACCCCATCCAACTCAACCAGGGGACACTTCTGGAGGTCAATGAACAGACCTTGAACTATTTATAGGTTTTTATATTATCATTATTTTTATTTTTTACATACATATATAAATTGGACATGGGTTTTTTTTTGTTATTGTTTTACTTTTTTTGGTTGTTTCATTTTAGGATACCTTCTTTGGGGTACATATTGTTACCTCTGCATAGCTATCTAGATAAGATAGGCTGGATGAACAGTCTAGAGGCGAAAATGACAGGACTGATCGTTCTGGTGGGGACATGGGAGAAAGGGAGGAGGAGGAGGAGGAAAGGAGATGGTATTGACCAGTCTAGGCATAAGGGAATTGATTCAAATTCAGTGACCAGGTGGATGTGAGAAGTCCGATAGGGATTGATCAAGAGTACTGTAACAGAGAAAATACTGAAATCCCAATGGAGGCTGAGCATGATAGTGGGACAAGAGGAAAGTAAAAGGAAATAGAGGAAAGAACTGGGGGGGGGGCACAAAGGCTTAAATACAGTTTAAATACAGAGGTTTATATAGAGTTGTGTACATAGGTGCATATACTTATATAGGACGATGGGACAATAGATCAATGAGCACATACTAATAGGTTTAGTAGTAGGACAGCAGATGGGCATTGGACCTCCACTCAACTACTTCCTCAGTGCAGGAACATTTTGTTCTATTAAATTGCCATTCCATGATGCTCACCTTCATGACACAATCAATGAAGACAAATGTGCGCATAAGCAAAGGTTATGAAGAAAACTGATGATGCCTGGCTATCAAAAGATGTAGCATCTGGGGTCTTAAAGGCTTGAGTAAACAAGTGGCTATCCAGCTCAGAAGCAACAAAGCCCACATGGAAGAAGCACACCAGCCTGTGTGACCACGAGGTGTCCAAGGATCCAGTATCAGGCATCTAAGAAACAAAAGTTATATCTTTATAAATGAAGAGGAGTCCAGATTGGGGACCCAAACCCCATCAATAGGTGAAGTGACATCCTCTTACAGAGGGGTTTCAGGGAGGAGATGAGCCATTTAAGGTACAGTGCAGTAACAATGAAATTGTGCTCAAATGTTCCCTCCCACCCACTATCATTATCCCAATTCTACCTAACAAATCTAGCTAGACCAGGGGATGTACACTGGAGTCGGAAGCATGGAAAATTTAGGATAAATGTTCCCTCAGAACTAGTGGTGGGAGGGTGACACTGGGAGGGTGGGGGGAGGGTGTAGTAGAAGGGGGGAAGACAATTTCAGGGATCTACATATAACCTCCTTATGGGGCACAGACAACAGGGAAGCAAGTTAAGGGGCACATTTGCCAGTATACGATATGAAAAGTAACATCAATTTGTAAATTATTAAAGGTTCATGGGGGAGAGAAATATGGGGAGCTGGTACTGGGGGCCTAAGTGGAGGGAGGATGTTTTGACCATGATGATGGCCGCAAGTGTGCAAATGTGGCCTGCATACCATTGATGTATGTATGGATCATGATGGGAGTTGTATGAGCCCTCAATAAAATGATTTTTTTTTTTAATAAAAGGAGGACAAAAGAGGAGTAGAAAATATTTGGAAACGAATATGTCATCATGTGTACAAATATGCTTGATACAAATATGTATGAATGTTATAGCAGCTATAAAATCATTTAAAATGATCAATTTTTTAATGATCATTAAAAAAACCAGTGATCAATCTGGTTTTTAAGGAAATAGAGCTGATAACTTTAAAAGTATGGCCTTAAAATCCAGGTCCAATGAAGTTTCCAGGTCTGTCACAGCCCCTTTCCTAGGTGATCTTTCTTAATCAACTTTAGATTGAGGATCATCAACCACTGGTGTTAAAAACTATGGTTAGATGCTTAAACTCAATGGAGGTCAGTCTACTTGTCAGCTCATCTAATGCTACTCTCCCTCTCCTTCCATATACTATGTCTTCATAATCTTCCTTCTTCAGACATTACAACGCCTTTACATTTCTGAGGGTCCACATGTCTTATGTCTTGATGATTTCCTCACTGGACCCTACCTTATGGAACTCATTCTCCATTCTCCTTCATGTCTTAATTTAAATAGCAAGTCTTGAATGATTTTTGAAATGGTGAAGTAGAGACAGACTTACCCCTTTCCTACCAGAAATCCCTTGAACACAAAGAAGGAAAAAGAACAACAAAATTCATCTTAACCTACCAGAGGGCAGTGATGCCCCCCAAAAATAAAAAAATAAAAATAAAATAAAATAAATTCATCTTACACTTACCTAAAAGCTTTATGCCACTCTGAACTGGAAAAAGAAAGTGAGCAAGAGGAGCTAGATGCAGAGACACTAAGACAGACTTGCAGAGAGAGATGACTTTTTAAAAGATGATATTCAGCATACACTTAAAATTGTGCTACTTGGGCCTCCTATTCCCACCAGGGGGCAGTGATGCCCACAAAAAATTGTGGTACTCAGGTTCTACACGGCTTTTCACATATTAACTAACATCCTAGCCCTCACAGCATTCAATGGGGTTCATGCTGTTATTACTATCTTCTTGCTATGGAACCAGTTGTGCAGCTGTTTGGCAGAGTTTTCCATGAATATGGATCACATTAGAATGAAGGAAAATTGTCCCAAATGAAACTTTGAGATATGCAAAAGAAAAGAAAACAAATAAAATATACTAAAGAAAAAATATGGAGATAAAAATCAAGATTAAGATACCCATGTTTGATGAATCTAAAAAAATAATGGAGTGGAAATAATACATATCATTATTTTGATATTTCTAGAAATAAAATTAAACATGCATAAAAATACTGGAAAAGCTCAAGCTGTCTTAGGAAAAACTAAAAAATATGATCAATATTAATTATCTTAGCTAAGTACCTAGTTTTCAAATATTGAAAAAGAATTCTTGATTTCTAGGTTAAAATTGTGTATGTTGTGTTAGTCAGCGTTTTCCAAGAAGAGGAGATGGAAAGGCCCTTTATTCATAATGTAGTTGTGAGAGAGAGAAGCAAGAAATGAGAGAAGGAAAGAATAAAGCAAGACCATAGACTAGAGTACAGCTGTAGGGAAAATTTATTTGATGGGCAGCCTGGAGTTAAAAGTGTCTACTTGAAAAGTCTCATGCCTACTAAAAATGGGTCTGCTCATATATTGCTGACACAGTCTCTCATTGGCTAATGGCAGAGTCTCAAAGCATGAACTCCTCACAGTCAGTCTTGGGTTTCAGAGTACACCAACTGGAGACTTTAGTTCCAAACACTCCCTGCACTAGGAGATACGCAAAGCACAGTTATGACTCCCAGTTATGTATTAATTGCTATTCATCCGCAAACTAAATAGATGGTAAATAAATGGACAGGCAAAAAATTCACAAAAACAGAGAAGATAGGAGAGAAAAAAAGACAATAGGACAGTGTATGTCCACCATGTTTTGGAACTGGAAATGAAAATTAGCACCAGACAAACCTGAAATATATATCAGTACATAAGGAGGCTTCAAAAAGTTTGTGGAAAAATTCTATTATCTCTCCATTCTATTTTTATATGAACTTTTTAAAGCCCCTTTGTACATATGAATTTCACGGGAAACATTCTCTGGTGGTAACTCAGATATTGTAGGTACAACTGAAGTCATATGTGCATCGCTGTATGTTCTTTAAAAAGAGCAGCTGCTCTTTGCAGTAAACAGAGGGATGGGATAAGAATGCAATACAGGTAAAGCACCCCTGCTCATAACTACGGGTCTGGAAAGGCAACTCTGTTGGGGGAGACTCTCAGGTTTTGAGACATAAATAAACCTTAATATGCATTCTCAGGACTGGACACAGGCCCTCCAATACCCCCTATAAAGGAACTATCATAAAGGAGCTACCATATAAGGTGAATTGGTTCCTGTGTCGGGATACTTCACAATACCTAAAGGTTTTCTGGAAATAAAAGCAATCAGGTTCTATAGTCAACCCACTGTAAATGTAGCAGCCCCCTGGGGAGGGCTCAGGGAGGTTGAGTTCAACTAGCACTAAGCCAAGACACTGACTAATCGTATAGCTTGTTTATTATGTTACCTGCTTATGATATTACCTATTGATTATGTCTCATGTTAGCCTATGGTGCTGTACGACATGCATGCCTTATGAAAGATCTGTAAGCCCCACTATATATACCCATTGAAAACTACATTCTTCCTCTCCATTCTGACATGGGACAAGGATCCCCTGTGACTGACTGTCTATCTGTCTGTCTTTAATATTTCCTACAAACGCAAAGTTGCTCCTGAGGACTAGTTCAAGTGTTAGGGAGCCCCTCACCCCAACCCCCCTCCATCATCTTTCCTACCCCAAATAGCCACATGGCCTCCTCCTGAGTGCCTCAGTAAAAACTGAGATTTTTTGCAGAAGATTTATTGCAGAAGCTGAATAGACACTCTAGCTCCCAAACATCAGGCATACCTTGAAAGATAGAGTATTAACATGTCTACTTACTGAAAGCTGGGACTTTCTTTCCAATGTTTTTTTTCCAAAGTCTCAGAACTCAAGAAGAAAGAAAGAAAGAAAGAAAGAAAGAAAGAAAGAAAGAAAGAAAGAAAGAAAGAAAGAGGCAACAAGACTTATTTAACCCTTTTCCACTCCCAACATGCAACTCAATTCCTCTCCTGTGAAACTGGAGACAAGAGGAAATATTCCTAAGCAACAGATCAAGTCTCTTCCGATTGCATGCCAATGAGACTTACCAAATCCCATCAATGTACAGCCTCTCAATCCACTTTTCAACACTTCGCAATTATATAAAAACTGAAAGCCAAGAATCATTATACATTTGAGTAAAGTCTCTGCACTAAAGACAGAAACAAAGCAAGCAAGCAAACACAAATGTGGGACTATCAAATATAAGGAGGTCAAAGAAAACTTTCATAAAGGACAACTTCCATTAATATCAGGAAGATATGAGAATACATTACATTTACAAAACAAGAACACAAGACATGAGAATGCATTACATTCACAAAGCAAGAACACATACAAATACATTTATTCATGGAACATCCGAGAACAACAAAAGAACTATGGTGGGGGAATGGGTTGATGGTAAAAGGTAGATGATGTCAAGGAGTCCAGGAAGGAAAAGAAGGTTTGGAAAGTGATTGTAGGGGCAATTGTACAATACTACTTGATGTGATAGAATGATGGAATGATATGAAGTATATTTTAGCTCCCAATTAAAAAAAGAAATGTAAAAGCAATCATCAGATAGCAGAAATAAAAACTTAAAAAAAAAGAAAGGAAAATTTAGGAAATAATATTGGAGACTAGGAAGAAAAAGTAAGCTCTTTGCCTATATGTGTTTTTATGTTCCAGGACTGAGTAATTGTGACAAAGATCGTATGGCCTGAAAAGTCTAAAATATTCACCATCTGGCCCTTTTCAGAAAAGTGAGCTCTCCCCTGACCTAGGGAGTGACTGAGCCCTTAGATATAGTAAAAGCTTGAAACCCTCAGTGACTACCATTTGGAAGCCAGCCAATGGACCGGGAACATCTGTGTGAAATCATTGCTTAAGGTAGAGATAAATTTTGTAGTAGTTATTAAAAAAGAAAAATTGTAGTAGCTAACCATTGAAATTTGGAAATGATTTGCTGCGATATTTAGCTTACCCTAAAGTGTTCATGAATAACAGTTACCTGGAATTGGAAAGCTAAAAATTTCTCAATTATTTTTGTACTTTGAAACCTAGCTTCTACCATGATTCAGTTAAAGTTTTGCCCACTATCTGCAAAAAGAATACATGTATGAATTCTTCCATAAACAAAATGGCATAAAAGTGAAGAAGGAACTGTAAGTTATATGGGGAAGTTTTTTGAGCATTCACAGTCCTTCTCAAATAATACATAAAACTTAAGTGGTATTAGCATGCAATAGTCATAGTGACAGTTCAAAGCTGTAAGGATTTAATGCTGACAAGTGAACTGTAGCTCCTCGGGAAGGAATTTGGCAGTACTCCTGTCTATGTTTGGGTGCCTGTTGACTCCCTAATGGTTTGCTGCAAAACAAATGCTGAACACCAGTTTGATTTTTCATATTTTTTTGTCAAATTAAATTACTATTTAAATTCCTTTTGGTTAGAAAAAGGAACTGATGTAAGTCTTTGCCATATAATACAACCATTTGGCTTTTAATAGCAGAATTGACAGAATATTGTAACCTGTCCTAATAAACAACTTAACCTTGAGCATTCTCACTGGCATTATAGATTGTTAGCTTCCTAAGTAAGTATTTGAATCTTGAATTTTGTCTGTGAGTTCTGTGTAGCCATTGCAATGAAGACTACAATCCAGAGGTACAACAGAGAACACAAATTAAGGCATTATAGGGCTGAGCCCTGGTGGCATAGTGGTTGTGTGTGGGATTGCGGCCCACAGGTTTGGTGGTTCAAATCTAGCAGCAGCTCTCCAGGAGCAAGGCTGGGCCTGCTACTCCCACCAGGGGCAGTGATGCTCACAAAAAAAATTAAGGCATTATAACAATGATGACTAAAACATACACATGAGCTTTGCCCTTGTAGAACTCAGGACCTGATGTAGTCACTACCCCCTTAGATTGGACCTAAATCCACTATTGTCTCCTTTGGGCCTCCTACAGCATATTTACCTGTCAGATATCCCATAGTGTATTCACTCCCCAAATCATAGTCAATGCTCATACCTTTCTATAACACAAAGTTAAGACCATTCTCTGCTTTCCATTGGCTCTTAATATAAAATCCACACTTTCTAACATACTCTTCAGGATTACGCAGGTGCTAGTTGTTCTCACAGAGGTGGGTCACACTAGATATTTAAATATAGCAACTGAAAGGGAAAATATGGCTAGAAGTGGCTGAAAAGGGAACTAAAGGACCAACACAAGTAACAGAAATAGCGATTAAGGAACCTTACTCTAGAGCATTTAAGGTCTCACCAGCTTACCTAAATATCAGTGGTTCAAACCTATGAACAGCTCTGTGAGAGAAGAACTATGAAAACCGTATGACACAGTTCTGCACCATCTTACAGGTACCTATGTATTGGAATAAACTTAATGCCATGCACACAAACAGCAATTAATTCAATCGACAAGTGTTTAATGAGTCAAGCAATAGATTGAGTAGCAGAGCTATCTAAATCTGTAGATCTTAGGTCAGGATCTGTTTAGTTTTTACCCAATTTTTTGTTCCTTGATTTGTATTTAAGAACGGACCATTGGTGAGAAAGAATGAGAACTCTGGGCTTAAATCTAGGATTTATTTATTACCTGTGCTATTTTGGAAAAACTAATTGTCCATATCAATAGTGACAATGTGACTGTTGACAAGTGTAGCCGAATTGGTTACAACTGATAGCAGGGCACACACACAGTAAATTGCCCAGTCCTGCACCATCCTCCCAATAGTCATTTTGTTTGAGCACCTAGCTGTAGCCACTGTATTCCTCCATATTGTTAAGGGCCATCCACGTTTTCACTCCCCTTCTACACTGACAAGCATGATGTCCTTCTCCAGGGAATGTTCTTTCCTGACATGTCCAAAGTACGTGAGGAGAAGTCTTATCATCCTTGCCTCTAAGGAGCTTTACATCTTTCAAGACAGATTTGTTTGTTCTATTGGAACTCCTTGATACATTCAATATTCTTCTACAGCACCACAATTCAAATGCTTTGATTCTTCTTTGGTCTTCCTTGTTCAATGTTCAACTTTCACATGCATATGAGATGAGTGATGTGGTTCAGGTATAATCTCAGTCCTCAAAGTAACATCCTTGCTTTTCAACCCTTACAAGAGGTCTTGTGTAACAGATTTATCCTGTGCAATGTGTCCCTGGATTTCTTGACTGCTGTTTCCAGGAGCTTTGACTGTGGACACAAGCAAGACAAAAGGCTTCAGAACTTCAATCTTTTCCTCATTTGGCATGATGGTGCCTATTGGTACAGTTGGGAGGATTTTGGTTTTCTTCACATTGAGTTATAATTCATACGGAAGGTTGCAATCCTTGCTCCTCATCTGCAAGTGCTTCAGTCCTCCTCATTTTCAGCAAGCTTTGTGTTATTTACATATTGAAAGTTGTTAATAAACCTTTGTACAATCCTAATACATCTAGCTGCTCCCTGTCAATGTATGCCGCAACAGTTGTTGGATGATGATCTTCTGCAAAATTTTACTTGCATGTGATATCAATGATATTGTTCTACAATTTGAGCATTCTGCTGGGTCACCTTTCTTTGAAATGGGTACAAATATGGATTCTTCCAGTCATTTGGTACAATAGCTGTCTTTCAATTCTCCTAGCATATGAGTAAGTCCTTCCATTGCTTTATCAGCTTGGTGAAACATTTCAATTGTGCTATAATTCCTGGAATTTTGTTTTTGGCTAATGCTTTCAGTGCAGCTTGGATTTCTTCATTCAGCACCTTTGGTTCTAGACCATATGCTACTTCTTGATATCGTTGAATGTTGACTAGTTCATTTGGGTAGAGTCTCTAGGTACTCTTTGCATCTGTGTCAGGCAGGGTTCTCTTAAAGAAATAAAATCAGGACACTAGTAATACTTTTTATATATTTATATATAGAGAAATATATTTATATATATTTATATAACAGTTAACTAGCTATAAAGCAGTACAGATTGCTCAGTGCAACTCACTTGCATGAGACAGCTAGAAGACTGGCAGTCCTTCAAGTCTTGAGGGCCTCTGAGCAGTCCTTTGTAGAGCAATCCAGGCTATCTGGTCATAGGGAGCAAACAGCAGGTCAGGTCACCAACAGTCAGCCAGATGACAGAGTCCCACATTCCCCAGCTCAAGAGATGTATATCCCAGGACCGTGGCCAAGTAGGGCTTGAAGGAACCTCAATTCTCAGCTCCACAGTCCACGATTAGGTGTCCCATGGGTAGTGTTGCTTGGAGGTCGAGGCACAGGGCTAACAAGGCAGCTCTCTGGTCCGAATATCCGGAAGCAAGAGTGAAGGCGGGACTCACTGAGCCCTTCCTATCTCTGCCCTTCAATTCATCCTGTGTGTTCATTGGCCGTGCCATCACAACAGACCCATCAATCTTCTGTGGCCATGTTGGCATAACAAACCTACCCATCACAGAATCTTTCCTTTTCTTTTTCATTTTTGATATTGTCTGCATCACTCAATATTTTTCCCATAGAATCTTTCCATATTACAACTCAGGGTGTGACTTTTTTTTTTTAGTTTGTTTAGTTTAAGATGTGCTGAGCCCTTCTTGAGATGATCACTGAAGACATGTGGGGCCATGAGCAAGAGTAGTGAAGATAGCTGATGGTACCCAGCTATCAAAAGATATAATGGCCATAAAAAATAATATAGCGTCTGAACAAGCAGTCATATAACCCAGAAACAACAAAGCCCACCATAGAAGAAGCACACCAGCCTGTGTGACCATGAGGTGTGGAAAGAATCAGGCATCAAAGAACAAAAATCATATCATTATGTGCCCATTCGCTTGACATGATCACTGAAGACAAAAGGGTGTAGAGGCAGATAGATAGGAGGAATCCGATGGTGCCCAGCTACCAAACAATAAAATATCTGGGATCTTAAAGGTTAGAAGGTGAACAAGTGGCCATCAAGCCCATAAGCAACAAAGCCCACATGGAAGAAGGACACTAGCCTGTGTGATCACAGGGGCCGGGGTGGGGGGTGAGGGGGAGGGCGCAAAGGGAGCAGATATCAAGCATCAAAGAACAAGAATCATATCACTACGAATGAGGGGGAGAGCAGGGTGGGGACCCAAGGCCCATTTGTGTGCAATTGGACACCCTCTTACATGGGAGTTATGGGGAGGAGACTGGCCAGTCAAGGTGCAGTGAGGTTGCAATGAAGCATACAACTTTCCTCTAGCTCCTGAAGGCTTCCTCCCCTCAACTATCATGGTCCCAATTCTACCTTACAAATCCAACTGGCCTGGAGGAGGTACACTGGTAGAGATGGGAACTGGAATCACGGGAAACCCAGGACAGATGAACCCATTGAGGCCAGTTGTGAGAGTGGAGGTACTGGATGAGTGAAGGGAAGGTGGGGTAGAGAGGGGGAGCCAACTACAAGGATCTTCATATCACCTCCTATGGGGTGACAGACATTAAAGGAGTGAGTGAGGGGAGACACCAGGAAGTATAAGATATGACAAAACAATAATAATTTATAAAGTATTGAGTATTGGTCGGGCGGGGGAGCAAGGATGGAGGGGAATGGATGAAAAGCTGATATCAAGGGCTCAGGTGGAAAAGCAGATATTTGGAGAATGATGACGGCAGCAGACATGAAGGTGCTTGGCACATTGTATGTATTTATGCATTGTGAAAGTAATGTATGAGCTCCCAATAAAATGATTTTTTTAAAAAAAGATATGCTGAGCATGTCTTTCCTTTTTTATTTTCTAACCTTATATCTTAGGACACTTCACAATAATATTTTACTTTGTTTCCTTGGACTGCCCTTTGAAATTTTCTTTTCAGCTCTTTGACTTCAGTTTTCTTCCATTTGCGTTAGTTACTCTACAATTAAGAGCAAGTTTTAGAGTCTCTTCTGACATCTACTTTGATCTTTTATGTGTTTCCTGTCTTTTTAATGATCTCTTGTTTTCTTAATGAATGATATGAATGATGTTCTTGACATCCGCTTCTTAAGTCTTCTGGCATTAGTGTTTAATGTGTCAAATCTCTTTTTGAAATTCAGGTGGGATAAATTCAGTCTAATTTTGGTCCTTGTAGATTTGAAGTAATTCTTGTCCAGCTTCAACCTGAACTTCCTCTTTTCCTGAGACTGTGTTGATTCTGATTCCATAGGCCAGGTAAAGCTGCCCTGTGGGTTTCTGCAACTATAACCCTTTACGGGAGCAGAAAGCAGCTGGTGGTTTCCAACTGCAGCTAAACCTAGCAGTTAGCAGTCCAATGTATAAACCACTGCATCACCAGGACCAGTCACCTGAACTTACATATGAAAACCTGATCCTCTGTTACTCAGGATTAAGGAGTTTATAAGAGGAACAAAGCTGTTACCGTTTGGAGAAGACAGGCTCAGGATATTGTGGTTGAATGAGGACTCCTGTAGAGTCATGTGAACAGGTACAGATCTCTGGTCTAGCTCCACTGCCCCTTAGCCCCCACCTTGCTTGAGCAAGTGTTATAAGTTTAGTGCTGCTGAAATATGCCCAAAGTGCAGTCCACTGTGCTATATGTCTCAGCCCCGTGGGTCATCAAGCTTACACCTCAACTCATAGTTAAAAACCTGTAGGTAATACACTCCACATATGAGTCTCCTGATCAAAGGTACTCAGCCTTACTTACTCCATAGTCTGGGAAGCTCACCACTCTCGCATGGTCTTGGTCTTGGTTCTGCTGCTGTCATTTCTCTGTGATTTCTCTGACACCTCTCTGGTGTCAAAACTTTATATCTCCTTGCTTGAGGAAGTTGGACACAGGTATCTCAGGGTCGAAAGGACACACCCCACACCCAACTCTTCTTTCTTGATGGTAGTAAAATCCTCCCTTCCTTCTTCTGAGATGGCTCATTTTATAGCTGGCACAATGACAGAAAGGGACCAATCTTCATGTTAGTGTTCCAGGTGTTTACAATCACAATTAATCCTGTTAACAACATCTCACAATAGAACCGTACAATTTGATCAGCATTTTCCTCCACTTTCTCTTACCCAGAGGCTCCCTGGTGGTGAGTGGTTATCCATTGGGCTAACCCAAGCTCATCAGTTCAAAAGCACCAACCAGCCCCAAGGGACAGAGTAAAGAGTTACACTCCTGAAAATGCACTGAAGCAGGGTAAAGAGTTACACTCCTGAAAATGCACTGAAGCAGGCTTACCTTGTCCTAAGGACTCATTAGGAGTCAGAATGACTTGATGGCAGTGAGTTGTTCTCTTACTCTAAAGAGTTCTTGTGGTACATTGGACTGTTGGCCTCAAGGCCAGTGGTTCAACCCCACAAACCACTCCATGAGAAAAAGATGAGGTGTCTATCCATTAAAAATGTATAGTCTAGCTAAGCCCCAGTGGCGTAAGTGGTTGAGTGAGGGACTGCGGCCTGCGGGCTTGGCGGTTCAAATCCAGTGGTGGCTCTCAGGAGCAGCGCTGGGTAGCGCCCTCAACCACCAGAGGCAGTGATGCCCCCCCCCCCAAAAAAAAGTATAGTCTAATAAATCCTATATAGAGTCAAGGGCAATAGGTTTTGTTTTTTAATTCTCTTACATAGACTCCTCAAGAAATGTAGAAATGCATCAAATCTTCATAGTCCCACCCAGACTTTTGGTGGGCATTGCAAAGACTGTGGTTAAAGAGCCATATCAAATAAATCACCGCAAGTGAACAAAAAATCAAAATTTATCTTATGCTAAAATCAGTCCAAACCCAAAAGACCCAGGAAAAAAATAATTAGTACTTTGTTGCAGATAATTTTAAGTTTCCACTCAAGTAAACATAGGCATGTTCTTAAGAATTTTATTATAGACTATTGTGGTAAAGTGAAGTCTCTTACTGTGGCTCTTCTATCCATATCTCTGTGACATCCACCAGATGATTGATTAGACTATACAAATAAGATGTGTTAAAGACTAATACAGGACATTGGTCAGTTCTATTTGCCATTCCCCTGCCTATAAAAGAACTTATAGGAACAGAATTCCTAGGAGCATCAAAGAAAAAGAGTCACCAGAAGGGAACATTGTAAATCCCTGCCTAAAGTGGTGCCATCCATGGCAGCAAATGTAATGGCATGCACTGACGAGAGGTCACGGTCAGGAGATCCTGAGACAGAACAAAGAGGCAAAATGGAAATTATGGAACCATGAGGCAGAGTAGTGGTGGGCTTACTGGCCAACAGGAACAGAAGACAAGGCCCGAGGGCCAGCGAGCAAGACTGGGCTGCTGGCTGAGGCTAGGGGTTGTTGTGGACCAGTGACTATATCCTTAACATGTTCTGATCCTTGTTTGTGATAGCCTGTTAACTTCCCCAATAAAACCCTTAATTGTGAGTCTTGTCGATGAAGTCTGTGTGGTCATTACAATGGATTATTGAATCCAGCCAAGAAGAAAAATGCCAGGAGTGGAACCATTGGTGTCAGAATAGGATAAAGATGGATGGGAAGATGGAGGCATGTGTGACTTCTGCCTTACGGCAATTGTCCTTGGGTTTGTGTGAAGATGGATTCTCCTCCATGAGTAGCCAAAGAGGTCAGATATGGTCCTTGAGCCATTTTTACAGCTATATATTTATATCTACAATCTTTGTAGTATTTAATACATTATGAAAATTTATCAGCATCTTTAGAAATTATACTTAATGGCTCTATAGTGTCTCATATGGCTGTCAGAACTATGTTTTAACTGATTGTTTTTGTGTGCTGACTGATGGAGACCCTATGGGACAGAGAACTGCCCTTTAGCATTTCATAGCTTTAGAAGAACAGGCCACCAGATCTTTTCTTCCACAGCGCTGCTAGAGGATTCCAGCCACCATCCTCTCAGCTAGCAGCAAGCCCTTACCCAGCATGCCACTGAGACTCTTTAAACACTCCAGTACTGTTGGGCATTTGGATTGTTCCCATGGATCATTGTTTCCATATGTAGAAAACAGATAAGCTGTCTAATAGTCTCTCTAACTTACCTGGTCGATAGAGGTCCCAGGAAGCAGGAACAGAGGGAATTCTGAGGACCAAGGAAGAAGAGCTGCGATGAAAACCTCTGCCCGAAGGGGTGGAGACAGCTGCCAAGGCTGGGAGGCCATGACACAGAGCAGAGGAACAGTGAAGAGACCATGAGAATGTCATCTATTTCTTTCTAAATTACCTGATTGTTTCCTGCAGAGAACTTCGTGTTTGATAAAGTCGAGGAACACCGAAAAAGAGAGTGGTCCTCTACAAGACGGATGGACACAGTGGCTGCAGTCACTGCCTTAAACATGAGAACAATTGTGGGATGACACAGGAGCAGGCCGTGTTTCATTATCTTGTTCATAGGGTCACCATGAATCAGAATCAACTCGACCACACCTAACAAAAAGAAGGATCCTTTCTAAGGCTATACATATTTTCAGGAAATGACTACATACTCTCAAGTCTGAAGTGAAAATAAGTAAAGTAACAACTAAATATCTTGTCAATGTGTCTCAAATTAAATTTCATCCAATGGTGTAATTTTCTCTAAAATGAGATTTCTTAGGTTTGACACACTGTTTGGGTACATGGAAAGTTAGGGAGTCATCAGCTTCAAGGTCAGCAGTTCAAAATTACCAGGTGATTGCATTAGAAAGTTGGGGCCTTCTATTCTGCGTCAGTGTGAGTCTCAGAAACTCACAGGGGCAGTTCTCTTGTTAGTCTTCTTCCAGTTTGTTGCCTGGGAAGCATCTTCTACTTAAACAGTGCTCTTACCCCACCCCACCCCTGCCTTTTTTTTTTTTTAACTAGTATCTCCAGAGCTCTTGCAACAACCCTAGCTTTCTTTGGATTAGTCAGCAATTTCCTTGAAAAAGTATGCAGTCAAAGCATGGCTAGCAACTTGCTAGTATACTGACACTCAGAGAAGTAAAATCAATGAAGCTTGGGACTTAAGAGTCAAAAGAGAATTCAATAAACCCCTTGACCCAATTCTCTGGCTTCTGGCAGACAAAAAATTCAATTTTGCACAAGACCTTTAGAAAATCTGGGTCACCTTTGGCAAGGAATTGTGCTTCTCAATTCATTGTGTTAAAATAAAATAGAAAATACCCACAC
Organism: Nesogale talazaci; assembly: GCA_004026705.1. Lineage (NCBI taxonomy): Eukaryota > Metazoa > Chordata > Mammalia > Afrosoricida > Tenrecidae > Nesogale > Nesogale talazaci. The sequence goes on from PVJH01000837.1 coordinate 210,347, forward strand.
AAGAAATACAAATTGCGATAAAAATTAAAGTGCTATGCCTGGGAAGGACTCTCCTAAGCGGAGCAATGACCACATCTACATAAGGTTTTTCCTCATCCTTTAAATGTTTCTCCTGTTCCCCAGTGTTTCCCACCTAAATTAGCCTGAGATTACCTGCATTTACCATGAAGTAGTCTTGACAATTACCAAAATGTGTGTGTATGATTTTCATATTTTAATTTTCTAAATAAATTTCTTTCCACTATCAAGAATGTCTAAAAGATAAATAAGGGAAAGCCACTATTTTAACACATATCCCATGATCTTAAAATAACCACTTTTAGCATTTTGGCACATTTCAGTCTTTTAGATGAAGTCTAACAATTGTTTCAATGATAGTATCCTAGCACAATATTTTAAGTTGCTTATTTCTCTTAACATTTGCTTTATAGCAACAGTTATATGATGGTGGAATGCATTTTGTGGTTGAAAGATGAAGCCTTCTACTCCCATAAAGATATTGAGTCTCAGCAACCCAAAGGGGTAGGTCCACTCTATTCTATGGGAGGCTGCAAGTTAGAATCAACTTAATGGCATGATATTTTTAATTTTGGATCTTTAAGATGATCATTATCAAAATGAATAATACACTATTATTTTGCTACTTTCTCTTTCTAATAGTTATAAATAACATTGTAAGTGAATACTTATATGCTTGAAATAATCTTCAGTTGGGAGGATTATTTTAGCAAAATGGATTTCTAGAAATTAAATTCCTTGTTCAGTTCATTGTTCTGGGGCATTGTATATAATAGTATTGAATCATTGTAACGCTCATGATATATATGTCTGTATATGTACACGTGGTATATGGTATGTATATATAGCATATGTGGCGTATACATATAGATATACCATACATATGTAGAACATACCATATATGTGATAGATATACCTATGATACATATATATGTGCCATGTGGAGCACAATGGTTCAATACTTTCAAGTGTAGTGTCATAAAAACAATACCCTGGACAAGAAATTTAATTTCTAGAAATCTATATATACATGTGTGTATATATATGCTGTTGAGTATATGCATAAGAATATATACCAACTCGGGCTGAGCCCCGGTGGCGTAGTGGTTGAGTGCAGGACTGCAGTCCATTGGCTTAGCGGTTCAAAACCAGCAGCAGCAAGGCTGGGCCTCCCACTCCCACCAGAGGGCAGTGATGCTCAAAAAAAAAAAACCAAACCAAACCAAACAAAAAGAATATACACCAATTCAGCAAGTTCTACAAAAACAACTCTGTGACATTGGTGGCATTCTATGAGTTGCACAATCATTTTTACTGTCCTCTTCTGAATTGTTTCTCCCTCATTGACAAAAACTCATTTCTCCCCAAGTTTCCTGTTTAATCTTTTGAGTTGCTGTAGTAAGTTTGATCACATATAAACAGGTCTGTAAAAGAGCACAGTGGTCAACGCAAGCGATCTTGACGAAAAATAGTTAAATTGTACTAAAAAGCTAAACTTTTTGTTTGCTTTTAACAAACGTCAGGGCGATATATTCTTGGTTTAAGGTCTAAAGATTATCTCAGGGCAATAATTTCAAGGGTTCATCCAGAAAGATTGAATTTCATCATTTGAAGTTTGTTCTGGATAACTTTAAGATTCGTCATTCAAAATTACCAGCTGCTCTGCAAGGGAAAGACAGGACTTTCTCTTCCCATAAAGAGTTATAGAGTCTCAGAAACCGAAAGGAGGCAGTTCCACTCCGCCCCGGTGGCTCGCTAGGAATCGGCTTGGCCTCGTTGGCACTGAGTTTGCTTGGCTTCATCCTGGATCCACTGGGTAGTGTTTGCCTAATGAGCAGCTTGATCAGTGATTCTGTAGAAGAACCCTGACTAAAGGGAGGGAGGGATGGAAAACAGAATTTCTATAGGATTTTCATGGACTTCTCCTAGTCTATTTTCATCTGAAAGTGCCTCTTCATCTCATGTGCACTCAATTAGGGCAGTGATTGTTAAGGGATAGAACTTTCTGTGATCTAGAAATAGTTTTTCCATCATATACAAAGGGATTTCAAAAAATTCATGGAACAACTTCATTATATTCTAATTGTATTTCCCCACAAACTTTTTGAAGCCCCCTTGATATCTGCTCCAACCACAAATAAGGATTTTTTTATGAATTCATTTTAAGACATCAAGGAATAGAAGTGAATTAGAACTGGGAAGTTATACAAATAGAGAAATAGATATATTTTCTGAGTGGTAGCTTCTATTTTTAGGTATATCTAGTTACATATTTAAAAGAAATTTTGTTGAGGTTTCTCTAGTGGTATCAGCCCCTCCAATGCTTCTCCTGTGTGAGGCATTTTATACTGTGTGTCAGCTATTTGGTGAGTAATTTATAAGACTGCTAACCGAGTGAATAAAAGAGCACCTATACACTTGGAATCTAGTCAGAAGGGAGTTCAAATCCTGCTTCTGCCACATGCTAGTGGTGGGACCTGTTAAATATCTTTTATTATATGTTCTGGATAAGTTATGCAAGTCTGTTCCAAGTCCTTTTGTAATTTTCTTATGGGGAGCCTGATGTTAAATTATTAAGGAGAAATAATAATGACCAACACATATTTCAACAGGAAATCTAACATCATAGTGTGATATACTCCGAGATTCTTTTCAGGTAGGAAACTGCCCAGGATGACTGTGGCAGTCATGTGCTTATGTTAATTTTATAATTGAAATGTAGGGGTGGAGTCTGGCCTGTTAATCTGGAGATAGCCATTGAGCAGCCGATGAGGCCTCTGTGTGGGCATGGCTTTCACCTGAGACTGGGAAATCTCGCGGTATTTCCCTCGTGAAGATGAGAAGCTATCTCCCCCAGTTGTTGGGAGTTAGTTTCAGAGACGATTAATCACAGAAAAGACAAGATGCAGCCTCTGAGAAGTTGGAGGAGCCAGCGGAGAGACCACACGGCTTTGCCCTGATGAAGGCAGACCTCTGAAGCTGGAGTGGCATGCTGTTGATGGACCTGAGCCCTGGAAGCAAGGAGCCATGGGGAGACCCCTGCCAGCGCCGGGATTCTGCACCCACTGACCTGTGACTTCCTGAGTCGGAAGCAGACTTTATAGACTGACTTCAGGCATATGGGTTAATATTGGACTTATGACTTTGCACTGGACTGGATTGCGATGCCTTCTTAGTGTCACATTTCTTTTGTATATAAACCTTTTCCTTATACCTATATGCGTGTCTCTGAAATTTGTTCCTCTAGTCTATCTGGACTAACACAATGACTTTTTAAAAAATCAGCTTTTATTTTGTTTTGTAATTGCCAACTCTTACAATGGCTGCACCTTTAAATGCCAGCTCATCGAATGACTTCACCTCCTGAAGCAGGAGCTCGGCATTGTGGAATGGACACCAGGCTTGGTTTTTGATAAGATGAATTACCTCAGAGAGGCAAATAACTGCTGACTGGTGGCACTTCTTTCTTTCTAATATTACTATAGCATCAGCATTTTCAGGCTGACATATAACAGGGGTAGCAAGCAGGCAACATCTCAGATCCAACTCTTTTTTAATAAGGTGAGGGTTTTTTCCCCAATGGTGTGTGTTATAGGGAGCTGGCAAAAGAAACCACAAATGACAAGTTATTTTTAAATTCTAGGAGCTCTATAAATTGTTCAATGAAATAAAGATCTGAAAGTTCATTTGCTGAGAGGAAGAACTTCAAAGAGAAGATATATTATAGACTTTTTTTTTTCCTTTCACTTTCCACAAGGAAAGTTCATTTTGTAAGAAAAATAGGTACTTTTTGGAGCACACAGGGGAGTGGTTACACACATGGTTTCCTTTTTGCCTCCAAACATTTGATAATGAATTGGGTAGGAGTGTGCGTGTCAGAAGGAGCTTGGTGGGCGGCACATTCAGCCTCCACCCACAAGGTCAGTGGTTTGAACCCAACAGTTGCTTTCCCATGAAGATTTAAAGTCCCAGAAGCCTAGCAGGGGCCGTTTTACCCTGTCTTTAGGGTTGAAGAGCCCTGGTGGTAGAAGTTTTTCATTCACCTGGAATCCATTTTTTTTAATATAGTATAAGTTATGGGACCTGATTCATTCTTCTCCAAAAGGAAGTCCAGTTTTGCCAACACCATTTGTTGAGGAGACTATTCCTCATTTAATGTTCTTTGGTTTACTGTTAAAAACCAGTTGTCTCTATGTAGACAGATTTCTTTCTGGGTTCCCTATTTGTTCCCTTGGTCTATGACTTTCTCATTGGACCAATAGCAGACTTTTTTGATTGCTATCACTGTTTAGTAGGTGTTGAGATCAGGAAATGACAGGCCTCCTATTTTGTTCTTTTTTTTAATGGTGCTTTGTTTATTCAGGCACTCTTTTCTTTCCATATAAAGTAGATGACTAGTTTTTCCATTCTATAAGGTTTCAAACTCTGGAAAAGGATATCATGTTTGGTAATGTTGAGGGTCCCAGCCTGGGAAGCATTTCTGTCTGTTAGCTGTGAGCTCATGACAATTCAGAGCCAACTGGACGGCAACTAACGACAGCACAGGGGAGTGGCGCCTGGGCTAGGAAGTAGAAAGAATGCACACTTCAGGGGCTCTGAAGAGTTCAGCTTCAGCCTGCTGACTAGTTGCTGGACTCTTTACTCAGTCGCCCCTGACACGGTTCTGCAGTGAAGGTTGCAGGTATGTTAACCTGGGTAGACTAGAGAAACAAATCCAGGGAGACTCACATGTGCATAAGAAAGAGTTTAACATAAAGAGCAATTATACTTTAAGAAAGCATCCCAAGTATGATAAGCACGATACTAACCCATATGTCCTGTACCAGTCTATAAATTCCTCCTCAGACTCATGCAGCACATGCATTGACACCCAATGCAGGAAGATGACGGGCCAGTGGATGGAAAGTCTTGTGGATCCAGTGGAAGCATCTCAGTGCTGGTAGGGGTCTCTATGTGGCTTCTTTAGCTCCAAGACTCTAGTGTAGCTCCATGTGTCTTCTCAACTGGAATGTCTCACAGGGAGTGGACCCGTGTCCCAACTCCAGTGAGCTATTTATCTACTTAGTACTGCTAAATGAGTTAATCAAGCTGTGACCTGACGGACAGGCTAGACTTCACCCCTCCACTCTCAAGTCTAAGTTTCAAATTGACACTGGATTATGTAACTACCACATGTGAAGGGGGGTTTAGAAAGTTGGCAGAATGTGAGAATGATGCCGCACCATCAGGGGCTGTCTCTGTTGGAAATAACAGGGGTGTGTTTGTCCTTCGACCTAAGAACCCTTGTTGCTCTACCAGAGTAGGGAGCTCACTTTCTCTTGCATCACTGTTGTCTTCCTCTCACACAGGAACATTTGACACACGCAGGATGTGGCATCTTCTCTTTTATGAGAATCGCTCACTTACTGCCCCTCCTTCCACCTCCCTTACATCAGTTAAGGAGAAAAGATGACATTGAATGGTTCTCCAAAGTATATATAAACATATGATCCTACACACACACATATTTTAAGGAAGTTGGCTTAAGTAACTATACCAAAACCCAAACTCACTGCCATCCAATTGGTTTTAATTTGCAGCAACCCTATAGGACAGGGTAAACCTTTCCCTTGGATTTCTGGGGTTGCACACATTTATGGGAGCAGGCCAGCAGGCAGGAGACCTGGCCAGTAGCTAATCTGCACCACTTATCGTTTCTCAGGAAAACCTTCATTTTACTCTCTTAATGGATTGTATGAGGCTAACTCAGATTATTGAAAATAATCTTTTATTTCACATTCATTGATTGTGATGTTAACCACATCTACCAAATAACTTTGCAGCAATGCCTAGATAAATTGAGTTGAATTAAATTACCACATATTATCACCTAGCCACACATATACATTTTAAATTGAGCTCTGAAATTTGTACACTTAGTGGGCTGTCACATAAAGGGTGATGTATATTATAGCCCTTCTGCTTTATTTCTCTGATAATCTTCCCCTGAGGCTTCTCGTCTGGGTACATAATAACTTTGTGCCACCCAGACAATCAAGAAGTATCTCACTAGTTTGATTTTTCTCTCACATTACCATCATTTATCCATCAATCTGTTATCAATTATCCATATCAATGTGTTAATAAGGCTTGCCAACTCTCCCTCCAGAACATAGTCCATAGCATTGTACTCATTACTTCTCCCCTCTTATCATCTGGTTTATCACCACCTTATCTCTTTAAAAACCTCGTCTTCACCAATTCCCTGGTTTTATCCTTTCCTTTTTCCAATCCACTCACCAAAGAGCAGCCTGAAAAGAAAATTTTAAATGAAATAGGACCATGCTACTCCACTGTTTAAAAGTCTCCAGCAGTGTGTGGTCAATAAGATACAACCCCCTTAGTCTATCTGGAGGGGTGGTGGTGTCAGTAGTAGAATTCTTGCCTTCCACATGGGAGACTTAGGCTCCATCTCTAGCCAGTGCGTCTCCGGGAGGTTTGCCTGAGGCTGTGATGCTGAACAGGTTTCAGCAAAGTTTAGTTCAAGAGTGAGGAGGAAGGAAGGTCTGACCATCTATTCCCCAGATCATCCAATGAAGAACCTGTGAACCACAATGGTGCAATCTGCCACCCACACTGGGAACAAGGCAGGATAGGGCATCCTTTGTTCCCCACCTCCACTTCCCCAGGCCACTGCACCCCCCACTGTCATACAGGGGTTCATTGTGAGGCATGGCCCCACAAGCAACAACAAACCAGGCCTGCAATGTCCTTCCTAGTTGATTCTGTCTTTGTGGCCGTACTTACCTCTCTCCAGCTGCTATCTCCTCTTGGAATCCACCAGAAAAAGTGAAAAATTGAGAGTTCAACTTTTCAAAGCATCTCCCAAACTGCTGCAACAGTTCCATCATCATTGCCAGCCTATCCAACTCACAGCGATCCTATCGGACAGAGTAGAACGGCTCCACCATGTTTGCGGGCTCGAGACTTTGTGGACAGGGCTTCCTGTAGCACTGCAGACTAAGCCCTGCACTGCTAACCTCCAGGTGGGGGCTTTCAACTCGCCCGCTGCTCTGCAGGAGCAAGATGAGGGTTCTTGGTCCCTCAGGGTTTGCAGTCTCAGGAACCTTCCCAAGAGGCTCTATGAGTTGGAATCGTGTGTGCTTTTCATTGTTATGCAAGTGGTTTTGACTTTCATTTTTATGGAAACTGACTGCCTAAGTGTTTCAGCCATTAGCAGCGGACTGCTTTAACAGCACACAACCAGGGATCCTTAATAATAAAAACTACAGAAAATAAGAGATCATACTCTATGGAGGTCTACATTCTGCCAGGTGCTATCATTTTACATCTATTAAGTTAAACTTCACCAAAAAAATCTGAGATAGCTCTAGGATAGTCTCCATTTTTTAAATGAATCCCCTACAAATATTGAATACATTCACTGATTCCATGATTTAAATCCATTTCCTCAGGCCACTCCTTTGTGGAATAATTTCCAGACTTCAGATTTCAAAAGAATAACCCCAGAGCGGGTTACAACAGCAGGTTTCCACCTCCGAGTCCTAGAGATGCTGTGAAAGGACATTTGGGTGCGGCTAGGACTCTGTTTCTTGATAAACATCCACCCGGGGTTGACTCAGCCTTTGCAAAACATGGTTCCAGGGCAAGATAGAGATGCTCCCTGGAGACCCAACCAGGGAATGCCATCTCCTGTCCCAGCTCTGCTGAGAGCTTCCCTAGGAACTGATGAGAGGTCAAAGAAACAGCTGCCACTTCCTCCTTCCCCCTGATGTCATAAAGTCTGAGGCATGGCAGAGAGAAAATGGGTAAAGGTCAGGCGGCTGCTCTGATTTTTCTCCCAACAGCATAGACTGCCTCAATCAGGCAGAGACAGTGCTGCTGCGTGCTTCTCTGAGAGTGTCAGGGCTGCGGCTGAGACATGGCTTACCTCCCAGCCGGTCTTTACTTCCTGAATCTCATTTGCACAGCCCATCCCTGCATCCTCCTCCACTCTATCCACCCCTGCAGGTTGCATTCAGGCTTGATAAATTCGGACTTGATAAACTTGACTTCCACATCTGCAAGACAAACATGTGTGCAGTTAAGGAGGCAGCCCAGTGAGAGTGCCGAGCTCCTTTCCCAGGAACTACCCCCCGCATCCAGCCGCCTTACCTGGGAACAGTGTCAGTGAACGGGAGTCGGTCATTGCTACCAGGTGGATGCCATCGGGCAGGTTATTTATTTATTTATTTATATCTTGGAATGTTCACATTTTTTTCTCATATAAATTAGTGTCAATAACTTTTTTTGATAGCACCTTCTTTGCTTCACATCATTTCAGTTTTCATAGGGACACGCTGTTGGTGGATAGTGGGGCAAAAGCTTAGAACTAGGCTTCCTTGATGACAAGGTGATAGGAGGGGTTAGAGTGTTTCCTAGGTAACAAAAGGGGTGCCTGGAAACACAGCTGTTCCAGGCAGCATGCATGTGTTCAAGGGACAGTGAGAACATAACTATTCTTAATAATAAAAAGGTTTGTCTCTTCTCATCTGCCAAGAAATAGTCAAATGTTTTGGGCCCTTTTCAATTCCTTTTGGTCGGCCCTCTCCTGCCCCTTGGGAATGTTCTTCTTGCAATAAAACAAAGCAAAGCAAAGCAAAAGCATATGGGATAGGACAGGAGCCTTCCAAGAAGGTAAGGTGTGAAGGCCCCGGGGCTTATGTATGGATCTTCAAAGATATAAATGAAATAAAATTGAACTTGCAAAGTCATATTGCTCCCAGCTGTGTTGACTGTCATAAAAATTTCAAGATCATTTTATTGACACCTCTTAAAATGCATGTAAAATCATAAATATAAAAGATATCTATGAACAGACTGTTCATGACAAATATTCAAGAAGAATATCTTAGAGGAGGTCCCAGCTTTCATCGTTCACATTAATGAAGGAACTACTTTTGGCCTCCATCTGCAATCATAAACGTTGGGTATAGAGGATCTCTAGGCATTAAAGTTTTGAGTTCCAATCATCAAAACAAAGTTGGACAAAGTGCCCATGTTAGTAAACACTCCTACAATGGTGTTCAGTACATTTCAAGAGAAATTCAGGTTCAGAGTGGGCACCAATGTGTGTTTTTGAGAAGATGATCTCACTTCTGTTGGTGTGCAAACCAGGAAGGTCTGACTGCACTTGGCAAAATTACTTAGCATTTCTTATTTACGCCCCCCAATGGGAGAACCTGCCCAGTAGCATATTCCTAGCCAAGCATTTTCTGACAGTCTCTATTCAGTCCTTGGTGACTGTGGTGATATGTGCTTATGTTAATTTCATGATTGAGATGTAGGGGTGGAGTCTAACCTGTTATCTGGAGATAGCCATTGAGTAGCCAATGAGGCCTCCGTGTGGGCATGGCTTTCTCCTGAGACTTCTGGGAAATCTCGTGATATTTCCTTCATGGAGTTGAGAAGCTATCTCCCCAGTTGTTGGAGTTAGTCTTAGAGACAATGAACTATGGACAAGACAAGATGGCAACATCCGAGGAGCTGAAGGAGCCAGAGGAAAAGCCACACGGCCTTACCCTGATGGAACCAGACCTCTGAAGCTGGACAACCCACGTGGAGACCTCTGCCAGCGCTGAGTTGCTTCTACCACCACTGGATGCTGTTGATGGACCCTGAGCCCTGGAAGCGAGGAGCCATAGGGAGACCCTTGCCAGTGCTGGGACTCTGCACCCACTGACCTGTGACTTTGTGTGTCGGAAGGAGACTTTATAGACTGGTATCGGGCATATGGGCTAACATCAAACTTATGAATTTGAACTGGACTGGGCTGGGATGCTTTCTCATTGTCCCACTCCTCTTGTCTATAAACCTTTTCCTTAAATCCATATGCATGCCTATGAATTTGTTTGTCTTTTCTACCTGGACTAACACAGTGACCCAGGCTGACAACTAGAGAAAACCTAGATTATAGGTTTTGTCTATTTGAGGTGCATAGTGTTCTTCATAGATCACACCAGAAAGATCTGATTTGGAACCCCCACTAAGTGATTCAGACTTTACCTTAAACACACTTGTTGCAGATTAAAGGAATGAAAATATTTCTTTGAACTTTAGGCAGTGTGTTAGTCTGGGTCAACTAGAACAACAAATTCATAACCACACATATGTATATAAGGGAAAGGTTTATATACAAGAGCAATTAAACATTGAGAAAAACAGCTCAGCCTGTCTAAATCAAGTCTGTATGTCCAATATTAGCCTATATGTCTGACAGCAATCTATAAAATCCTCTTCAGACTCATGAAACACATGCAATGGTGCCAAATGCAGGAAGATCACAAGCCAGTGGGTGCAAAGTCAGTGGTGGTAGAAGCATCTCATTGCTGGCAGAGGTGTCTACGTGGTTTCTCTGGATCCAGGTTGCTGGTCATGTCAGGGAAGGTCCATGTGGCTTCTCCTCAGGGATGTCTCACAGGAAGTGAACCTTGTCAGTCACATGTCTCTAAGGGAGTGAACTGAGAGAGACTGTGTCTCCATCTCCATTAGCTACAGTTCCAGAATTCTCAGGAGAAGGCCATGCTCACACAGAAAGCTCATTGGCTACCTCCAGATTGACAGACTAGACTCCACCCCTACACTCTTAATCCTCAAACTGACATCAGATTAGGTGACTGCCACAGGCAGAAGTGCCTAAATGTGAGAAGATGCAGAAAATTGCCATCCCAAGTTCATGGATTTATAGCTCACTGGACTCTGAAATATTTTACTTTTGAGATTGCACAGTAATTGGCATCTCTAGCTGGTCAGATATTAGCTATTTTCATATTCTCCTTTTTATGACCTATCTTAGTCTTGTAGACATAGTTTGGCCTTTGTGAAAAAGCATTCCTGAAACTTTTTTTGTGTGTGTGTATCACTGCCTCTGGTGGTCATGGGCACTACCCAGCCGCCGCTGGATTTGAACCGCCAAGCCTGCGGGCTGCAGTTCTGCACTCAACCACTTATGCCACCGGGGCTCAGCCCCCATTACTGAAACTTTTGTCTGGTGTCTAACACTCAACTTTTTCCTAAACAGTGTTCAGTCACATAAGCTTTTAAACAGTATACATGAAACGTCCATGTATTTTAGTCTAAAAAACTCTTATATGTGTATGCTTTTCTTTAAATTCTAGACATTGGCTACATTAATGATATTGCTATTAAAATTATCATGTCCCACAGAGGTTATTCATATTATTTCTCAAGAAACTGATAATACTGCCAATAAAGTAGGCCATGTATATATATATATATACACACACACATATGAATGGATTTTGAGTTCACACTTAATTATAAACTGTTATCTAAGAACATTTTAAACTTGTTCTGCTTTTCATTGTTTTCTGATTTCTTTTGGATAGAGGCTTTTTTCTTTTCTTTTCTTGTCAAATATAGAAGACTCATTAAATGAAAATATCAAAATGTGAAAAAAAATTAGGAATTATTTTATTGGGGGCTCTTATACCTCCTATGCTAATTCAGACATCAATTGTACCACGCATATTTGTACATGTTGCTATGATTCTTTTCACCAAAACATTTTCTTTCTACTTGATCCCTTGGTATCAGTTGAAAAGAGGCTTTTATGTACTCTATTTTGTTGTGGGGATCTTTGTAGAAGATCTCCTTTATATGAAATCCAGGATAAGTAAATCTATAGAGACAGTAACTAGATCAAAGGTTGGGGGAAATGGGAGCTAATAATAATGATTACAAAAATGAAAACAATGTTCTTAAATTGATTGTGGAGATGAATGCACAACTCTTTTTTAATATATTTAAACCATTGAATTGTATCATTCAGTAATTATATGTCAATAAAACTGCTTATAAAGCAAGTTAGGTAAAATATATTTTGTTAAGTGGTACATAATTATTACATGCATGTATATTAATAATCAGATTAGAAAGATTGCAGGTTGCAACCCTTTGGGGGTTGAACAGCCCTTTCACAGGGGTTGCCCGATTCATAACAGTAGCCAAATTATGAAGTAGGAACAAAAACAATTTTATAGTTTGGGGATCACCATCACAACATGAGGAACTGTATTAAAGGGTTGCAGGATTAGGAAAGTTGAGAACCATTGTTCTAAATAATGGATAAGACCATGAATCTTCAGAAATAATGCAAAGTATCCTGGGTATGTTGATAGAAGAGAGTACTGAGTAGAAATGGAAACCCTTACATTAGAAGGTGAGATTCAGTCCTGGAGCAGCATCAGTGGGGTGGTCTTCCATGCTGTAGCAGGACCTCATATCCTGAAGGGAAGCAGGATAGACCACACTTAGAGGGAATTGATGCCTATGTGCATCATATGATGACCTGAAGGATATTCAAGGGCAATCACCAAAGCGGTGAAAGACCTAGAATTTCACTTTGAAAATCTTGCTCTGGTCTCCAGAATAAAGCATATTAATTTACAAAAATTCTACCTGAAAGAAGTGTTAATGCATTAATTCTAACCTTGAAATATCTGCTGTGGATTGATGTACCCCCCTCCCCAAACCTCCCACCAATATATACACACTGAAGTGCCAGCCTTTATTCCTATGACTGCAATCCTGTTTGGAAATAGAACTTTTTTTGTTTTGTTTTGCTGATGTGCTAATGAGTTCATACCAGAGATTTGGTGTGTTGTTAACCTAGAGCAGAGCAGACACAGGGGCACATACACAAAGCAAAAACAAAACTGTGTGAGAATTTGTGTACAGGCAGAGGAATGCCAAAGATCACCAACAGACACCAGAAACAAGGAGTGACCCTAAGAGGGAACCCCAAGATGGCCAAAACTCTAATTTGGACACTGCCTCCAGAACTGTGGAAAAATATATTTCCGTCCTTTCACCTCCTCACTTATGTTCATTTTTGTTACAGCAGCACTAGATAACTAAGACAGCATGGATAGGATAACCAAATCATACTAAGACCTGGGGATCTATATAGCTTCACGAGAAATGGGATTTCAAAACCAAGAAAGGATCTATCAAAATGGTGGGGCAGGTGAGAGGACACAGAAGTAGATGAGGCAGGAGTTAAAGAATAAGGAAACACTGGGCACTTCTCTGTTAGTTAGGTTTCTGTAGTGGTTTGCCTCGGTTGCGCAATGCTGAAAGGCATAGCAGAAGTGCTGCTGTACTCCAAGTGACTTTTATAAGGTGGTGGGGGCGGGGTGGGGGGAAGTTTCAGGTAGTATAGTCTCAAAAAAGTACATGCTATTTCTATAGTATACAAAGCCATGCAGGGACTACATGGGAGCTCATGACCACTTCATGAGCATGGCCACTTCAGGAGAGCATGAAAAACACCAGGAAAGGAATACCAGAAAGGGTTTGTGAACCAAGCATGAGGAAGCAAGAGTAGGAAAGCCCCAGAGGCTAAGACCATGCAGGGCATGTGAGCCTGCAGGCACTTACATGCCTCACACATGAGAGAGATTCCCACCTTCTACTTGCAGAGACCCTGAATAAGAGAAAGAAAAAGCCCCGCAGCCTGCTTTAATCCCCTTCCATCCCCACTGGCTGGTGAGGCGTGGTTGAAGGTAATGTCTGATCTTATTGGTTGAATTTGAGGGTACCTGTATGATGTCATGTAATTGTTGCCTAGTATTATGTGGGGCCCAGGTGTAGATTTTTCCCATAGATGTCTAATTATGTGCCTGATTTCTTTCCAACCCCAATAGTGTGGCATGGACAGCTAATTTTCTTTTTGTATAGGCATTCAACCCTCCTGTGTCCCTGATCTAGCAACCAGTCACTTTCTGGATAATTTGATGGTAAACTTTACTAGATGGAGGTGAATGGTCCAATTCAGGAATTGGGACAGCTTGTTTATGATTTGGCTCAATCTTTTTTCAATAAAAGAAATAAATCAATTTAGAGGTGGTGAACTTCATTGAGAAGGTCAGTTTTAGGTGCAGAATCCCCACTGTCTGTTTACAAGCTCAAAAGAAGCAATGCTTCCCCAAAAGTTAAATGTGTGCCAGGGAGGTAACCAGGAATTTGATTGGACGTAGCCGTTATTTTTTCTTGATCATTTACACGAATATGATGACATGCAAGACCAAAGTATGCAGTATTAAGTGTCATGTCTGCAGAGATGTGATAAGTACCTTTAATTGACCTTTATCACATCTCTACAGACATGACACTTAATACTGTATGCTTTCATTTTACATGTCAGCATATTCAAGTCCATGATCAAGGAAATGTAGTGTTTATATCCAAACAAACTCTTGATTGCTTCCCTGGATCATTCAAACTTGATTGTCCTCTGGGCTTCACACAGTTTAAAACATTTTGGTTCTGTTCACAGAGGATCGCACATCATCTACCTCCTTTTGCTGCCAACATTCCAGGGAGGGTTCAAGATGATCCTTCACTCATTTGATCCTTCCAGAACAGCAAATCAACCTTGTAACTATGTGACACATTCTTTTACTTGTGGGTCATCCTTCTCTTTCGGAAAGACATTTGAGATGGAGTCTTCTGTTTCTTTATCTAGATACAGGGTGCAGATTGTCAGGGCCACCTGATACCAGGAGAGGGTCAAAAGGAGACATTCCTAAAACAATGCTTTCTTGTGCCAAAGTGACTAGCCTCAGCTTTTGAGCGCTACACCATAATACTAGTGGTCAAAAGTTATGGGTTGATCTAACAGTAGCCTAAGCTACCAGATAAGTTGGTAAGGTTATTTTCTGATATTTTGTAGCAACCTTTTAAAGCTTCTTCACTCCTCTAATAATTTATTTTCAGTAATAAGACACATGTCTTCATGCTGCTGCTGCTGATCATCATCATCATCAGTTTGTTCAGCATGGAGAGTTTTACTCTAAGTGGATTTATGTTGTTCCTAACAATCAAGCCAATATCTCTAGGTGAGCATGTCAATGGCAGTACCAGGTGACTTAAGAAAAATAAAGGAGAAAAAAAATCTCGCTCCCTGTCTTCCTCCATGTAATATGAATGTGTATGTTTATTTCAGGAAGCCATGGTTAAGCACCAAGCTACCAAACAAAAGGTTAATGACTTAAACCCACCAGCTGTTCCATGGGAGAAAAGACCCGGCAACCTGATGCCATCAAGATTGCAGCCTAGGAAACCTCATGGGATAGTTCTTCTTTGTCCTGTTGGGTCACTATGGGGAGGGATTGATCAGACCACAAAAGACAACATGTTTGTTTCATTTTGTGTCTGTATGTATGCATATGATCATGGATTGTAACATGACTATCAGGACATTGCTGTACAGAAACCATCTGTATTGCTATTACCAGTGTCTTTGCGATAATTAGCAATGTATTCCAGTTCAGGAATCATCTTTGGATGGCTGTGCTAATACATGCTGTGCATTTCAAGAATATTTCTGAAAAATATCTGTGATACATCAAAAATCAAGCAGAGTCTTAATTCTACATGCAGGTGTATCAGTTTTATTGAGGTATTTTACAGAAAACAAAATAAAATTTAATCTTTTTCAGTGTAGACTATGATGAGTTTTGACATATGCCCATCATGTATAAACCACACAATGACCATGATAGAATATTTGCATTGCCACAAAAAGTCCCTTTGTGTCCCTTTAGAGTCAGTTAGTCTCAGATCTTGAACCCCACCACCTGAAGTTTAGCCTCTTCAAACAACACCAGTTTATTTCACTGGTTTATAGGGGTGGAGTCCAAGTACAGTGTAGCAAAACAGGGTCCTCTTCTAACCCAGGGCAGGACTGAGTACCTTACTGGAGGCTTAGAGGAAGAATCTGCTTTTGAACATAGTCTGATAGTTGGCAGAATTCAGTTTCTTGTGGTTGTTTGATTTCACCCCATTTTCTTGCTGCCTGTAAGCTAGGGACCAACCTTAGTTCCTAAAGACCTTTCTCCAATACTTGCACATGCTTCCATTTATTTCAGAATCAGTACATCAACCTTTCTCACCCTCAAACTTCTTTGACTTCTGACTGCATCCCCATGACTTTAGCTAAGGAAAGTTCATGGTTTTAAGGAATCTTGTGATTAGATAGGACCTACCTGGATAACCTAGGTGGTCTCTTTATGTTAAAGACCTTCACTTTAAACACATCTGTAAAGTCCCTTGGCATTCTAGTGTATGCATATTCATGGAGAGAATTGCCAAAAAGGAGACTTTCAGAATGCGTAATTGTGTTCATTCAGAACTTTTCCAAAGACAATGACATAGTTGAACAAACAGAACAAGAGAATACTACATGGTTCAAGATCAGAAAAGGTTAGAGTCGGGGTTTTATCCTTTCACCATACTTATTTACTTTGTATATTGAACAAATAATCCAAGAAGCTGCACTACACAAAGAAAAATGCAGCATCAAATTGGAGGAAGGTTTATTAACAACTTGTCATATGCAAATGGCACAGCCTGGCTTGCTGAAAATAAGAACTTGAACTCAATGTAAAGACAATAACTTTTTTTCACAAGCATACAATGATAAACAGAAAAGTTTGAAGTTATCAGGCATTTCACCTTGCTTGGAGCTACAATCAAGGTTCATGGAAGAAGCAATCAAGAGATAGGTAACACATTACATTGGGTAAATATGCTGCATAAAGCTTCTTTAAGATGTTGAAAAGCAACTAAGGTGTGCCTTACCCAAACCATGGTATTTCCAATTGCCTCATATGCATGTGGTAGTTGCTCAATGAATTGTCATAGTTGTTCAGGAAGAATTGGTGCCTTTGAACTATGTTGTTTGTAAAGAATATTGAAAGTACTATGGACTTTCAGAAGAACAAACAAATCTCTCCTGTAGGAAGCACAGTAAAAATAGCAAGAGAAAGAAGTCCTTGAATAAAGGGCATCATGCACATTCAAAGTAGAGTCAGTGACAAAGCAGATGACTCTCCAGGAGATGGGTGGACAAAGTGGCTACAACCATAAAAGCAATTGTGAGGATGGTGCAGGGCCAAGTGGCAATTTGTTTCATTGTACATAGGTTTCTATGAGTTGGTACCTACACAGTGGCACTCCAAACAACAGAGGCAGCGTGTTGAACACATAGTAAGTACTGCAAATGCTTGTAGAGATGAGTGTATAGATTGCTATTAACTCAAAGATGGCAAGAAATACCCTAACTTGACAAGTTATTTCCAAGTACTATTGTTACATACTATCGACTCATGAAGGACCTGTGAACAACACAAAACATTGCCTATTACTGCACCATCTTTACAATTGTTGCATTCTTTTTTTATATATATATATTTTAAATTTTATTGGGGGCTCTTACAGCTACTACAACATTCAGTACATCATTTGTATCAAGCACATTTGCACACATATTTCCACATACATTTCCCAATATTTTCCACTTGAGCCCTTGATACAAGCTCCTTAAAAAAAAAAAAAACCCTCCCCTTTCCCTTCCCCTCTTTTTTTAAAAAAAATTAATCATTTTATTGGGGGGCCCCTACAACTCCCATCACAATCCCTAACAACATCAGTTGTATTCAGGCCACTTTTACACACCCATTGCCATCATCACTCTCAAAACATTCTCCCTCCCTCCAGGCCCCCATTATCTGCTCCCTATATTACCCTTCCTCCCCACCCTTCCCCTTGAATGCTTAGTAGTTTACAAATTATTTTTTCATCCTGTACACTGTCCAATGTGTCCCAACACTCACTTCCCTGTTGTCCATGCCCCAGAGAGGAGGCTACGTGTAGATCCCTGAAGTTGGCTCTCCCTCTCCATTCCTCCATCCCTCCACCCTCCTGGTATTATCACTCCCATCACTAGTCTTGATGGATCATCTATCCTAAGTTTCCCATGTTTCCAACTTCACTGTACATCTCCTGGTCTAGCTGGATTTATGTGGTAGAATTGGGGTCATGATAGTGGGTGGGAGGCAGCATGGGAACTAGAGGAAGGTTGCATATTTCACTGAAGACAAATGTGTGCATAAGGAAAGGTGGTGAAGAAGCTGATGGTGCCCGGCTATCAAAAGATGGAGCATCTGGGGACTTAAAGGCTTGAAAATAAACAAGCAGCCATCTAGCTCAGAAGCAACAAAGCCCACATGGAAGAAGCACACTAGCATGTGGAATCATGAGGTGTCAAAGGGGTGAGATATCAGGCTTCAAGAACTCAAAAGCACAACTTTGCATGCTCACTTTCCTGATATGATCCCTGAGGACAAATGTGTGCATATGCAAATGTGGTGAAGAAAGCTGATGGTGCCCAGCTACCAAAAGATATAGCATCTGGGGACTTAAAGGCTTGAGTAAACAAGCGGCCATTCAGCTCAGAAGCAATAAAGCCCACACGGAAGAAGCACACCAGCCTGTGTGATCATGAGGTGGTGAAGGCATCCGGTGTCAGGTATCAATGAGCTAAAATTATATTATTATTAATGAGGGGGAGTACAGATTGGGGACCCAAAGCCCATCAATAGGTGAGGTGACATCCTTTTGCAGAGGACTTACAAGAAGGAGATGAGTCAGTTAAGATACAGGGAAGGAGCTATGAAATAATTGTTACATTCTTATGAGTCCATTGTCACAGTCACTGTGCCAACCAGTCTTAAATACATCAATTCTTCTCTTGTCTTCCTTATTTGTTGTCCCACTTTAATATGTCAATGTCATGACTGAAAAGGTCATAGTTTGGGTCATGTGCACCTTGGTCTTCAATGTTACACCACATCCTCGCTCTTCAGCACTTTTAAGGACAATGTAATGGCTCATTTGATCTCGTGACTACTTTTATGAACATTGTGGATCTAAATAAAATGAAATCCTTGAGAACTAAAAATTTTTTTCTTCATTCATTATGAGATTGTCTCTTGGCCCAGTTGTGAAGATTTTGGTTCTTTTCATACTGTGTTGTAATCTATACTGAAGGCTGTAGTCTCTGAGCTTTGTCAGCAAGTAATTCAAATCCTCCTCAATTTCAACAAGATTGTGTCATCTGCATATCAAAGGATGCTAATAAATGTTCCTTTAATCCTAAGTACTGCTTCACATTGCCCAGTCTTTCAGATTATTTGTTTAGCATACAGATTGGATAAAAATGGTGAAAGGATACAATCCTGATGTACACCTTTGCTGCTTTTACATAATGCAGTATTCTCTTGTTCTGTTCTTGTTTTCATAGCATGTGGTTGATAATTCCTACAATTTCAGTTGAGCATCTAGAAAATTGAAAGATAATAAAAATTATAAAGTCTTTCCTGAGATGATAAAAATACTAACCAGGCTGAGCCCTGGTGGCGAAGTGGTTGTGTGAGGGACTGCAGCCCACAGGGTTGACGGTTCAAATCCAGCAGCAGCTCTCCAGGAGCAAGGCTGGGCTTCGTACTCCTATCAGGGCAGTGATGCCACAAAAAAAAATTACCAACTAAACTGTATTGCTCATAGACTCACCTGCAATGGTGAGATGGAAGATAGAGTTACTATCATGAGACTGAATTCCCAAGTTGGAATTCCTCCCCCAATTACAGATTATCTTAAAGATAAGATTTGCTCCTAAGTAAACATATTCATACATTTTGTTAATTCAATCCACTTAGTTTAGATTATATACCATAATCAAGAACCTTTACATTTTAGGAGCCTGAATTTCACAATTAGGGTTTTTGTGTTTGTTTGTTTTGTTTGTCACAATTAGGTTTTTATGAAGGAAGAAACCATAAATATTTTTACAACATTTAAAATGTTTGTTGAACTTTGCTTCTTAGCAGCTTGCCTTTGCTGTGTCCTCTGTATCCTTTTCACCAAGCCCAAAGCTGAAAGAACATAGCAGATGTTCAGCTAATTGCTTTTCCATGTGTGTGTATGTGTGTGTTTAGTGTGGCTGTTTTCCAAAGGCATCAAGAATAGGCATTGCTTATTGATGGCCATTTTTTCTTCCTTTTGTTCTAGTCTAATCAATCCAGGAAACTTAAATGAGTCTTATATGGAGTAATTAGGCACCAGTCTTTTGACATAATTTGTTGGAAAAACTATTCTTTCTCCACTAAATTGCTTTTTTATTCTGCAAAAAAAAAAAAAAATCAACTCTCTCTTTCCTTCTCTCTTCCTGTACACACGAGGGCACATAAACAATTTTGTGTAAAAGTGAAATTTAAAGATAATAGAATTTTTCTACAAATGTTTTGAAACTCGTGTGTGTGTGTGTGTATGTGTGTTTCTTAGACTGGGCTCTCTAGAGAAGTAAGACAGAATTTTTTATGTGTATTCATGGAGATATTATATCAACAAATGAATCACACAGGTGTAGAAAAGGGTAAGTTCAAGTCTAAGCATATTCTAAGACCATTGGTCAGATTTTAAGCTGGCAGCTTCTCCTCACTCCAGTAACTGTGACGTCTGATGAACCCAAAAGTGGCAGGAAACCACAGGCTGGTGGCTGAAGAGGTGCATGAATCCAAAGTCAATAGGTTAGGCTTATGGCAGCAGAGTTAAATGAATCCAAGTTTCACTGATTGGATGGCAGGTTGCTGATAACTCCCAGGGATGGCAGGTGGTATGGCAGTGCTTGGGTCCAAGTTCAAAGAACCAGAGCTCTATGAATCAGATACAAGGTTCAGGCCCAGCAAAAAAGAAAAACATTCACAGCATTCACTTATATAGGAAGCAGCCCACCTCCCACCCATCTCACCCCCATCCCACCCATCTCACACTTCCAAGATGAATGAATGAATTGAATCAGGGTTGTAACTTGAGAGGGTGTTGTATTTCATTTTAATTTTATCTCACTATGGAGGTTTACAACTGAGTGACTGATTTCATTGTTTCAGGTGACGTAATGAGAGAGTACTAGGTGTTAATTGCCAAACCACTGAGAATCCAGCCATAGCCAAGTTGACTAAAACCATATCACAGTGTGTAAATAGTTATATGTGTTCCCTGGTGGTGGTGTGATTCGATTGTTAGCTAAAAGTTCAGTGATTGAAATAGACCAACTGTTCCATCAAAGAAAGATGAGCAGTTTGAGATTTACAGCCTCAGAAACCCTACAGGGTTTCCATGAGTCGGAATCAACTTGATGGCAGTGAAAGAGAGATGAATCTGAATGAACTCAATGGTAGTGGGATTTGGAGGGCTTATCTACACTAGTGAACATATATATTTGCATGCAAATGTATGTGCTGTTATTTGGTGAAGGTTGTTAGGTGTTGTCAGTTGAAACCTCATACATGGAAGCTTTAAAAAGTTTATGATATGCAAGCTTATATGATCACAAGGTGCTGAGAGGATTAGCCATCAGGCATAAAAGAATAAAAAAATATCATTGTGTGCTCACCTTCCCAAAATGATCACTGAAGACAAATGGGTGCACAAGTAAATGTGGTGAAGAAAGCTGATGGTGCCCAGCTATCAAAAGATATAACATCTGGGGTCTTAAAGGCTTGAAGGTAAACAAGCAGCCATCTAGCTGAGAAACAACAAAGCTCACATGGAAGAAGCACACCAGCCTGGTGATCATCAGGTGTGGAGCAGATCAGCTATCAGCATCAAAGAAGAAAAAAATCATATCATTGTGAATGTGGGGGGCGGGGTGCAGAGTAGGGACCCAGGGCCCATCTGTAGGCAACTGGACATTCTCTTGAGGAGGGGTCGCAGGAGGGAGACAAGACAGTCAGGGTGCAGATTAGCAAAGATGAAGCTTACAATTTTCCTCTAACTCTTGAATGCTCTCTCCTTCCCACTGCCCTGATCCTGGTTCTTCCTTGCAACTCTGGCTGGACCAGAGGATGTACACTGGTACAGATAGGAACTGGAAACACAGGGAATCCAGGACAGATGATCCCTTGGGGTCAGTGGTGAGAGTGGCAATACTAGGAGGGAGGAGGGAAGGTGGAGTAGAAGGGGGGAACAAATTACAGGAATCTATATATGGCCTCTTGTCTAGGGGACAAATAATGGAAAAGTGGGTGAAGGGAGACATCGGACAGTTTAAGATATTACAAAATAATAATTTATAAATTATGAAGGGTTCATGAGTGAGGGGAGAGGGAAGAGAGAGGGGAAAATGAGGAGCTGATACCAAGGGCTCAAGTAGAAAGCAAATGTTTTGAGAATGATGATAGCAACAAATGTACAAGTGTGTACAAATGTGCTTGACACAATGGATGGATGGATGGATTGTGATAGGAGTTGTATAAGTCCCCAAATAAAAATGATTTTTTAAAAAGTCTGTGATAAAGATGGAATGAAAATAGAATGGAATATTTTTGCAAACATTTTGAAGCTCCTTCAAACACATATAGATGAAAGTAAGTCACAAAACATTGCTATTAGGGTTCTAACCCATACATATATGGGCTTATTCTAAAGAAAACATGTTTAAATATGTCTCTGCAGTTAACAAAGAGCTCCAAATAAGTTCATTCAGTAAAATACTTGCCTAAGTCTTTTTAGGTTTCACTCTAAACATCGACTTCTAGGACCATCTGCTGAGTCAGTTAAACTCAAAACAAAAAGTCAGCTCAGAATGCCATAGGTACTATTTTTTTATTATTATTATTTCTTAGGGATAATATTGAAAGATTTTCTCAAAGGACACAGGGAAATCATGAGAATTTATTTGGAAGAAGTTTTTTTTGGGGGGGGGCATCACTGCCCTCTGGTGGAGCTGGAATTGAACCTCCATCCCAGTGGGCTGCAGTCCTGCGCACAACCACTATGCCACAGGGGCCAGCCCCTTGAAGAAGTTTTAAGAAAATTAAAAACTGTATTGATGAAAAAAAGACTGGTCAAGCTAAATTTAGTCTCTGCCCCTCCTTTCCGCCCTTCACAACAATAATGTCTATAATTCTTTGAGGGCAGTAGGACTGTGTATAAGAATTTCACTGGGCTGAGCCCTGGTGGCGTAGTGGTTGTGTGCGGGACTGCGGCCCACTGGGACGGAGGTTCAATTCCAGCAGTGGGACTGGGCCTCCTACTCCCACCACCAGAGAGCAGTGATGCCAAAAAAAAAAAAAATTTTCACTGAAAAATCCTACTCTGTTCATCCTCCAAGTCTTGAAACTTGCCCTTTCAGATTTGCAAAACTCAAAGAATGTTTCAAAGGAACACAGCCTGAGTCCTTTAAGGATGCCAATACTACTAATTTGACATGGCATAAATCAAACTGAACACAATTCTTCTGGGAAAGGTTATGGAGATAGAAACAGCAATTTCAAATGTGTGAACACTTAGATGGAGGATATGTCAAGAAGGAATAGCTTCATCTTTTGTTATCATTGTATAATAGAAATTTCTGTATTTTGTAGTAATATTTTATGAGGGTTTTTTTTCTATCAACAGCATACAAGTGCTCAACTTCTAAATCTTTACCAAAAGATTTCTATGTACTACATTTTCTTAACAGAATAGTATATGTTTATTAGTTGCTTGAATTTTACTTGTTTATGAATCACTAGTTCAGGTCCTCCACCCAGCTTTGTCTGGGATGATGATCCTTATTGTTGTTGTTTTTTTTTTTTGGGGGGGGGGGGCTCCAGGGGGGCATCACTGTCTCTGGTGGTCATGAGCGCTACCCAGTGCTGCTCCTGAGAGCTGTCGCTGGATTTGAACCGACAAGCCTGTGGGCCACAGTGTCGTACTCAACCATTTATTCCGTCGGGCCTCAGCCCTCCTTATTGTTTTTGTTTTTTTTCTTACAAAGAACAGTGAATGCTTGCAAATGTAGAATCTGTCTTTAAGGTTGTTTAGGTGAGTGAGGGTCACAGAAATGCATGAGGTCACGTCTGTCTACTATCCCGGGTGCTCACCTGGAGAGCCAAGCCGAGAAGAGCCCTGTGCAAAGGCTGCAGGTCACTCCCTCTCTTGAGAAAGCGCAGAGCAATCTTCCACTTCTCTCATGACACTAGGCCAGTAATCCGCACCAGAACCTCTGCTCAGAGCAAATACAAGGGCAAGTAAAGAAACATGTGTGTATGTGCATATATGTACTATATACTCGTGTATAAGCTGAGAAGTTTTTGTAGTAAACTTCCCAATATATATATTTCTGTATGTGTTTATGATAAACAGAAAGTGTTTATACAGGTCTCTGCCATTAGTATATGCCTTAGGCAACCTTTTTTTTTAAGATACTTTTTTGTGCCATGAAGAAACACAATTTGAGATCAAGGTGAAGAAAAGATTTTTAATAAAACTCCAGTGGAAATCTTCTCAAATCATGAGACCTTCACAACAAGTTTAGAGGGAGGCTGAACAATAGCTTTTAGAAGGATTAAGTGTTTAAAGAAAGGTCAGGAAGACCTCAACAATGAGCAAGGGACAGAAAACAGTCCACCTGGAGGAATGAGAAAACCGTGGCTGAAGTCCAGAAACTGCTGACGCACTGGGCATTTACTGTGGGTATGAAAGTTATTGGTGATGAGAACCCATAAGGCCAGGCCTTTTCAATTTCAAGTGAACATCTAGGCCTCAGACGGGGTTGGCCTGATGAGTGCCAACACCATTGTTCAAACATCAGCTAACTAAAAGTTGACCTTTCCAACAGCATTTTCAGCAAGGCTAAAGCTAATGAAGATGGTTTTGTGGAACAATTCATAACGAGATGGTGAGTCTCAGATTTACCAACAGAGCAAGTTTCAATCAAAACTGTGGCTTCTGAGGGATTTGGGTGACCTAGTTAAATTTAAGACAAAAAGTTAGCTCACAAGTTTCTGGGGTCTGTTTTTAAAGATGCTAAAAGGGTCAACTTCATAGATAGTCTACCAGGACACTGTCTAATCTTGAATGCTTAGTACAATAAGGAGAAAGAAAGAAAGAAAGAAAGAAAGAAAGAAAGAAAGAAAGAAAGAAAGAAAGAAAAAGTTTTAAGAGAATTGAAAATTACATTGGTGAGATAAAGACAAGGAATGTTGCTTCAATGAAATGTGTTCCTATCACAATGCTCTTGCTGATTCTTCAAAAACATCAAGGTCTGGGGCTGAGCCCCAGTGGCGTAGTGGTTGTGCACGGTACTGCAGCCCACTGGGATGGAGGTTCGATTCCAGCTCCACGGAGCAAAGGCTGGGCCTCCTACTCCCACCACCTGAGGGCAGTGATGCCCCTCCCCGCCCCCCCCCCCCCAAATAGCAAGGTCTGTCCCATGGGATTACTGGTGAGAAATCATACCCCATCCACCCTGTAGCCCTCGTTTTACTCCTTCAGAAATATTTTTTTTGGGGGGGTGGGCATCTGCTCTCCGGTGGTGGGAGTAGGAGGCCCAGCCCCACTGCTGGAATTGAACCTCCGTCCCAGTGGGCCGCAGTCCCACACACAACCACTACGCCACCGGGGCTCAGCCCCCCAAGATTCTAAGAACATTTTAACCCTTCAATGGTGCCCAAACTGCCATTTTTGATAAGGTGTGCATGGAAGAGTGCAGAATTCTTTAATGAGGGATCAGAGGCATGTAAATACCACTTTAGAAAGGTATTGATCTTGAATGAGTCTAGATCTAAAACCAATAGTGTCAACTTTTCATTTTTTATTTTAACAAAGATTTCTGATTATGTAGTAGTTTTTTACTCTTGTACTAGCAGTGTATAAGTTCTTAATAGCCAACCCCTTATAATAAATTGTATGTGTTACTATTTTTATCTCATAGGTGGGGAGATTTAAATGCTTGTATACATTTCTACATCACCAATGAAGCAGAACATTTTATATTTATTAGTAACTTGGATTTCATTTGTTTGTTCGAGTTCTTTATGCATTTTTCTTTGGGGTGATGTTCGTAATTGACTTTTTTCTTTCAAATAACAATAACTCATTACAAATGTGATATCTGCCTTTCAGGTTGTGTTTGTGGATGAATGTTGGATCACAGAAATGCATAAAATCACATATATCTTATTGCCCCAAATGCTCAGCTCTGTAAAAAGGCTATGAACAACTCCCTGTCTTGAGATAGCATAAATATATCTTCCACTTTCCTTATGACACAATGCCAGGAATCTACACCAGACTGTCTCTGCTAGGGCAAGTCAAAAAAAGTATTTCTATTTGATGGGAAAGGGGGTCCTGTTCATAGATGCATGGATTTATTCCAAACAGAAGATATTTATTCAAGTCTCTGCAATCAGTGGATGGCTACAGACAAGTTCTCTCAATAATACACTTGTCTTAGCCTATAGACTACCTTGGAGAAAAAAGGCATTTTTTGTGCCTTGAATACAATTTTGAGTTCAAGGATAATATCAGATTCTTAATAAAATTCAAGTGGACACCTTCCCAAATCATTAGACCTTTGTAAAGAGTTTACAGGGGGGATCACCCATGTGAACCAACAGTTTTTAGAAGGATTAAATGTTTAAAGGAAGGCCAAGAAAACCTCAAAGATGAGCAAAAGGACAGAAAAATATTCCACCTGGAGGAATGAAGAGACTGTGGTCATAATCCAGAAACTGTTGACACCCAGGTGTTTACCATGGGTGGGATGGTTAATGATGCTGAGATCACAATGGTCAGGCATTTTCCATTTTAAGCTCACATCAGGGCCTTGGTAGCTTTGGACTTGATGCTTGCCAGCACTGTTGTACAAAGATCAGCATTTTCAGCAACCCTGAAATCAATGCTGCTGATTTTGTGGAACAATTCATAATTGAGGTTGAGTCATAGATCCACCAAGATGATCCAAGAAGTAAATTCCATCCAAGTGTGGCTTCTCAGGGATTCTAGTAAACCAGCTAAATTCAAGGCAAAGAGGTTATGAGGACTGTTTTTTGGGGGGATGCAAAAGGGGACATCTCCTTATATTTTCCATAAAGACACAAAAATTGTTCTAAGAAAATTGAAAATTGCACTGATAAGATAAAGGCCAGGAATGTTTCCCTGAGAAAATCCACCCACTCCCACCCCTACCATCCCAATATAATGTATCTGCTCATTCTTCAAGTGTAATAAGGGCTGTCATCAGTCTGTCAGGTTCTGTTGATGAGTGAATGTTGGGTCACAGAAATGCATAATGTCAAGTCTATCATGTCTTAAGAATCTCTCTAATGTTTTAAAAATCATGGCTTTGGCTGAACCCTGGTGGCTTAGTGGTAGTTTGCGGGACTGCGGCCCACAGGGTTGACAGTTCAAATCCAGCAGCAGCTCTCCAGGAGCAAGGCTGGACTTGCTACTTCTACCAGGGCAGAGATGCCACACACACAAAAATTAAAAATCATAGCTTTATGTAGTTAATCTTTTGTTGTATGTTTGTTTCAAATATGAGTCACTTGAGTCTTCTTTTCGCCATATTGAATGAGAGCAGTAGTCTGACTTTATTGTTGCTTTAGAGGACTGATATTTATGCTGCTAAAACATGAACACAACTTTATTATTCCAACATAACAAAGAGGAACCTACAATAGGTATGTAAAGCCCCCAAATTATGTCTTCTTCACCTTTGCAACCTTAGTATCGATCACAGTCCTAGCCTCTAGCACAGTGTTCTCAACCTGTGGGTCACAGCTCCTTTGGGGGTCAAACGACACTTTCACAGGATCATTATGAATCAGACACCTGGTTCAGAGCAGTAGACAATTTCAGTTATGAAGTAGCAATGAAAATAATGTTATGGCTGTGGGGGGTGGGGGCCACCACAACCTGAGGAACTGTGTTAAAGGTTTGAGAACCACTGCTCTACCACCTAAAAACCAAGCTCCCTGCCATCAAGTCAATTTCTATAGGGGAGGCTAGAACTGTCCCTGTGGGTTTCTGAGCAGAAAGCCTCGTCTTTCACCTACAGAGCAGCTTGTGGCTTTGAACTGCTGTCTTTCTAGTTAGCAGCTCAATGTATAGCCTCATACACCATCAGGGCTTTCTGCCTATAGCACATGGTGGGTATTTAACATATATTTCAAAAATTAATCTTAAGTGAAATAAAAAAGCAGAGTTATTAGAGGGACATTGCATTCCAATGTTGTTTTTGAATTCTCTGTTACTCTGTGTGTGTGTGTGTGTGTGTGTGTGTATATATATATATATATATATATGTATGTTTTGCCATCAAGTTGATGTTGATTCACCAAGACCCTATTGGACATGATAGAACTGCCCCTATGAGTTTCTGAGACTCTTAACTCTTTAAAGGCGTAGAAAATCCCTTCTTCTGTCCAAGGAGCAATTGGTGGTTTTGAACTGCAAATCCTGCCATTAGCAGCCCAAGACATGCCATTATGGCTCCTCTCGGAACAAATTACAATATCATAATTTGCCTGTAAGCAGGATTAATCCATGTTCAGTTAAGCACTGGGTGGAGAGAAATAGCTCTACCTTATGCTGAAAGTATCATGAGATACTGAAATGCGGAAAGTCCCATGGACTGCAAAAGGACAAACCAATCTGTGTTGGAAGAAGTATGACCAGAGTGCTCATAGAAGCAAGGATGGCAAGACTTTGTCTTACATACTTTGAACATCATGTCGGGAGAGGCCAGTCCCTGGAGAAGGGCATCATGCTTGGTAAAATGAAGGAGCAGTGAAAAAGAGGAAGACCATCACGGAGATGCACTGACACGGTGCCTCCAACAATAGGCTCATTAAATCATGATTATTCACTGGGCATGGCTCTGCGTGGTCGGCAGTTTGAACCACCAGCAGCGCTGCAGGAGAAAGACAAGGTTTTCAACTCCCATAAACACAGTCTCAGAAGCCCCCCAGGGGTCACTATGAGTCAGCATTGGCTTGATAGCAGTGGGTTTGCTATGTTTGGGTAAGGAAGGGATAAGACTGTGCGGTGCTTTATTCCATTGAACATAGGGTCACTATGTGTCCTAGCGTTGTAACCTAACAATAGCACTTCTTTGCCTTTAGTAAAAATACTGTTTCTTTAAGAAACTCAGAACCTATTTTGTCCCATTTGTCAGGCTTGACTCACCTGCATTAAGAAACACCTGTATTCCCTCAGGGTAGTAGCTTTGGAACACTTGTATAAATTAAACACTTGCCTGTAGGGATTCTAAAGTTCTAGGTCAAAAGTTGCAATAAAGGAGAAAGTCTCAGAGTTATGGTCTAATAGACCTTATGATATAGGCTAAACAAACACTCAATTGCATTTTGATGAGCCATTCACTAGTGTTTGCTCAATACCTACTTTGTCTTAACACTAGATGTGCCGACTGGGGAGATCAGAAAGGAAATGGACATGTGATTCCCACTCTCAAAGAGCAAAGTTATGGTTAAGCTGAGGAGGAAGGAAAAATGGGTCGCCTGAATGTATTAGGTTAGTTTTTGGTCTGAGCATATGGTTAGAGACAGATTTTATAGCCACGAATCCCAGGTTGACAAGCATTCAGCGCAACAAACTTATTTTACTGCCCATCACATGCTATTTGCTTCACTTGACACTGATGGTTCCAGTAGGATGGGTGCAATGTCCCAGTTACTTCCAGGACATGAAGTATTTTTTAACCCAGAGTTCTCATGCAACCCTCCCTGGGTCGGTCTTTGAAGAAAAATGTGCGTCCCCTTTTGGCTGACCAATTGGCAAATGTCCCCTCTCCCTGAACGGACTGATTAGAAAAATGTCCCCCTCCTGCCAGTGGACAGAGCCCTGGGCTAAGCAGAGAGGTAGCTGGAATTTGACTCCTGCTCACACTGATGGCAGAAGCTGTACTACCTTCTGCCCTATTTGTTCATGAGAAATCTTCCCTTTGACCTCATTCCTTGTTCCTTGCATTTTCAAATCTAGCCAAGTCTCTAAGTCAGGTAAAAAGGAGGGAATCTGTTGCCTCAAAATGTTGCTATGACTAATTAGCCCCTTGCATTGCCTTCCCAGTTCCCCAGCTCTGATGTTTTCTGCATTATTGCAGAAAATATGGGTATCTCTCATTTCCTCTCCATGTTGGTAGACATGATGGCAAGAGGTCTGAAGGGCTGTCATAAGAAGCCCTGGGCAGCTGGAGCCGTTTTTGCCAATACATGCATTTCAGTGTTACGACTTATGAGCAAAGACAAGAGAGTTAGACTATCTTTGAGCAAATACACAATCCTCCAGTGACCCCTCTGGCAGTACATCAGAGGCTCTGCAATAGGGCTCCAGGCAGCCACTGGAAGCCAGCTAGATTTGATGGGAGAGCCTCTACAGTAGTCAGCTTTTAAAAATACCCACACTGGGCCGAGCCCCGGTGGCGTAGTGGTTGTGCGCGGGACTGCGGCCCACTGGGACGGGGGTTCAGTCCCAGCCGTGGGGCTGGGCCTCCTGCTCCCACCGCCGGAGAGCAGTGATGCCCCCCCCCCCCCCCCAAAAAAAAATACCCACACTCTACACACTGCAGGACAACCTGCTTCCTTGTGAGTGTATTTAATGACTCCAAACCAGGCTTGATTGAGACTTAGGCTGGACTGTTCCCTAGAGTACTTTGGAAGATGACTGTTGTTTGCAAAACTTTCCTTTGTATCTGGGCTGCCTCAAGGGTGTGTAACTGTGGCGTTCCCATAACTGATGCTAAATACAGGAGGCTTAATGGTGAGAACCTTGAGGGTTTTAACAAGCTTTGCTATAAATTCGCTGGGATTTGTTGATACTACCAAGTGTACTAAAGTTAATGTCTTGAAAATATATATAATTATTGTTCTTTGTTAGAAAATAATAGATTGATAGCCCTCTTTCAGGGTTAGTATCCAACAGCTATTTGGAAAGCAAGAGATTTGCACCTCTTTCATCTGTATTTGTTCAGCCTACTCAACCTTCAGATAAATAAATAGCAATCTCACCAAATTAGGAAAGTTGAGAAGAGCTGAGTTAGATGAAGAAAATGATAAAAAAAAATTGACGAAGAAAATGTTGGCATCTATTAAACTCACTCACTGCCATCAAGTTGATTCTTACACAAAATGATCTTTCAAGATAGGAAACAAATGTCCCTAAGGGTTTCCAAGACTGTAACTCTTTACATCTTTCTCTCTCAGAGTGGCTGCTGGTTTTGAACTGCTAGCCATAGTATTGTCAGCCCAGGGCTCCTATGTGGTCATCTTAGGAAAGAGGAGACTGAGCCAAGTTTCACGCACACAGCACTGTTTTGAGTAGACGGTGTAAAGTGAGCGATGGCACGTGAAGAGGGCCTTTCGCGTTGGGGTGGAGGATGCAATTGAATGGGTAGATGGAAGAAAATGGTGAACTATTTAGAAACTCAGGGATAGAGTTTAAAACCCATAACAACACTTGCTACTAGCTGCCTTTGAGGTGGCTCAAATGTCTGGTAACCACCTAGGTGTGAAGTAGACTTGGCTGTTCAAGTCTGTGACCTTGGGAAGCAGGTCTTCAGGCCTGCGTTCCAACACACCTCTGGGGAAGTTCTAACCGCCATCCTCTGGGCTACTGCTAGTGCCAGGTGCCATCAAGTCGGTTCCAACTTATAGCAACCAGAGTTGCAACAGAAGGGAATCTTTCCCAGTCCCATGCTATCCTCACAATTGTTATGTTTCAGTCCATGGTTGCAGCCACTACATCGGTCCATCTGTTGCGGGTCTTCCTCTTTGAGGGCTGTCCCTCTGCTTACTCAAGTTGGATGTCCTGGAGGCTAGCAGCCCAGTGCTTCATCGTGCCAGAGGAATCATGTCAAAGAAAGAAAACCAGCCAGTGTGCAGAGGAGAAAAGAAAAGAAGGGCATTTAAGGAAGTTTGCTCCAGTGTTTGGGATGCCATTGGTAAAAGGAGGACTAAGAGGTTTTTCTGGGGTCGAACCGCATGAAGGTCATTGGGGACCTTTGCAAGAGCAGTCTGGATGAGGTGGAAAGTACAGAAGCCAGGGTGGAGTGGAGGAAGATTAGTGAGGCTTTGCTTTTGGCAAGAGCTCTGAAGAAACCTCCGTCCTGCAGGGGACACATTCTCTGAGGCATCACTGGTCTCAGAGGAAGGAGGGGAGGCTTTTAGAGTTCACCCTCATAAAGAAATGCACTGAGGCAGACTGGCAGGTAGAAAGAACTGGGGAGCGACTGACAAGCCCTGATGGCAGATGTTGTCAGCAGGATAGTCCCTAGAGCCTGGCACCTTGGGCCAGCATGACGTAGGGAAGTGGGAAGGCTGAACAACCCCCGAAGGAAAAATACCTCCGATTGAGAGCCTGTGGCAGAAAACTGTGAGCTATCCCACTGAAGTTTATTCTATCATCTCTTCCTGGGCAAACAGCTAAACTACTTTACTTAGCCTCTCAGCTAGGAATGGCCAACCTGCAGTGCTGTTGTCAATTTGAATGGCAAGGCTGTGGACAACTTCTGCTTTAGTTTCTTATTAGAAAACTTCATCTCATTTGTACTCTCTAGACTGACAATGACTGAGATCCCACCCCCGGCCCTACCCCCGAAGGCCTGTGTGGAAGATGGCAGAAGCACTAACAGCCTGAGTCTCTGAAGAATTGCCTGGAGCAAAGCTGTTCACAACCTCTACCTGTTCACCTGTGCAAGGCCATGCAGGAGGGATGCTCATGGACCCATCTCTCTTGTATGAAGAGAAATGAATTTCTTTGTTTATGATGACATCTGATTGTTGTGCTGCTTGTTACAGTAGCTCAGCCTGTCTTCCTAGCAGAAACTGTTATCTTTCACCCAGACACAAAGCTGGCATCTGTTGTCTTGACTTGGCGGGTAGGCTGCAGGTGGTGAGAACATAGACATTGCTGTCTGGAGAGCCTCTATATAGCATGGCACATTGTTTAGTAAAGTTGTAGCCTATGGTAATTGGGTGTAACGCTAGTGTCTAGATGAAGGGGGATGCACCAGCTTATCGATTTGTTCCCACTTCTTCCTAAAAATACAAACTCAGGAGTTGCAACCCAATGCATGACCACTGCACCCCAAGGGCTTTCAGCTTCTGAGAGGTGGATTTACCTAGAAGCTACTGAAAGCTCAAGTTTTAGGGAGCATCACTGGCATGGAGTATTGTCGGTGGGAAGGGTCTGGGCAATGTGTTCTCATTGGCATATGATTTCTACAACTGTTTTCAAGTGTAAGATACTCTTCTATATCCACAGTCAACTCAGGCAATTCTCTTCCTCGACGTCAAGAATTGACCTGTTTGCCATCCACATCATGATGTGCAAAAGATGGGTTGGTTACTATCCACATCAGCAGCTTGAAGAGACATCCTAAGCCTGGCCTTCACCCAGGCTGACTGAAGGACCCAGGATTCGTTTAGGGGCTCAGCCACTGATTAATTAAATTCCAAGAATACAGAGGTCCCTGTGCTGCAAACCTTCTCAATCCAAGTAGACGGGTGTAACATTGAGCCAGTGACAAACACCCTTTGTGTCAGTAACACTCACGATGGAGATAGATACGGCAACTAGTCGCACAGAGCCAGGTGACCGTCAACAATGGCAGTGGTGAAAACGAACACGACAGGGTTGGGAGACGGCACTGGTAGACAAAGTCTGTCCAGGGGATGGAGCGGGGGGCTCCTAGCAGAAGGTCACTCGTGGAGCACAGACTTGGGTATACTCCCTACTGGGACTGCCCATGAACATTCGGCCTTGAGAGCTGTAAGGTCTAATCTGGGCACTGGCCTAGAGCTACCCCAAGACTGCTGCTTGATCGATGTACCAGCCAGCACAAGAAGCCAGATGTGACCAAGAAAAGCCTCAGAGACAGAGAGACTGAGCACAGTCACCACACATGGCCTGAGCTAGTGACACACCTGCCGATGCCTGATCCACAGTACACCTTCCCAGTGACATAAAAATGAAAACGTCCAATTTGGGCAGGGAAAGTTGGTCCTCTTTTAGACTTAAGAGGGTTCCTTCCCTCCATAACTATGTGGAGTACTTGTAGGAATGATGGGAAATAGTTCACCTCAATTCTGTTCCTAATATTTACTGTTGCCTTATGCTAACAATAATAAATGTTTTCAATGGCTATCACTGTTCTGCCTTGTGTATATAACCCATTTGATCAGATAGTTGAATCTCAATTTAAGAAGTCTCATGATTGCATGGGATTCAGAGCATAATTCATGTGTACGCACATGCATGCATATGTGTTCATGCATATGGCCGGGTGATGCATTCAGGTTGGTTTGCGTAAGATATAGTATATGGTTTACTGGTACTTTTATGTATGGGTAAGTCATTGCTAATCACTCCAGTGTAAGAATGATATCTAAGAATATACGTACTGCTTGCTGCTGGCTCAATCACCTAGAGCCAGTGCAGGTAGAGAGTGCATTACTGTATGAATCAGCTCTTGGGCACTCAGGATAATAGCTAAGTGAATAGTGCAGTAAAACAAGATTTGAAAAGCATAAAGGCAGAAGGTAGTCTATGGAAAAGTTTTCTTGTCACTCCAAAACAAAAGCCAAACTCCCTGTACTTGAGTGAATGCCAACTGGCAGCGACCCCCTCGAAGGGCCTGTGTGAGCTTCTGAGACATCGTCACTCTTTATGGGACTAGGACCCATCTTGCTCACAGATCTTCTGGACGGTTCACACTGCTGACCTGGTGGACTGCAGCTCAATGTGTAATCACAAAGCCACTAGTACTCCTAGAGATATAAAATTGAAAATGGAGGCTGAGCCCCGGTGGCGTAGTGGTTGTGCGCAGGACTGCGGTTCACTGGGATGGAGGTTCGATTCCAGCTCCATGGAGCAAAGGCTGGGCCTCCTACTCCCACCACCTGAGGGAAGTGATGCCCCCAAAAACAAACAAACAGAACAAAACAAAAAAAGAAAATTGAAAATGGGAAGCAGTCGTATTGGTAACTTAGTGAATTGTATATTTTAGGTACGTACATTTTTTTCTGTAGGTATATTATATGTAATTAAACCTTTAAATATTTGTAAGTAACCGATTAGGAGAGAAACATGTGGCATTCTTCTTCCTTAAAAATTGATAAGAAAAAGAAAGAGGAAACCCCCCCCCACCCCCACCCACACACACACCAAAAGACATAGATAGGGGCAGAGAAGGGCACTAACCCACCCCAGGGCAGGTTATTGTTGATATCTCCACAGGGGAGAGAGAGACAGAGACAGAGAAATCAGACTTCAACTAGGTATGCAAGACGTAAATACAAGTTGGCATGCTGCGCAGGCCCCGATCCCAACTATGTGGACCTCCCCCCAGAAGGCACTTCAGAGGACAGCACTAAAGCTACAGTTCAGGGAGAAAGGCACGTCTGATCAGAGCACACAGGAGCAAACAAAGAGGGAAGGAGAGAGAGTGGAACACATTCTGACCCACCAAGTCCTGCACAGCCAATGCACAGAGAGGACTCTAGGGCTGCCCCCACCATGAGAACACAATGTCCCTGACTGACCCGAAGCACTTCAAGGGACAACACTGGAGGCACAGTGTGGGAATTGTACCTGATCTGACCCCACCACACAGGGCGAAACACTAAGAGCATGCAACAGAACAGCAAGGGGAACAAAGCAATGAAGTCCCTGGGGAATACCAAAAATAGATTGGGTCAGGGCAAGGCGCCCCATCAGACTCAACTAAAAAACACTCCTAAAGGTCAGCAAACAGACCTGGAACTATTTATAGACTTTTCCTTTTTTGTCATTGTTTTTTTGTTGTTGTTGTGGTCACTGTGGTTGTTATTGTTATTTGGGGTTTTTTTTGGTTGTTGTTTTGTCTTCCTTTGTTGTTCATTTAGCTTTGTCTTGCATTTGTTTATTATTGTCCCTGCAGGTCTATCTAGATAAGAGAGGTGGGATAAACAATCTGGAGGAGAAAACAATGGGATATATGGTTCCAGGATACATGGGAGAAGAGGAGGCAGAGGGAAAGAAAAGGGGGTGTCAATTTACTTAGGGACAAAGGAACAATAAGTGACCTAAAATCGATGGAGAGAGGGTGCATGTGACAGTCACCGATCTGTGTCAATTTCAGCACTGGGAGTGTAGGGGTGGAGTCTATATCAATCTGAAGATAGGGCATGGTTTCTCCTGAGAATTCTGGGATGTCTGCAGTATTTCTTAATTGGAGGAGAGAGACTTGATTCAGTCTCTTGGAGACAGTCTACCAATAAGACCACACGGCAGCATAATATAGAACCTGAGTCCTGGAGACTAGAGAAGCCACATGTGCTTACCCTGATGGGACCAAACCTCTGGGGCCAGAGAAGCCATGTGAATACTCCTACCAGTGCTGAGATGCTTGGGAGACCACAGGGAGACCCCTACCAATGCTGAGATGCTTCTACTGCTACTGGATACTACTGATGAACCCTGAGCCCTGGAAATGAGGAGCCATGGGGAGAACCCTGCCAGCACTGGGATGCTTCCACTGCTTCTGCACCCACTGACCTGTGATTGTCCTGGTGTCATTGCATGTGCTTCATGAATCAGAAGGAGAGTTTATAGACTGGTGTCAGACATATGGGCTAATATGGGACTTAGGGCCTTGGACTAGACTAGGTTGGGATGCTTTCTCAATATTCCATTCCTCTTGTATATAAACCTTTCTCTTATATCCATATGCATGTTTATGAATTTATTTCTCTAGTCTACCCAGACTAACACAGTGTAGGATGCCTGATGGGGCTTAATCAAGGACAATGTAAACTAGAGGAATTACTGAAACCCAAATGAAGACCAAACATGATAGTGGGACAAGAGGAAAGAAAAGGAAAGAGAGAAAGTACTAGGAGGCAAAGAACCTTTGTGGATGTCTAAATACAGGCATGTACATATGTAAATATATTTATATATAATGATAGGGACATAGACCTATGTACATATATTTATATAAGTACTAAGGAAGCAGATGGACATGGGGCCTCAAACTAAATGCTCCCTCAAATGCAAGAGTAGTTTGTTCTAGTAACCTGGCATTCATGATGCTCACCTGCCTGACACAATCACTGAAGACAAAATTGGTGCAAATGCAAATGTGGTGAAGAAAGCTGATGGTGCCTGGCTGTCAAAAGATATAGCATCTGAGGTCTTAAAGGTTTGAAGACAAACAAGTGACCATCTAGCTGAGAAGCAACAAAATCCACATAGAAGATGCACACCAGCCTGTATGATCACGAGGTGTCAATGGAATCAGGTATCTGGCATCAAAGACCCAGAAGAAAAAATCATTTCAATGTGAATGAGGTGGGGGGTGGGGCTTGGAATGAATACCCAAAGTCCATGTATAGACAATTGGACAACCCTTAAAGAAGGGTGGCAAGGGAGCCGAGCCAGTTGGGGTGCAGTATAGCATCAACAAAACATACAACTTGCCTCTAGTTCTTTTATTCTTCCTTCCCTCCACTATCATGATGTCAATTCTGCCTTTCAAATCTGACTACACAGGAGCATGTACACTGCTATAGGTAAGAGCTCATAACACAGGTAATCCAGGACAGTCAACCTCTCAGAATCAATTATGAGAATAGAGGTGCCATGAGGATAAAGGGAAAATGAGTGGAGAAAGTGGGAACTGTTCACAATGATCTATGTATAATCCCTTCCAGGGGGATGGACAGCAGAAAAGTGGGTGAAGGGAGACAGTGGTTGGTTTAAGACATGGGGGAGAAAGAAAATTTATAAATTACTAAGGATTCATGAGAGGGGGGAGAAATGAGCTAATATTGAGGGCTCACGTAGAAAGAAAATGTTTTGAAAATGATGATGGCAACATATGTAATGTGCTTGACACAATGGATGAATGTATGGATTGTGATAAGAGATGTAAGCTCCCCCAATAAAACGACTTTAAGTAAACAGACAAATAAATAAATCTAAATCCAACCACCCCCTTAAAAAAATACAACCTTGGGAACAGTATGGGGTAGTTCTTGCTATAAATCAGAATTCATCTCAAATGCAATGGGTTTGGTGACTTGATTAAGTAGATTTGATTCTTAACAAGACCTAATCAAAACTGAAATACTCTCTCATTAGTAATATTCTTAATATTATAGCTTATATCATTTAAAATATACCATTATTTTTTTCATTTCGCTTTTAATGGAAATACCACATCAGTGGCCATGAAAATGCACCACTCAGATAACCTGCTGTAGGAAGTGTAATTGACTGACAGTCCCAACTGCTCTTCTACTGACTCCACCACTACATTCAAGGCAAGGTCACGCTTTTTGCAGCCTGGTTCCAACCGATTAGTAAGGCTGGCAGGGATACTAAGGCAGTCTCATTACAGGGAGAGATGGAGTTCTTCTAATGAGTGATTTTGGTTTGATGAGTGACTAGTTGACTGATCCTTCCTTGGAATTGCACTGTAGTCTTAGATTCTTTCTCTTTTCCTTCTCTTGTTCCACATTTGTCACATCTACATTACAATCTAAGTCTCTCCTCAACTTGTCTTTCTCTCTCTGTCAATAAAGCTCTTTCATGTCTAACCTCATCTTGGCATCTGTTTATTAGAAGTTTTAACAAACACCGAGATAAAATCCATCCATTGGAGTACTGTATACTATATTACAAACACCATGGATGGCAAAGAAAGTTGCACAGTGTATGCATCCCATTTGGATTGTGTCTTAGTTTCCTCGAGAGCTAATTCTGACATAGTATAGCACTTCCAGATCTAAGGTACCTCACAGTGACATGGCCATTCTAATGACAAAGCACCTGTGACATTCATACTACATCAAGTGGTTACACTGTGGGCTGCAATCTGCAAGCAGCAGCTTACAACTACCAGCCGCTCCATGGGAGAAAAAAAGGCCTTACTATTTCAGTGAGGAATTACAGTCGTGGACACTCACAGGGACAGTCCTACACTGTCCTGTAGGGCCAGTATGAATTGACATCAGCTTGATGACAGTGAGTTTCGTTTGGGGTTCTGGTTAAAGAAAATTTTATTGCAAAGTATGTAGCTCAACTTAGTATACTAGCAACTACAAAATGTATTTGAAATGTCCTTGCACATGTCTCGATTTGTGATCATTTATGTAATTTTAGACTTATTCATCATACAAAGCTTCAAATGTGATAGGGCATACCTTAGTGAAAACAATGTAAAACAATCATAACAAGACTAAAAATTTGTAGCCAGAGTCATGAAGGAAAGAGAGAGTCACAAAAGCCAAGAAAATACAGATAATTAAAATAACAGCAAAGCATGCAAAATTGACTTTAAAAATCCAGCTTTTTCTAAAGGAAACAAAACATAAGAAGAGATAAAAATAATAGTAAAAACCATTAAAACTTTTCAGTCCACAGGCCAAAGACAAAAGTCAGCACCAGCTTTATTTGGATTAAATCACTACGTTGGCAAAAGTCATGGTTTTTCATTATAGCAATAGTTCAGTGTTGATTAATAAAGTCAGCTTTTAAAATAATACTAAAGATATTAATAACATTCAAAGATAATCAAATGAAACACAATAAACCATAGGGATGCCTCTCAAACAAAAATCTCACAAAAGTTTTAGAACTGTTCAAACTGTTGTGAGATCCTGGCTAAAGCTCTCCCAAAGTAGAAGCTCTGTATGGTGTCTTATTTGTAAATTATTTTAAATAAAATAGGAGCTGCTTACATTAGACAGCTTTTCAGACTGACAAGTACACTGAGAACCCTCAAAGGTCACTTGGATTCTTCAGAACAAAGGAAATGTCCTGAATCTCAAATAATCCCATTAAACACCAGGGCAGTGATGCCTAAAAAATAAAAAATAAAAAAAAAATAATCCCATTAAAGCTATACTGGACAGATGAAGAGCAAGCTAAGAAAAAACAGACCGCATTATTTGAAAGAAAGGGAATAGTTGTAGGGCTGAGCCCCAGTGGCATAGTGGTTGTGCGCGGGACTGCGGCCCACTGGGACAGAGGTTCAATTCCAGCAGTAGGTCTGGGCCTCCTACTCCCACCACTGGAGAGCAGTGATGCCTACCCCCCCCCCCCAAAAAAAAAAAGGAAAGAAAAGGAATAGTTGTAGTACTTTAATTTTAAGTTAGAGATGTTGGCCTTTTTGAGGTTACAATAGAAAGTGATGTTCTTCAAACAGTGAAGTTTCACAGCTATCACTGAACAAATTGCTGGATTTTATTCCATTTTATTTTCATGGTCACGAGGAAATGCCAAAATAAAAAACTAAATGTAACTTCATTATCCAAAATAGTTTAAGAAGACTTTAAAAAAGCTATTTTATACAGATGTATAAAATAAAATGGCAAGTTAAAAAATTAGCCAGACTTCAGTGTTTCATTCTTACAGATTTCACACCAGATGCAGCAAACACTAGTCAGGTGGTAATTACTGTGTGACATAGATATTATGGAAAACACTAGGAACTATTTTTAACTTTTTTGCCAACTGAAAACTTTGCTACTTTATTTAATAAAATGAACTTTAATTGAGCACAGCCTATTCTTGAATAACAGTCACGTTCATCTTATGAAACACCGCTGCTGTGAAAGTGACATAAAAAGGGGTGTGAAAAAGTAGTGCAAGCATGATTTTAAAAAATTAAAAACTAGCATACATGCACAAAGGAGCAGTCATTTAATCTCACCAATATTTTGCAAACGTTTGTCAAAAGATGGACTATGTTTTAAAATCATTTTATTGGGACCTTATACAACTTTTTTTCTCAGAATTATTGATTTACTTGATTTTCATAGCCATTTGTAGTTGTGTTATACAACCACTGTTCATCTGTCAATTTGTAAAACTGCACACTAAGTGCTGCTTTAGTGCTGGAAATATATACTTTTTAATTTTACTGGGGCCTCTTACAGCTACTACAACATTCGGTACATCATTTGTATCAAGCACATTTGCACACATGTTTCCACATACATTTCCCAACATTTTCCACTTGAGCCCTTCGTACAAGCACCTCTATAAAAAAACAAAACAAAACCCAAAAACTCCCCTTTCCCCTCCCCCCCCTTTTTTAATGAATCATTTTATTGGAGGGCCCCTACGACTCCATCACAATCCCTAACAACATCAGTTGTGTGCAGGCCACCTTTACACACCCATTGCCATCATCATTCTCAAAACATTCTCCCTCTCTCCAGGCCCCCATTATCAGCTCCCTATATTACCCTTCCTACCCCCCTTCCCCTTGAACCCTTAGTAATTTACAAATTATTTTTTCATCCTGTACACTGTACAATGTGTTCCAACAACTTTTATCACAATCCATCCATCCATTGTGTCTAGCACATTTGTACATTTGTTACCATCATCATTCTTAAAACATTTGCTTTCTACTTGAGCCCTTGTTATCAGCTCCTCATTTCCCCCTCCCTCCTCACACTCCCTCCCTCATGAAACCTTAGTCATTTATAAATTACTATTATTTTGTCATGCGTTACACTGTCCAATACCTCCCTTCACCTACTTTTCTGTTATCCATCCCCCAGGAGGGGGTTATATGATCCTTGCAATTGGTTTCCCCTTTCTACCCCACCTTCCCGGTATCACCACTCTCACTCCTGGTCCTGAAGGGTTAAGCTGTCCTGGATTCCCCATGTTTCCAGTTCTTATCTGTACCAGTGTACATCCTCTGGTCTAGCTGGATTTGTAAGGTAGATTGGAAGCATTTAAGAACTAGAGGAAAGTTGTATGTTTCATCATTGCTACACTGCACGCTGACGGCTCATCTCCTCCCCGAGATCCTTCTGTAAGGGGATGTAGAGTTGCCTACAGATGAATCCCCCTAATTCACAATGATATGATTTTTTTGTTCTTTGATGCCTGATACCTGATCCCATTGACACCCGTGATCACATAGACTGGTGTGCTTCTTCCATGTGGGCTTTGTTGCTTCTCAGCTAGATGACCACTTGCTTATCTTCAAGTTTTTAAGACCCAGATGCTATAAATTTTGATAGCCAGGCACCATCAGCTTTCTTCACCACATTTGCTTATGTACTCATTTGTCTTCAGAATTATGTTGGAAAGGTGAACATCATGGAATGCCAGTTTAATAGAACAAAGTGTTCTTACATTAAGGGAATACTTGAGTGGAGGTCCAATGTCCATCTGATGCCTTAATACTATCCCTATAAATATATACACATAGATCTATTTCCCCATCATCATATATAAATACATGCCTGTATTTAGCCCTCTATAAATGTGCTTTGCCTACTAGTTCTTTCCTCTATGTCTTTTTACTTTCCCTTGTCCCACTCTCAACTCAGCCTTCATTTGGGTTTCAGTAATTCCTCTTGGTTACATTGCCATTGATTAAGCCTGACCAGGCCTCTTACAGCCTTCTTGTCAGATTCCAGATCACTTGTTGTTCCTTTGCCCCTGGGTTTGTTAACACCACTTTCTTTATGCCACCTCCCTATCTCCTATGATCCCCTAGAACCAAGGATTTATTGCTTTCTCTCCAGATTGTTTATCCCACCTATTTTTTCTAGATTGATCTGCAGAGATAATAGTACGCACAAAAACAAGACAGAGTAAAATAAAACAACAAAAGAAAACAAAACAATATGAAAAAAACAATGACACACAAAAAAGAAAGGCCTGTAAATAGATCAAGGTCTATTTGTTGAACTTTTAGGAGTGTTCCCCAGTCAAGTCTGAAGGGGTGCCATGCCCTGGCCCCAAAGTCTATTTTTGGTACTCCCTCTAGACTTCTGTGCAAAAGTTTGCTCCCCTTGCTGTTCTGTTGCACTCCCTTAGTGTTTTGCCTCAGTGTGATGGAGTCAGATGGGGCACAATTCCCATACCATGTCTCCAGTGTTGTCCCCTGTAGGGCTATGGGTCAGTGAAGAATATCATGTCTCATAGTGGGGCCAACCCTATGGTCCTCTGTGTGTATTGACTGCTCTGAGTGGGGATATAGTCCTCAAGGCTTGGTAAGCCAGGATGTGCTCCACTCCATTTTCTTCCCCCTTCATTTGCTCTCATGTGCTCTGATCAGACATGTCCCTTCCCCTGAGCTTTAGCTTCAGTGCTGTTCTCTGAAGTAGATTCTTCTGGGGGGGGGGGGGGGTTGGCAAAGGTGGTCTATTATAAGCAGTAATCCTGACTTTAATTTTTCTTTCAAGAAACTAAATGTAATCAAATAATAGTTCATTCCATTAATTCTGATTTTAAGGATTCTAGTCCATATCCAAAACACATCTGTCAGTTAGATGTGGTTGCTTATGTATTACTATCAGGGTGCAAACTGCAACCGACATTTCAAATACCAAGTTCATGAGATATAATTAATTAATATAGCCATTCTATTCATAGTTCCTAATGTGGTGTATATAATACTCGACTCCATATCAATTGATCTATTACCGAATTTTGCAGGGAGTTTTCTGTGGCAGGATTAAGGTGGGTCTAAATCCTGACCTTGTGAAAGATATGAACCAAACCACACCCATTGCTTCCATGAGGCATCTTTAAGACCACTTTATTAGAAGGTGTGGCTTAAGTTTTTCTTGAGGGTATTGTCAGCTAAAAGACAAGCCACACCTCCATTAGAGTCATTCAGTATTTAAGAGCCCTCTGAGAGTCAGGAAAAAAATTCCCAGGACCTTGGAAAAGCAAATCTAAGATTTCTCTCTGAAGTGGCAGAGGCTGTCAAGACGAGATGTGTTAGAGACTAGAACATGGAGACTCAGAGGATACCTTGTCCTTATCTGGCTTGAGACTGGGATTGTGAAGTAGAGTGTCAAGCTGCCTTATTGGTCCATGAGGCCATCCATCAAGAGACTGATAGATTGCTGGCTGAGGAGCACAAAATAATCTTTTTCGTAGTCTGTTTCTTGGTCTGGGATCTCTCGGCTGATACCTGTTTACTTTGTGTGACCCTGCTGACATTTGAAATATCAGTGACATACCTTCCACCAACACAGACATACATTCACCTCCACAGCATGACAAATTCACAGACAAGTGCTCCTGACCCCAGTCATGGTATTTTCACTGGCCTCAGATGCACGTAAAAGTTGGGCATTGAATAAAAAATATTGAAGAAGTAGCGATGCATTTGAATTGTGGCACTGTCAAAGAGTCTTGAAAATAGCATGGGCTGATAAAAGGTTAAGTCCATCTGTCTTGGAACACTTACAGTCAGAGTGCTCCTTAGTGACAAGGATGGCAATGCTTGTTTCACATACATTGCACATGTTGACATTCAATTAAAAATTTCCAGACATACAAAGAAGGGAAGCATAATGTATAATGAGGAGGAAATTTAATTAACAAAAAAAACAGACTCAATAAAATGAACTGTTTAATTATTAGATATGGATTTAAAACAGCTGCTCTAGATAAGGAGTTCTGAAGGTGCTCCCAGCTAAGCCAAGGTCTGAAAGGTCAGTCGTTCAAACCCACCAGTTTCATGATTGATTATGTGGCTATCTACTCCCATGAAGGCTTAGAGTTTTGAAACAGCGCACTATGAGCTGGACATGTTGCATTGAGTAAATCACCTGCACAGACCTCTTTAAAGTGTTTAAAAATAAGGATACTTCTTTGAGAACTTAAATGTGCCTGACATAAGCCACGGTTATTTTTAATTGCTTCATTTGCGTGTGAAAGTTGGACATTAAGTAAGGAGGATCAGAGAGAGACGGGCGCGTTTGAACTGTGGAGGAGAATACTGAAGGCACGATGGACTGCCAAAGCAATAAACAGATCTGTCTGCAAAGAAGTACAGCCAGGCTGTTCCTGAGGCACAAAGACGGCAACACTTCACCTCACATATGGCGAACAAGCTGTCAGCAGAGAACAGAGCCTGGAGCACGGGGGAGGGTCAGGGAAAAGGAAGACCCTCAATGAGAGGCACGGGCACAGTGGCTGCCGCAGTGGCTAACATATAAGGGCTCTTGGGAGGAAGGCACAGCACTG
Source organism: Nesogale talazaci (assembly GCA_004026705.1). Lineage (NCBI taxonomy): Eukaryota > Metazoa > Chordata > Mammalia > Afrosoricida > Tenrecidae > Nesogale > Nesogale talazaci. Next base: position 255,053 of record PVJH01000837.1, read on the forward strand.
GGCAGCGTTTCCTTCTCTTGTGCACAGACATGTGAGTAGGGTCCAATCTGACAGCACCTAACAACAACAGGGCCACCACTCTTTGTCAATTAGGCGGTATTGAAGTCTTTGCCCTCTCTAGGGAGCTTTTGATTATCTTTCCATAAGTTCTACACAACCATCTTCTTTTTGTATTTTTTTTTGAGCCCTGGTGGTTCACTGGTTCAGTTGAGAGGTGTTTCCATCGAAAGGTGGCGGTTTAAAGACACCATCTGCTCCACTGCAGAAATGACATAGCAATCTGCGCCAATTAAGAGTTCAATCTCGGGGGGGCTGAGCCCCGGTGGCGTAAGTGGTTAACTGCAGGACTGCGGCCCCCGGGCTTGGCGGTTCAAATCCAGCGGCGGCTCTCAGGAGCAGCCCTGGTTAGCGCCCATGACCACCAGAGGCAGTGATGCCCGCCACCCCCCAAAAAAGAGTTCTATCTTGGGATCTCTCTAAGGGATGGCAGCTTTATTCTCCAGGCCTGCTAGAATTAGGATCTACTCAATGGCACACAACCATAATAACGACAGTGATTTTTAGGGGGGTAGCTGCTGACTGCTTAACATTCAAACCAGCAGCTTCTTTATTTAGTATAAATCAATTGTATTTATTTATTAAATTTTCAATGGCTTTTAAAGTTTTACTTCTTTTCTTCACCCAAATAGTTTTCCTAGGAGCTAATCTAGACATCATACTATGCATAGTTCAATCACATCAAGCAGTATTGTGCAATTGCTACCCAAATCAGGATGGAAACATTTTTTTCCTTCTTGAACTCTTTGACCCCACCTCCCATACCACATCTCTGAGGAACTCTTATTCTAGTTGCTGTCTCTACAGGTTCATTAGTCCTGAGTTTCATATACTGAAAAACATAGAAACCACATAATAAAGATTCAAGAAGGCTAGCCACAATGACAATACACATCAGAGATAAATGTTAATTAAAAAATCCAGAAAATATTATAAACCAGATCAAATCCAAGGTATATCAGAAGGGAGAGCCAGTGAGGTTTTAATTGTTTAAGTCAGATTTATCATTTTAGTCTACTATAGTCATCTCTCCAATACTCTCCCTCTGATAACCAGTTTATTCCCATCCTTCAATTAAGGTTAGAGGGAAATCACCAGAAGCTTATCTCGGAGTAGATCATGCAAATGTACTTTAAACTGCCACTGTCAACCATACCCTTCTGCACATCAGAATCTCACAATTTATACTCTGATACTATTCTTCCTAGAGAAACACATCCATAGAAACTCATATATGTATAAGACAGAGTTTTATACAAAGGGTAAGTGTACATTCAGAAAGTATCCCAAACCCATTCATTACAAGCCCCTAAGTCCAACTTAGCCCATATGTCCAACACTGATCTACGAAGTCTTCCTCAAACTCACAAAACACACACAATGACACAGAATGCAGGAGGATCACAGGTCAGTGGGTAGAAATCTTTGAATCCAGTGCTGTTGAAAGCATTAACACTGGTGGGGTTTCCACAAGGCTTTTCCAGCACCTAGGGCTACATCAAGGTAGGTCCATGTTGCTTCTCAGGGATGTCTCACAGAAAGTGAGCCTTGCCTGCTGAAGAAGGGAACTGGCAAAGGGAACTGCATACTGATCTGACCATCAGAAAACAAGAGACTGGAGAGCTAGAAAGTCGAGACCCACCGAGCCACTT
>PVJH01000838.1:0-179703 GCA_004026705.1 Nesogale talazaci
TTGCTCATAATAATGCAGGTTGTATAATGAAAAGTGTTGTTGGGGACATTCAATCAATTTTGATTCATAGAGTCTCCACAGGACAAAGTAGAATCCATGTCTCTCTCTCTCTTAATAGAAAATGTTTGAATATAAAATGCTTTTCTTTTCTGTATTCTTTTTGAAAGCAAACCTCCAACTATTGCTCCAGTGGACCCTTTAGATAGGGTCAAGAATCCAAAGTTTTCAGTTAACAGCTATGCACTTCACTGTTGGCACCATATGTCTTTTGGCCTATGGGTGTTTCTGGTTCATTTTTTAAAGTGGGATTTTTGCAGAGAAATCATCTTGTGAGTTAAAATAAGAATATCAAGTGAAATACTGTAAGATATAAATGATAAAGATAAATTTTGAGTTTATATCATTTTTAGGAAAGTAAATAGTCAGTGAAAATGATGAAGACCCTGAATGAGATGGATTAACACAGGCTGCATGAAGAAATGGACTTAAACACACTTAGCATTTTTAGCATGATGCAGAATTGCACAGTGTTTCATTCAGATGAGTAAGACAAACTCCCTTGAGAATGATATCACTGCTCAGAGCAGCCAAGCCACAGAGAAGACCACATGGATGGCCCCATTATGAGACACGACCTCACTCACTGACCCAGAGCCCAAAGAAGACAACACTGGAGTAGGGATTGAGCCCAATCTGACCCCACATGCCTAGGCAAAATGCTAAGGGTGTGCAACAGAACAGAAGGAGAACAGTGCAAGAAAGTCCCAAGGGAGGATCAAATATAGAATTTGGGACCATGACATGGCACCCCAACAGAAAACACTCCCAAAGGCCAAAAAACAGTCCTTGAACTATTTATGGGCTTTTCTTTCTTGTCATTGATGTTTTGCTTTCTTTTGTTGCTTTGTCTTGCTATGTCTGCTTTGTGCATATTATTAGTTTGCAAGTCTACCTAGATAATATAGGTGGGATAAAAACCTGGAGGAGAAACCACCGGACCAACGGTTCCAGGAGGGATATGGGAGAGGGGGAGATGGGGAAAGGAAGTGGTGTTAACAAACCCAGGGACATAGGAACAATAAGTGATCCAAAACTGGTGGTGAGGAGGGTATAGGAGGCCTAGTGGGACTTGATTAAGGGTAATGTAACTGAGAGGAATTACTGAAACTCAAATGAAGGCTGTGCATGATAGTGGTACAGGAGGAAAGTAAATGGAAATAGAGGAAAGAACCAGGAGACAAAGGGCATTCTTGGAGGTCTAAATAAAGGCATGTACATATGTAAATATATTTTATATGAGGATGGGTAAATAGATCTATGTGCATATATTTTCATAGGTTTAGTATCAAGGTAGCAGATAGACATTGGGTCTCCACTCAAGTATTCCCTCAATGCAAGAATACTTTGTTGTATTAGACTGGCATTCCATGATGCTCACTTTCCCAACATGATCACTGAGACAAAGTGGGTGCATAAACAAAAGTGGTGAAGAAAGCTGATGATGCATGGCTATCAAAATACATGACATCTGGGGTCTTAAAGGCTTGAAGGTAAACAAGCAGCCATCTAGCTTAGAAGCAACAAAGTCCCCATGGAAGAAGCACACCAGTCTGTTTGATCATGAACTGCTGAAGGGATCAAGTATCAACAAAGAACAAAAAATCATAACATTGTGAATGAGGGGAAGTGCAGAGTGGGTACTCAAAGCCCATCTGTAGGCAACTAGACATCCCCTTACAGAAGCATCGTGGGGAAGAGACAAACCAATCAGGGTTCAGTGTAGCAATGATGAAACAACTTTCCTCTAGATCTAAAATTCTTCCTCTCCCCCACCCCCACCCCCGATCATGATCCCAATCCTACCTTACAAATTCAGCTAGATCAGAGAATGTACACTGGTACAGATAAGAATTGAAAGCACAGGGAGTCCAGGACAGAAGCAACAAAGCCCACATGGATGAAGCACACCAGCCTGCATGACCACAAGGTGCTGAAGAGATCAGTTATAAGGGTTTAAAAACTAAAAACCATAATATTGCATGCTCACTTTCCTGATATGACCACTGATAACAAATGTGTGCATAAGCAAATGTGTTGAAGAAAGCTAATGGTGTCTGACTATGAAAAGATATAGCGTCTGGGGTCTTAAAGGCTTGAGTAAACAAGCGGCCATCCAGTTCAGAAGCAACAAAGTCCACATGGAAGAAGCACACCAGTTGGGGTGACCACGAGGTGCTGAAGGGATCCAGTGTCAGGCATCAAGGATCTAAAATTATATCATTATAAATAGGGAGGGAGTACAGATTGGCGATCCAAACTCCATCAATAGGTGAAGCAACATCCTCTTAAAGAGGGGTTGCAGGGAGGAGATGAGCCAGTTAAAGTACAGTGTAGTAACAACAAAATATGCATCTTTCCTCTAGTTCTCAAATGCTTCCTCACACCCACTATCATGCTCCTGGTGCTACCAGACAAGACCAACTAGAACAGGGGATGTACACTGGAATCAGAAAACATGGGGAATTGAGGAGAGATATTTCCTCAGGACAAGTGATGGGAGTGGTGATACTGGGAGGGTGGAGGGATGGTGGAGTAGAAAGGGGGAACTAATTTCAGGGATCTACATATAACCTCCTCTCTGGGGCATGGCCAACAGGGAAGCGAGTGAATGGACACATTGGACAATGTACGATATTAAATAGAAATTTGTAAATTATTAAACGTTCATGGAGTGGAGGGAGGAAGGGACATATGGGAAGGTGGAACTGGCGGCCTAAGTAAAGGGAGAATGTATTGAGAGTGATGAGGGCAATAAGTGTGCAAATGAGATGTGCATACAGTTGATGTATGTATGGATCGTGAGGGGAGGTGGATGAGTCCCAATAAAATGATTCATTTAAAAAAAAGGGGGGGGAGAGGAGCTTTTTTTTTTCTTTTTCTTTAAGAGGAACTTATACCAAGGGCTCAAGTGGAAAATGTTTAGAAATGTATGTGGCAACATGGGTGCAATGTGCTTGAAACACATGATATACTGAATGTTATAATAGCTGTAAGAGCCCCCAATAAAATTATTTAAAAAGAGCAAATGTTTTGAGAATGATGAGAGAAACAAATGTACAAATGTTCTTGATACAATGGATGTATATATGGATTTAAACTGTTGACCTGGTGGTGTTAGCAGCCTAATTGGAACTTTTGATCTGTTGGTGAGCAGTGCATAACCCATTAAACCACTAATGCTTCTTGTGAATTAACATAGTACATTCAGAAGAACAGTATATCTTAAAGTCATCCACATGTCACTATGATGCCTTATTTTAACACACAAGATTATTACTCTCAAAAATCCCCAATACCCCACAGGACAAAAGACATGTCCTCCTACTTTTCTCTGTAAGGAGTGTAGCAGTTACATAATCTTTCAACTTGCACAGGGATGGAGTCTATCCTGTCACTCAGATCACAGCTTGATGACCTCATTCTGAGGTACGAAGAAATCCAGATATACATAATTCCTGTGAGACTTTCCTGGTGACAAGCCACAAGGAGCTATGCTGATAGAGCCAGAGTCCTGGAGCTGGAGGAACCATTGGTACTGGAGAAGTCAGGTGGAGACCCATGCCAGCTATGAGATGCTTCCACTGCCACTGGAACCTCCAACCACTGCTCTGTGATCTTCCTGAATTCAGTGTCATTGCATGGCTGCGTGAGTCTACAGAGGAGTTTATGGACTGGTGTCAACCTGTGGGGTACTATCAGACTTATGGACTTGATCTGGACTGGGCTGGGCTGTTTCCTTGATGTACAATTGCTCTTGGGTATAAAGTTCTCTCTTACGCACATGAGTGTCTATAAATTTGTTTCTCTATTCTACCTAGACCAGGTAGACCACCTAGACTAATACTGCAACCCTTTAATATAGTTCTTCATGTTGTGGTGACACCAGCCCCCTAATCAAAAAATTATTTTTGTTGCCTCTTCATAACTGTAATTTTGCTACTGTTCTGAATTGGGTGACCCCTATGAAAGGGTCATTCGACCCCCAAAGGGGTTGTGACCCACAGGTTGAGAGCCACCGGCCTAGTTGAGCAAAGGAGTCTTGGTGGTACGAATAGTTAAGTGCATGGCTGTTCACAGAAAGGTCTGTGCTTTGTACCAACCTAATGTTTCCACTGGAAAAATACTTGGAGGTCTGCATCCATAAAGAATACAGAAAGAAAAGCAAACCAAACACAGAGAGCAGTTCTACTCTGCCACGTGGGGTCTCCATGGATCTACTTGATTGAATGTCCCCTACCAAACTTTTCATCATACAACATGTAAATAGAAGACGATAGTTTAGCTTGGGCTGCTTATTTTTCTTGGACAGTAGTAGCAGCTTGAAGAAAAGGGTTGTTTTACTTTCTAGCCTGTTTTTACATACTCAATTGCTCAAAGTCTTGCTTAGTTGTAGTCTACATAGAAGGTATAATCCTTCCTCTTAATCAGACTGTTGTCAGCAACATAAATGTACAGTAGAGCCAGGGCAGAGATCTTAGCATCCTGAGCTCACACGGATGAAACTCAAAACCCTGCGATTTCATTCAAGCAAGGTTATAAAGTTCAAGTTTTTTCATGCTGAGAATTGAACCCAACTCCTCTGTTACCACCTCCTGGACTTCCTCTCTTACCTCAGGTAATTTTTGTTTGAATACACACATGCACACGCATGCATGTGCACACACTTACCCATGCACACCAATTTACTTGACCTTTTTTTTGGCATTAGAAAGATTTTACTTTCCATAAAATCCAGTCACACTTGCTGAACAGTAAAGTGGACTCTTTATGTATCAAGAATTCCTTTGGTAGGGCAGATCGCAAAATAACAAAAATGATCACTAAAAAGCTCACTGTCATCATATCAAGGCCAACTTATAGCAAGTCCTATAGAACAAGGTAGAACAACCTCCTTGGGTTTCTGAAATTGTAACTTTACAGCAGGGGTTCTCAACCTTCCTAATGCTGTGACCCTTAAATACAATTCCTCATGTTGCGGTGACCCCTCCAATCATAAAATTATTTTTGCTGCTACTTCATAACAGCCATTTTACTACCCCTCAGGAAGGGGTCGTTCGCTCTCCAAAGTAATCACTACCCACAGGTTGAGAACTACTGGTTTATAGAATTAGAAAGCCTCATTTTTCTCCCATGGTGTGGCTGGGGGTTTTGAACAGCTGATCTTGCAGTCAGCAATCCGATGTGTAACCGCTGCACCACAAAGCGTCCTCAAGGGCAGATTTAACCCGAGCTCTTTGCCTTTGAGTCCCTGCTGGCTCATAGCAGCCCTCGCAGTGGGTGCCTGAGACTGTAATTGTTTACAGGAGTAGAAGGCCCAGTCTTTCTCCCATGGAGGAGCTGGTGGTTTCTAACAGCTGACCATGCAGTATGTAATCCTACCCCACTACACCACTGTGGATACCAGAGCAATCCTAAGACGGGTCAGTTTAACGGAGCCATGATGTCATGCAAGACCAGATGAATTCAGAGAGCCAGAAAGCCCTGCCATCTTGAACAGGAAGAATTGTTCTTGGCCTGTGTCTCTTCATGTTGAATGACGCTTTCAAGATTCTGGCTCTCACAAGCAGATACAGCAACCGCCTGTCATGAAACATGAAGCGCCATTTGCTTATGTCCTTTAATGAATCACATCGTCTTTCCTAGAAGCTCTCAACCCCCCCCCCCACCTTCTTGTTACTGGCCATGATTGTATTCCTTTTCCTATATAATTCTACAGACAGCAAATACAGGATGAATGGCGTTTCAAGGGAGTGAGGGCAGGGTTGGTCATGGTTGCTACATTTAGCCATTTGCTACATACTCTAAATCTAAATATAAAAAGGAGGGTGGGGGGCTAAAATGAGTTTCAGACCTTTCATATGACATTTAAATGGTGCTAGAGGACTGAGGGGAAAAGTAGAGTACACACACACACACACACACTTCAAAGGGTTCATGGGAAAATTCCATTATCTGTTACTGTATATGTGTATTATACATGTAATAGATCTAAGGGTTCTTAGTCGAGCTTTGGGTTTAGTGTTTTGACTGTTCACCACAAGATAAATGGTTCAAACCCACCAGGCACAATGAGGGAGAAAGATGAGGCTATCTTCTCTCACAGAGATGAACAGTCTCAGAACCTCGAAGGAGCAGTTCTCTTCTGTCCTACAAGGCTGCTTTGGGTCAGAATTGACTTGATGGCAGTGGATTTGGGTTATGTTTTGTACAGACCCCTCCATCAATGCATATCTCCAGCCAATAAAAGAATTAAAGCCAATATGTCTTAAAAGTACAAATAGGACATGCTGACCATTTAACTATTGTAACTGTTGAGCTGGTTTGTGGTAAAGAAAGTACTTTCAAGTGTGTGCAAAGGATAGGTTGGTTATTTAATTTGCTTTTGTTTTGTGTTTATAATGTTCCATTTGTTCACTTAATTTTGTGTGTCCGTATCAGGTCATTGTCAATGAAATTCCTTGAGACTTTTAATAACTCGAACTTTCCAAGCTTCAGGAATGGGTAGCCATTGTTTTGATACCAGGTGAATTGTCACATCTTTCCTCCACACTTGCTTTCCCAACCTGCACTACACCAATTCAAGAGGCAAGCAGACACTGGGAACTATCCTTAAAATTGTAGACATTATAGGAGGTAAATAAGAGTAAGAGAAACTAATGGTCTGTCTCAATAAAAAGAAAAAAAATTATAGCCACTCTATAGCCTTTCTGACTCAGGGCCAAGTTCATTCAGCATCAAGCCACACCTGCTCATGTCACAGGAGAACCAACTGACGGCCACCTTTGCCAGCAAACCCATTTCTGGGCGGCTGAGAACCCTCGCCAGCTCTGGCAAGGATACAGAGAGCCACCCCCTCTCCGGTCTGTTTCCAAGAAACAGAGCTCTGAGAAGGTCACGCCACCCCAAGGGTTACACATGCACTGCTGCTGGCTGCAGATGGACTGCTTCGGCCCTTTACAAGGTGCTGGTAGTTCCTGCCCCAGCCCTGCTCTCTGCAGGCCATCCCACCCCTTGCCTCACACACACCTGCTGACCGATTCAGGTGATTACTCAAATCCCTCACACTAATAGATGCGGTTCCACATCCGCTCTTAGAAGCCAGTGCCCTCTGTAAAAAGGATTCTAGATCCTGGCTCTTGTCACCTCTTCCTACACTCTGGAGAAAAACAAAACAACACTCACTGCCATTGTCACTGTTAACCTGCTGCGGGTTTCTGAGAGTGTAACTGCTTACAGGAACAGAACGCTCTGGCTTTCTCCCTCAGAGCTCCTGATGATTTTAAACTGCTGACTTAGCAGCTCACAACCCAACACAAAACCACTACACCTCCAGGGTGACTGCCAGCAAAAAACATAGCAGAGTATCCCTCAAATTATGCATAGCTCATGCCACTCTCTGGAAAGGTAGGCAATCTCAGTATTGATTTAAATGGCATCTAAGGAGCACCTGGGGCCATTGTCGTGTGTGTTGGGTGCTGACTGCAAGGTCGGCAGTTTAAAAGCACCAGCCACTCACTGGGAGAAAGACCAGGTTTTTTTTCTACTCCCGTAAAGAATGACAATTTCGGCATACAATTCTATTCTGTCCTACAGGGTTGCTACAAATCAGCATGAACATGATAGCAGTCAGGGCTTTCAAACAGTTTATAAGGTTCCTTTAGCTATGAAAAGACAGCACTCACAGACTTGCCACTTAAAGGAGAAAGACAAAAATTTCTTTTTATTTCCAGTTGTTCAGGTAACTAATGCTCCTTAGAACAAAAATAGGGAGATGTCACCTGATGCACTTTGGGTAAGTGATCTGGAGAGACTAGTCCCCAGAGAAGGACGTCATGCTTGATAGAGACACAGTGGAAAAGAGAAAGGGTCAAGGAGACGGATTGACACTGTAGCTACAAGAATGGGTCAGATCTAACCAAAATTGTGAGGTGGGGGGTGGGGGGGTGCAGGAGCAAGCTATGCTTGGTTCTGTTGCACGCAGGGCTCCTGTGAGACACAGCTGACTTGCAGGCACCAAGCAGCAAGCTCTTAGCACAGATCATTCACATTTCATTTTAAATATAAAACTACAAAATAGAAAGTGAGTTCTGTTCAATCCAGCCCTTTATTGCAGCCACTGTGGCAAACCATTTTCTTCAGGGCCCTTCCTCTTTCTCACTGCCCCTCTCTTTCACCAAGCAGATGTCCTTCTCCAGGGACTGGTCTCTCCCGAAGATATGTCCACGATATTCAGGCAGTCCCCAGATGGAAAACCGATCCGATTTCCAAATCTGTCTTTAAGTTAAATTCGTACGTAGGTTGGAAGAGTTGGATCAGTTTGTAGACAACTGTTTGGTCTTAATATAGACGATATCTGCATTTCTTCCATGAGTAGAAAAAGTAACGCAATCCTTCCAGGTAAGCTAAAACATTTTAACAGCACAATAGGGCAGCCAATGATGATTATAGTGTTTTGATGTCCATCACAAAGTAGCACTTCTTTGCAGTTACAAACCGTTGTGTGCTCCTCAAATACTTAAAAGAAAAGTCTTTACCAGGTGGGTTTGTAAAAACAGTCATATGCTGGTCTCAGTTCAGGGCCTGGGGATTTACAGGAGATGGCTTAAAATACAGGGCAGGGCAACAAAAAGTTCATAGAAGAATGAATTCAAAATTTAGAAAAAGCAAGTTTTTTTTTTTACACAAAGCCTTTGAAGTGATCTTATATACATGAGTATACACACATTTACCTGTATACCTTGTCAAAATGAAAGGACGGGGTCTCAGGAACACTGAACCCTGGCAAGCCAAGTCCATGGAAAGGTACACCCCCCTTTTTGAGACTTCAAAGGTAGTTTCCATCCATCGATTGCATTTTCTTGATTCTTAATGTATTTCGGTGTGCAGGTGTGATTCTGCTGTGGCATCCTCCCTTTGCTTTGCCATTAACTCAACAAGTGGGGGGGGGGAGTAATTCAACTTGAAGAGACTGTAGACTCTTATCTTCTCTCATTAGAACAGAAAGCGCCTTCATTTCATAAGCACATCGAAGGGATTCTAGTGCTCGGAATTGCTCTCATTGATTTTTTTTTAAAAATGTGAATGAAACAGAGCCCTGTTGGTGTAGTGGTCATACATGGGGCTGTGATCTACTTGGCCAGCAGTTCAAAACCCTCAGGAGACAGGCCGGGATTTCTACTCCTGTCAACCACCACGGTCTCAGAAACACATGGCACGTTGCTGCAATTCAGTATTGACTCCATGGCCGTGAGCTTTTCCATGAATTAAAGAATGTGAATGGTGACGTAGTGTGTGTGTCAGAGTATTCCGTTCTCTACTTGACTTGGGGAAATCTAAACCGAGGATTCACTCCAAAACCACAGCTGACGTTCTCAAACAGAAGCAAAAGGAATGCTGAAATGAAGGTCAAACTGGCGATGGACTGTCAGAGAAGGAAATATGAAAATGTGAGACTTAATTTCCCATCCATCTTTCTTTCCAGGTCCTTATTCTTGTTGCAATCTTATGTGCAACAGAAGGAAACATTGCCCGAACCAGAGCCATCTCCACTGATGCCGGAGTCCATTGATGCTGCTGCTGCTGTGTCAACCCATCTCTTACACGGCCTTCCTCTCCTGCACTGCCCCATCCACTTTACCAAACATGATGTCCTTTTCAAGGGACAGGTCTATCCTGACAACGTGCGGATGCTCATAAGATGAAGTCTTGCCATCCTTATCTGTAAGGAGTACTCTGGTCATATTTCTTTAAATACAGCTCAGTTTGTCCTTTTAGTGGTCCATGGTACTTTCAATATTCTTCTCCACATCACAATTCAAATGCATCGATTCTTCTATGGCCTTTCTTATTCAATGTTCAACTTTCACATACATATGATGCAATGGTGAATAGCATGGCTTGGAACAGGTGCACCTTAATTCTCATGTAGCATCCTTGCTCTTTGGTGCACTAAAGAGGACTTGTGTAGCAGGTTTATCTAATGTAAGACATCTTTCTCAAGCAGCACTCAAGGCATCTTTCCAAATAAAAGCCATCAACTGTCCTGTTTTGGCTCCCACCATTTACCAATACAAGTAGAGTTAAATTTATAAGTTGACACCATCTTTTTGAGGCTCAGGAAAGGTAGACACCCCACCCCACCCCATACACCTTAAAAAAAGAAAAGAAAAGAAAAGGTTATCTTGTAGAGGAATTACCTAGGATTTTCCCTAACTCCTGAAAATAAAATGTTTGTCTGGAAAGACTTTGGATGAATAACTCATTTCTTCGTCCACAGGAAAATGTGTCTTTAAGAAAGAGGGTTCAGTAAGAAAGAAAAATACTGTGGTCCAGCCAGTGCTGGGAAGGTCTGCAGGGTAATTGCGGCTCCAGGGGTTTATAGCTATTCGTATGGAAAAATATACTTTCTGATTTTTTGCAATGTAAGGTAGCTCAGTGGGTTTCATTTACCTCATTCTGTATATCTTTTCTGTCTTCCTTCCCCTCACCCCACTAAAGTTATTGTATGCATTTGGCCCAAGTTGTGGGAGACACTTAAAATAAGATATGAAAGAAGACTGTGGCAAATGGAGGTTTGAGTGTGGGAGACAGAACCAGACAAATGCTCTGTACTCTTAGTTAAGGAATCTATGAGGCAGAATCTGGTGGAGGGAGGCCTTCATGCTGATGAGTTGGCGATGAATTCCAGTCACATTCTCCTAACTATAATTTACCCCCCCCCAGAAAGCTCCCCCAATTGTAATAATGCCAATTTTAAGATATTGTTTGCAAGAACATGATTGCTACTGTAAGCAATGCACCTTAAGTACCACCCCATCCTAAGTACAACCTATCCTAAGTACAGCGTACTCCATTCTGAAAAGGATCATAGATTGCTCTCCTGGAGAAAAGCTTAAGTACACTTAGTCAAGCCAGCTCAGAGATGACCAAGGTTAAGCTGCCATCTTAACTCTAGGTTCTAGAGTTATGTATATGCCTCTAGCAATTACCTTCCTGCTATTTATATGTATGATCTGGGTTGCATGTCCCAAGATTATATAAGCTTGTGAAAGAATACATTCAACTCACTGCCTCTTGTTCCAGATTCCATGGCGGAGGTGAGCACTTGCTTGTCTTGTTTGGTGTTTCTTTAATTTACTCTTCAATTACACCACCACTCCTTAGGATCCCATCAGCTGTGGAGGTGAGTCCCCTATATGTGAGGAGAGTTCATTGTTACCTTATAGCAGTGTCTGTGTGCCCTACTGTGGTGCTTGTGTGTTGCTGTGATGCTGCAAGCCATGTCACTAATATTTCAAGTACCAACCAGGTTACCCAAAGGGAGTGGAGGCACCAGAGCTTCCACACAGAGAACAGAGTACAGAGAATTGATAGGCTGTTGAACTCACCTAAAACCTCCTGCATAGCCACAGCACACTGCCAGAGACAGTGGTAAAAGGTGAGCCTCTCAGGTGGGAAGGCACATACAACGGAGGAAGAGCTGCCTTCTCAAAGTGGAGGGGCAGCATGAAAGCAACCCCCCCCCACAAGAAGGGTTGGTGCAGTGCTGCCACTATGGGCTGAAGCAGAACAATTGGAAGGGTTCTAAAAGACTGGGCAGCTGAACATTGAGTCACTCTGGGAGTCTCTCAATGGCACCTAATATCAACAGGGATTTCCAGGTAGAAGAATCCAAGGAAGCCACCAAGCCAGGGACTCAGATGCAGAGAACAGAGGAAGCACTGAAAAGTGCATGCTTCAGTGCCAATTTCAATGCACTGGAGCTGCCCCACTCGCGTTGAAGCATGGTCTTCCCTCAACACCACCCACACAACTTCACAGCCACATGTACATCATGCACAAAGTTTTTAGTACCCAGCAGGGCAGCAGTGGTCTCAAATGATTGAAGAACCACATGCTGATATCATGAAAGAAAGGGCAAGTCTTGAGGGATGAGCCTTCACTGTTTGTTTGATCACGACCTGTGGATTGACCGTCACATCTATTCTGACGGGCAGTGACTCCACACACAGAAGAACTGTGTAGTGTCTTCAATGGCTTATTATTATTATTATTATTATTATTATTAAATCATGTTATTGGGGCCTCATACAACTCATCACAATCAATAAATACATTAACTGCATGCAGACCACATTTGTTGCCATCATCATCCTTGAAACATTTTCCTTTTACTTAGGTCCCCAGTATCAGTTCCCCATATTTCCCCTCTCTTCCCCTCCCCCATGAAACCTTAATAACTTACAAATCGTCATTATTTTATCATATAATCTACTATTCAATGTGCCCCTTCACCCATTTTCCTGTTGTCCAATGGCTTGTTTTTAAGAAGTAGATCACCTGGTCTAGCTTCAATGTACCTCTGGGTGGAACTGAACCTCCAATTTTCAGTTAGTTAGTGGCCAAGTGTTTTAACTATATCACCTGGAGCTCCATGAGAAATGGAAGCTTGTGTGTTTGTTTTCCATATTATCATAGTCTGAATTTAGATATTAAATATTATTTATAGATAGTATATATTTAAATATATTATATTTATGTGTATTTCTAGTATTAAATTATGAGGGAGATGCTGTCAGCCATCCAAACAGATGTGTTTGAAACATGTTTCCAAGGATAGAATCGCAGAGTTGGCAAATGTGTTAGTGTAGTGGAGATTGTTTTGAAGGTGATAAGGTTGTATTGTAAAAAAAATTTAAGGGGTGGCAAAAGTGGTTGAGTGCGGGACTGCGACCTGAGGGCTTGGTGGTTCAAATCCAACGGTGGCTTTCAGGAGCAGCACTGGGTAGCGCCCACGACCACTAGAGGCAGTGATGCTCCCCCCCAGTCCCCCCAAAGGAAATAATTAAATACATAAGTTTGAAAAAATAGTGGATATGGCTGTTGAGAGTCTCTCGGTGGTGCAAACACATGGTTACTATCTGAAAAGTAGAAGGTTCATGTCCACCCAAAGGCGCTTCTGAAGAAGAGCCTGGTGATTTACTTGCAAAGGATCAGTCAGTAGAAACCCTATGGAACCCCATGGTTCTGCTCAGACACACATGAGGTGGCCAGAAGTTGGACGTGACTCCACAGCACTGGGTAGGCAAGCAGGTTGGGAAGGATGTCACCTCCAACTCTGGTCCTGGAGCTTTGCGTTGGGCAGTTCTCAACAGAGACATGGTGATGGGTAAGTGAGTGAAAGGAAACACTCGCCAGAATCCAGAAACATGGACTGACACCCCACAGAGGAGTAGAAGTTGATATCTTTTGGTTTTAACCTGCAGAAGGCAGACTCTTTATTACCCAGCTGGTCAGACTGCTTAGCCCAGGGACAGAAGATTGGAGGAGTTGACAGGAGTTCTAGGGGGAGGTCAGGAGAGTGCAGGTCCTGCTATAATGAGCCAGGAGATCGGCAGCCACATAGCTGAGCTAAAAAACGACTTCCTGTTACCTTTTCTCCTTTCAAATCTTCCAAGAATCTCTCATGGGCCACTTTCTCTAGAAATAGACAAACTTGTAGAACTTCCAAATAAAATGCATGACTATGAGAGCAGCCCAAAGTTCAGATAAACAACAAACAATTTCACTATCCACAGGCATCACATACTGCCTGGGGCATACAGTGGTAGGCCTGGATACCCTGAGAAACAAATCCAGTAACACCCATCAATGTTCAAGAAAGATCTTTATAGCAAAGAACGGCTAGATGTCCATAAGGTGTCCCAGTTCATTCTCATTCAAAGCCATATATTGCTAGTCCAGTAGTCCCTCTTTAGACCCACATGGCCACAAGCCTGTGACGCACAGTGCGGAAGCTGGTAGCAATAGGATCCTGGCCAGTGGGTGGAGAGTCACGTGGAGTAGGGATCAGTGGAACCCAGGCAGGACACCGATGGTTCTCAGGGTTGGATGTCACATGGGGCTGTAAAGGCAGACAGTGAGAGGCCAGGTCCCCTCACCCTTACACACCGGAGGTCATATTCCCAAGCAGGCATCATTACGATACCCCTTGATTGATAGGTTTAACTATACCTTTAGCCTAGCTGGAAATGGCTAGTTGGCATTTTCTTAATTGCCTTACCTACTTAACCTAAACTGATTATTTGTGGTCTGCCTACGCTTCAAAATGTGAAAGGGTCCCTGGTATTTTGATTTGACAAATTAATACTTGATAGGGACTGGTGGGGAGTGTAATTTAGACTAGCCAGTGACTATAGGATAAACGCATTCTGAATTAACCCCCTGCCATTGAGTTCATTATGACTCATGGGTTTCAGGGGCTGTAAAGAAGGGGTCCTCAAACTTCTTAAACAGGGGGCCAGTTCACAGTCCCTCAGACTGTTGGAGGGCTGGACTATCATCTTAAAAAAAAAAAAACAAATTCACTACGGGCCTGGGATGAGTTGGCTGCTAAGCAGGACAGGCAGCGGCGGCCAAAACACTCCTCAGGTCTGATAAATGTCCTCGACAGGTCTCATGTGGACCACAGGCCATAGTTTTTGGATGCCTGCTGTAAAGCTTTCTGCAAACAAAAAACCTTATGTTTTTCCCTTGAAGGTGCTGGTGGCTTCGGACTGCTGACATTAGCAGTTCAACATGTAACCTACTAGCTGCCAGGGCTCCATCATAATTTGTCCATTGAGATTAGACTGGTCACAGGTATTCCAATCTGGGTTATTTGGCTCAGTCAGGATAAAAGGTGCACCACTATAAAACAGGTTGGTCTAGGGACTGTGTCCAGAAGGAGTCATTGTCAGGGAGGCCTCCCTTAAAGGAGACTTGGGCACACAGCAATGTTACGCTGGCCTCATAGGCCTGATACCAGCTGCAACCTTACAGGAGGGTTTTCTTTTTAAGAGTGTGGTCTTTACTTAGAAGGCCCATCACAAATACCTTGAAAGGTTTTACCCAAGTGAAGAAGTCCAGGTCCACCTCCCAGACCATACATAAAGCCTTGTCTTAGTTTCAAAACCACAGCAGGTGGTCCACGTGTGCCAGATATGCCAGGTGGTCCAGGTGTGTACCTTTAGCTAAGAATCTCAGCCTTGGAGGAGGAATAGTACAAAGTAAATAAAGGGTGCCAACCTTCATGGTAGCATGCTAGGGTGTTACATTTTGCCTTTTCACCAAGCTCCACAGAAAATTCCCAATATATTACCAGGCTGAAAATATCACTGTAGATACAACTGGACAGGTATGAAAATGCTGGACTGGTCCATTATACCTCTGGCTGATCTGGGGTGTATTGGAAGGCCAGTGTGCTGACTCTGGGGCTCAGTTATACATCATTTGCACTCATCACCCTGGGCATATCCTTTCCTTCACTGATTCACTTTCTCTGTGCTATTATAGTTCCTGGACCACATGCCCACACACTCCGCTAAGACCCCAAATGTTGGAGGTTTGAACCTCTCAGAGGCACCTTATAAGACCCACCCCTTTGTCCCCCAAGCACACAGATTCTGACACCCATTCACCCTATAGGACAGAGTAGAACTATGCTTGTGGGTTTCTGAGACTGTAACTCTTTACAAAAGTAGAAAGCGTCATCTTCCCCCTGAGGAGGGCTGCTGACCTCATCGTTGGCAGTCCAACATGTAAAACTGTGTTATCAGGGCCACTCTCAGAAGACAGGCCTGCTGATCTGCTTCTGAAGATGCATAGCCTTAAACAACTTTCAGAGTCACAGCTCGACTCTCCTTGTATTTTCCTGCCTGGCCGAGAGCTCCTTTAGGTGGAAGCTGTCTGCTGCTCTTCTCTGCACCCATAAAAGTCATCAGACGTGGAAGAGAGTCATCATACATTGAATAAATTAAAATAACACCATGCCACTCTTGGACCCACCAGACCTACTGCTCAAAGTAGACAAAGAGGAAATGATTTATCCAAGGGCTTGTGGTGAGAGACGGTAGACAGGGAATGAGTACCCAGCTGTCAGATGGAATTTGAGTCAGGGGTCTGTCACACTTCTATCATTCACTGAAGGTTGGTCATTCCTTTTTGTCTGATGGCTTGGTCACGAGTTGGTTTCAGGATGAGCAAGAACTTTTTGCTATCCCATTTGGAGCCTCCAGTCTGAGACCATTAAGCACAGATCTACCTCAACTTGAACCCCCAGCAAACCTGGTCCAGAAAGGAAGCCTGCAGGAAAAAGTTGTGGATGGACCCCTAGTACTTGAGGATGAATGCCCTTTTCCTTGCAACCTTTATTGTTACTAATGGAGATCCATCGCAGGGCCTCCAGTTCATGGCAACCTTGCATATACCAATGAAATGCTGCCCTGTCCTCATACCTACTGGGGTGTAGGAGTCCATCATGCCAGCCAACGTACCAACTCATCTCATGGAGGGTTCCTCTGGTTTCCCCTCACCCTCCATGGGAGTCAATGTGAAGTTCTTTTCTAATAAATGGTCTTTCCTGTTGACATGTCCAAAGTGAGCAAAATGACCTCTCATCCCACTTGCCTCGAAGGAGTGCTCTGACTCTACTAACAGATTCTTCTCTAAGCAGCCTCAAGGTGCCTTTTGTCTAGTAGACAGACACAATCAGGGAACACCTTGAGACAGGGAGAATCCAGCTCCTCCCAGATGCTGGAATCAAGCTTTCTGCAGTGGCTTTGTCCTTCACTTTCCTTACTGATCACGCCCCATCTTTACCATTGACAAGCAATCACCAGACCCTTGGAAGACTTATCTGAATGGGATTGAATAGTGATCCCATCTTGCTTGAAAACTCCGTGTGTTAGTTTGGGTAAACTACAGAAACAAACCCACAGAAAATCAAATATATATAAGAGAGACTTTTCTATCATCGTGAATGAGGGGGAGTGCAGGGTGGAGACCCAAAGCCCATCTGTAGGTACTGGACATCCTCTTACAGAAGGGTGGCAGGAGGAGATGAACCAGTCAGGATGCAGTGTAGCAATGAAGAAACATACAACTCTTATCTACTTCTTCAATGCTGCCTCCTCCCCATTATCATGATCCTAATTCTACCTTACAAATTCCAGTTATACCAGAGGATGTACACTGGTACAGATAAAAGATAGAAACATAGGGAATTCATGACAGATGATTCCTTCAGAACCAGTGGTGAGGGTAGTGATACAGGTAGGATGGAGGGAAGGTTGGTAAGAAAGGGGGCACCAATTACAAGGATCTACATATAACCTCTTCCCTGAGTTACGGACAACAGGGAAGTGAATGAAGAGAGACAGTGGTCAGTGTAAGATACGACAAAGTAATGGCTAAGCCTTAGTGGCGTAAGTGGTTGAGTGCGGGACTGCAGCCTGTGAGCTTGGCAGTTCAAATCCAGCGGCAGCTCTCAGAAGCAGCGCTGGGTAGCTACCATGACCACCAGAGGCCAGTGACGGCACCTCCAAAAACAAAAACAAAAGAAAACAAAACAAAAAAGATATGACAAAGTAATAATAATTTATAAATTATCAAGCATTCATGGGGGAAGGGGGAAAATGAGGAGCTGATGCCAAGGATGTAAGTAGAAAACAAATGTTCTGAGAATGATAATGGCAACAAATGTACAAATGTGCTTGACATATAATGGATGGATGTAGGGATTGTTATAAGATTTGTATGAACCCCAAATACGATTTAAAAAAGAAAAGAAACAAGAAACAAGATAAAAGAAGGGGGAAAAAAGAGCAGTATATTGAGTGTTATTACTTAGTTGGTCTCATTACCAGAATAAACTAATATTATGGTAACAAAAAGAGAAAGAGAGAGAGAGAGAGTTTTATAGAAAGGGTAAGTGTACATAAAGAAAGTATTCCAACCCAGTGCTGTCCAAGCCCACACATCTAACATTAGTCCATATGTCTAACACCAATCTACAAAGTCCTCCTCAAGCTCACAAACTACATGCTGACTGTGGGAAAAAAGCAAATCAGTGGGCGTGTGAGCATCTCAGCAGTGGCAGGGGTCTCCAGGTGAGTGCCCCAGCATCCAGGGCTGCACCAGGGTAGGGCCATGTGGCTTCTTCTCATGGGATGTCTTGCAGGAAATGAGCTTTGCCAGCTAAGACAGCCGCACACTGGTCCGACCATCAGAGAGCAAGAGACAAGAGGGCTAGAAAGGTGAGAGGCTCACCAAACCATTTATCTCTCCACCCTTCAACTAAGCTCACATGTGTTTATCAGCTAGGTTGGCACAGTAAACCTTAACTAGCTCACTTAGGGAGCGACCACTTTAAGTAAATGAAGGAAGACCAGTGTGGACAAGGTAGGGAGAAGGTGATGATTGTCACTGAATTATATGTGTAGGAGTTGTTGGTTATTGAATTGGTCCATGTTGTGCTGCATATATTCTCAACTACAATAAAAAGCACAAAATCAATTTGTGTGTGTGTGTGTGTGCTTCAAATGCAGTAGACCCATGGAGACAGCTTCAGAGCTGAGGACTGCTGAGCACACAGGGACCCAGGACAGTGGAATGTGATAGGACACAAGACTGTTTAAGGCAACAAGCAAGAGGAGTCTTGATAACCTGCCATAAACAAATGAAAGAACATTATACATGGAGATGTCCTTTAGAGAGCTAAATGGAATGAGTGCATTTATTTTCTCAGTGTTACTTAACCAGGTTAGAAAACAAAACCTTGAAATGAATGCCAAGATAAGAGAGATGGGGGTGGGTGGGTGGTTACGTGGGTAGGACTTTTTCTTCTAATAATTATCTTATTATCTGCCCATCTTAGATCAGCAAACATGCTCTGATTGACAGGGTAAAATGTTTAGGCTAGTTTGACATAAACCATTTTCACTTTTCCAGAACAGGGGAATGTTATAAACCAAAGACATAAGCATCTTAAATTCCTTCCCCCTTCAGAACTCTATTTTACCTGTTTCCTAGTCACCCCCACTCCTACTGGCTACTTTTTTTAATTTACACATTTATCCGAAAATGACCACAGTTATCAATAAACTGATGGGTACAGGTCCTTGATGAGATCAAAGTAAATAACTGTTTTCTTCTGGATAAAAAATGAGAGGGAAATCAAATCCACTTCTGAACATAGGGTGGGAGGAGCACAGTGAATTAAACACTATTACTTCTTTCCAAATGCCCCTCTTGTCAGCTAGTGGCCTCCCAGGGCTGCTCAACCTTGATTCTGGAGCATGAGGGTCAAGGAGACATGGACAATGAAGAGAAGCCCAGATCTGCTGACGTCATTCACCAGGGGAAGCAAAAAACAGCAGCAGTTTAAAATACAAAGGAAAGAACTCCATCTGAGTGACCCAATGGAAGTAGACAGGGCACACAGAGAAAAGACTCAAAAAGCAGAAGAAGACCTACATGCTAGGGAGTTTTCCCTGAAAATGTGCAAGGAGTTTGGTTGATTGGTGATCACAAAGCATCTGCACAGAGATGGAAAGGGAGCGTTCTAGAAATGCTTGGGTTGTTTAGTAAGTGGAATAAAAATGTACCCTTTTCAGTAGATAGCAGTTGAGATAAAAATATCTTCTCAGGGACTGCTGGATTTGGACAGATGTTTATTTGAATGTGATGGTTTGGGGACGGAGACTCGGAGGTGCCCAGCTTGTGTGGATTATGTCGATTTAATGGTCTGCTTCAAATGGTCCCCAAGTTGATCATGCGTGTCCTCAACAAGGCACTTTTGATGAGGGTGGGGTGGGGAGTTTTGGGGAAAAATTACAAAGGGAATGCAGAGAGACTTCATAACAAATAATCCTAAAAGTCCAAGGATTATATACTAGAGAGGAAGAGGGAAACCTTGGGATAACACTTAGAAAACTCAGCGCATACCCAATAGAGATGCTAGTAACTGAGAGGAAACTTGCTTGTATCATTTAGTAAAGAAATGTATCTAGGAAAGTGTTCGTTTGCCTAGCAGTGGTTACCTGTTGGGCTACTAACCAGAAGATCCGCAGTTCGGAACTGCTAGCTGCTCTGTGCGAGAAAGAAAAGACTTTTTACTCCCATAAAGAACTAGTGTCTCAGAAATTCACAGGGAGCATATCTACCCTGTTCTGTAGGATCACTCTGATTCCTTATTAATATAATGACAGCGGTTGAGTCTTATTTTATGTACAAGGAAACCCCCCAGTGGTGTAACCATGAAGCGAAAAGGTTAGCAGTTCAAACCCACTCACTGGCAGGAGAAAGGCATGATGGGTCTCTGACTTTGTAAAGATAGTCAAGAAAACCCTGTTGGGCAGTTTGGCTTTATACACCTGGGTCACTATGAGTAGAAATTGACCTGGAAGTGCCTTCTAACAAAAACTTCTAGATAATATGATTGAGTCCCAACACCAAGGAACTCCTGCCATGTGAATATCAGGGGAAACATTGTAGACAATAGCTAGGCAGACAAAGTGCAAACATGCCGGGGCAGGACCTGGATGGGCCTTCTCGAGGAACGTACTCTGCAGAGTGTTTAATTAGCTTGAAACAGCTTTATTTCTTTACGTATTCCCAAATGGGATGTCAATGCCTCAGAGCTGTTGTGACTGGACTAGAAATAATAGAAGAAAAGCACCATGTGCAAAAGAAGGAGGAAAGAATGAGTAAATCATACATTTCTCTGTGATTTATCAAGAGATGTGTGCTTCCTTCTCAAGTCAGCTCCTGGGGGACAGGCTATATGATGTCATATTCCACTCTGTCCTTTGGATCAGAATTGACTTGACAACAGGATGTGAATTTCATCCCTGTCTACAGACAAAATCATAGTGTTAATCACCCCGAGCCCACAGCCACCAAGTTGATTCTGCCTCCTCTGCCAATCGGACAGAGCGGAGCTGCCTCAGAAGGTGTTCAAGGCTGTCTCCTTTACAGACGCAGACCATCACATCACCACATCTTTCTTCTGTGCAGCAGCCGATGGGTTACACCCGCAGATCATTCTGTTCGTAGCCAGGAGTGTCACCAGCCTGTCCCCATTATACACCCATTATGCTGTGCCCAGGAAAAAAGAAAGGCTTAATGCATGATGGCACGCGTGACATCTGATGCGATTGCAGCTGATGGTGTTGTTTGATGCTATCAGCAGAAGCAGCTCCTTTGAAAGCAACAAGAGAGACAAGCAAACTAAGACAGCTGGTGCTGTTGGAGAAGGAGCTGCCCATCACCAGCACCAAAGGAGGAAGAGCAGGCCAGGAATAAGAGATGAGTCCCTGACATGAGTCACAAGATGCAAATTAGGGGAGACTCAGGGCTTCTCCTGCCCCCCTATTGTTCTAAAATCAGCAGCATCCAATCTAGCAAATAGGTACTATGCATTTTCCTTCAAGATGGCTTCAGTTTCATCCTCCTTAATACCCCCCAAAGCAATCCGTACAGAGAAGTCCCAGGAGCCTCCACCCTCTTGCCTAGAATGTGGAATGAAGGGACCACAAATAGGCAGTTGCATCCTGTCAATCTCTGAGATCCTATCCCTATACTGCCTCCAAGATTGACTCTTCTCTCTCTCTCTCTCTCTCTCGCTCTCTCTCTCTCTCTCTCTCTCACACACACACACACACACACACGCATACATCCCCCATGTGGCTGGCCTGTCTCCCTTTTCATCGCTCTGGTAAGTTTGTACAGATGGCTTTCTTAGCTGACTTCTTTTTAAATGACTTATACTACAGCCTTGATTCTTTTCTTCTTCTGCCAACCCTAACTCAGACTGCTTCTGTGGGCTTCCTTCATCATTCTCACCCCAAGTGGACCTTTCCATATGCTGCACACACGCATGTACACACACACACACATTCACACTTATGAAAGTTTATTCTGGCAAAATCCTACTCCTTTAGGAGATCAAGCAAAGCTCTTACATTGATGCTTATAAAGGAGTATCATCCTCAGCATCCTGAAAAGGACAAGACCCTTCCCATGAACAACATGCATTTTGTTGCATACAAACTATTAAAATTTATATATAATGCAAAATATTTTTGTATACAAAATACCTAAGTAAATCCTGAGCCATTTACTGTACACTTATTTTTTTTAATTATAAAAGCAAATAAACTATGGAGTCCATTACCATACCCCTATGGCTGTCAAGTTCATTAGGATTCATCTTGACCTACACAGTCAAGTACAGCTGCCCCAGAAAAGGTTTTCAAGGCTGTGGCCTTTACATAAGCAGACTGCCTGATTGTTCTTTTCATGGAGGTCTGATACCACAGGGGTGATAGGATGAATTTATGAATTTCTTAAAAAGAAAACCTATGCAGGTCTCAGTATTAGAGAGAAAGTTCTTGCCTTTGAATGGAACAAATTGTGTTGCAAACAGAGCTTTGCATGGGTTTATTCAGGTTCAAAACTCCTCTCTCCCCCTGACATCCACCCCACCCCCCTACCCACCTGCCCCACTTCATGCCTCTTTACTGAGAATTCACATGCTCTGAATATGTTCAATTAGAATCTACATTTTAAGGAGATTCCCAGGTAATTTGGGGGAGCCAGTTAAAATGTACATTCTGGTTCAGTCTTACAGGTGAGATGTACATTCTCAACAGGAGTCACACCTGACCAAGAGCCCATTTGTGGTTATTGACGATGACAGAAAGATCCTTCTAACTTCTTGATCCATTTTATAACAGATTACTCAGTGTTATTGGACTTGTCAAATGATCAAGATTTATTTTAGTCAGTACTTGCCTATCCCATTCTGAGCACATAGGCTGGCACGCCCAGTCCCTGACACAGCTACTGGAAAAGACACTGAACTTCCGATAGGGACAGGGAATCCGGTTCAGGTTTCCATCCTGTTCTCTGAGTACACTTTTATACACACACATACACATAGGTGGAAAAACATGATCCTGGTAAAAATGGTCCATTTTAGAAGCCCAAATCATGCCTTTTTAATTTCCATTTTAGCTCCAAATATTTTGGGGTTTTCCTATTCTTAGCCAGATAGAGAACAAGAGAAGATAAAGCTGTCCTAAGTCTACTCCAAACTCTGACCATGTCTGGATGCAACAGAAGAGAATGGCAGAGATGCCTAGCTTAAATTTCATGCTCAGTCACTGAGCTTCATGTTCAGTGATTGAATTTATGTTCAGTGGCCATTTCAGATAGCCATCTGGCAGCATCTCTCTCTACCTTGTTCTCTCTTCCATATCCATGAGAAAGTAAAAAAGTAGTACTATTAAGGTTTCAGGATGTGCATGAACGGTTTATTCCAAACAATACATGTTTACATGTCTCTGTGGTCAATAGATAACTTGTCAAAAATGAAATGCATAAGCATTGACATTCCAGTTTTTTTAATTAAATCATTTTACTGGGGGCTTGTACATAGCTTTTCACAATACATAAACAAACATACTGTGCCAGGCACCTTCACATGTCCGCTTCCATTATTATTCTCCAATCATCCGCCTTTTCCCTTGAGCCCCTAGTATCGGCTTTTCCAACCCTTCCCCCCTTCCCCTGCTCTCTCCTTCCCACCAATCCTCAATACTCTATAAACTATTATTGTGCTGTCATATTCCACACTGCCCAACCTCTACCCCAACCCTGATGCCCATCCTACAAATAGGAGCCTATGTGTATATCCTTACAGTTGGTTCTGTCTCTCCACCCCACCTTCTCTCCCCCCACCCTCCAGCAGCTCCAATCTAACCACTGGCCCATATCTCCAACTCCCCTCTCCACCTTCTCCAGTCCATCTGGATTTGTAAGGTAGAGTTGGGACCATGATGGTTGGGGAGGAGGAAGGCTTCAGGAACTAGAGGAAACTTGTATGCATCATCACTGCCTGGCTGCCCCTTGACTGGTCTGTCTCCTCCCCATGACTCCCCTGTAAAGGGGTGACCAATTACCTACCAGTGGGTCTTAGGTCCCCACCTTGCTCTTCCCCCCATTCGTAGTGATGTGATTCTTGTTCTTGGATGCTCAATACCTGCTCCCTTAGGCCCCTCTTGATCACACATTCTGGTGTGCTTCTTCCATGCGGACTTTGCTGTTTCTGCAGTGAATGGCGACTCAATTATCTTCAAGTCACTTTCCAGGTTTTAATGAACTGAAATTCACTGGGATTGGCCATATTGAGTCAGAAAATCACATGGTTTAGTATGAGGGGAGTGACAAATTCAAGAAAAATGGTGTCACATTCATTTTCATAAGGGACATTTTACGAGCTATCTTGAAGTACATTGCTGCCAGTGATAAGATTGTATCTATTTGAAGACAAGGAAATTCAGTCAATACCACTGTTATTCAAATGTATGTACCAACCACTAATGATGCATAAAATCAAAGAATTCTACCAATGTGTTCAGTTGGAAATCGATCAAACACGCATTCAAGATATGTTAGTCATTGGTGATTGGAATGCAAAAGTTGGAAACAGAGAGGAACAGTATTTGGAAAAGATGGTTTTGATGATAGAAGTCAAGATGGATATCCATAATAGAATTTTACAAGACCAACAACTTCTTCATTGACAATACATTTTTTCCTAAACAACTCAAAGGCAACTATATATCTGGACTTTTTCAGATGTAAGATGCAGAAGTCAAATGGGCTATAGTTGTGGGCAGAGGCAATTGAGAAGGTCATTATCAGAAGTTGAAACCAGGTCAAGGGCCTACCATGGAACAGACCATTAATTTCTCCTATGTAAGTTCAGGTTAAAGCTGAAGACAATTCAAACAAGTCCACATGATCCAAAAATCCAACTTTGACTATATGCCACCTAAATATTGAGAACATCTCAAAAAGAAATTTGATGAATTGAACAAAAACTACAGAAGACAAGATGAGTTATGGTTGGACTTCAAGAATATCATCTATGAAGAAGGCAAAATGCCATTTAAAAGTCAGGAAAAAAAGAAAAAGTTTAAATGAATGTCAGAAGAGACTCTGAAACTTGTTCTTAACCATTGAATAGATAAAGTATATTGAAGAAATGAAGAAGTCATAGTTCTAACTTCCTCTCTGGGAGGAGAAAAGTGGGTGAAGGAAGATGTTGGACAGCATAAGAATTGGAAAAATAATAATAATTTATAAATTATCAAGGGTTCATGAGGGAGAGGGGAGTGGAGAGGGAGGGGTAAAAATGAGGAGCGGATACCAAGGGCTCAAGTAGAAAGCAAATATTTTGAGAATGATGATGGCAACAAATATACAAATATTGCTTGGCACAATGGATGTATATGTGATTATGATAAGAGGTGTATGGATCCCAAATAAAATGATTTTTTTTAATTTTCAAAGAAAGCTTGAAAATACCTAGTTGACAGTTAATCGTATCAAAAGATAGCATGTGAGAAAGAGTCAATGGTACTGAAAGAAAAAGTCTAAGGTAAACTGAAAGCATTACATAAAAACAAGACTCCAGTAATTGATGGAATACTAATTAATACGTTCCATCAAACTGGGAAAGCACTGGAAGCACTCACTCTTATTCCAGGAAATTTGGAAGATAACTACTATGTCAGCAGTAAGAGATCCATATTGTACTCATCCCAAAGAAAAGAGTCCCAGTGGAATATTCAAATTATAAGACAATGTGATTGATACCACAGACAAGTAAATTTTTGCTGAAGATCATCCAACAATGGTTGCAGTGGTGCAATGACAGGTTGCTTCCAGAGGTGCAGGGCACCTCTTCGGAAGAGGATATGGAGTAAGGAATGTCATTTCTGATGTCAGTTGGATCTTGGCTGAAAGCAGAGAATACCAGAAATATGTTTACTTGTGACAACATAAAGGCATTCACTTTATGGGTCATAACAAACTATAAATAACCTGAGAAGAGTAGGTATACCACAGCACATCCTTGTACTCATTGGGAATCTGGAAATGAATCAAGCAGTTGGGCAAATGTACAAGGGAATATTGCATGGTTTAAAGTTAGGCAAGAGGTGCATACCATACTTATTCAATTTGTAGGCTCAGCTAATAATCAGAGGAACTGGATTGTATGAAAACGAATGTAATATACAAACTAGAGGAAGGATTTTTCGCAACCTAAAGTATGCAAATGACATCACCTTATTTGATGAAAGTGAGGAAAACTTGATGCACTTCTGATGAAGGTTTAAATTGTAGCTTTCAATCTGTAGCACAGCTGGACTTGATGCACTTTCTGATGAAGTTTAAGTTTGCAGCTTTCAATAGGGATTACAACTCCATGTAAAGCAAACCAAAATCCTCACAATTGAATCCGTAGGTGACATCATAATAAAGAGAAAAGCTCAAAGTTGTCAAGGATTTCATTGCACTTGGATCCACAGTCAGTGCTCTTGGAAGCAGTAGTGGTTCACTATGAGCCAGAGTCCATGGAACAGCACCAGACAATAGCTAGCAATCTTGATAAGACAAAGGGAAATCACTGGGACCTAAAATTTTCAGAAAATTGTCATGAAGATTTCCATCTCCACACACACATATCAGGACAATGGATCTATGAATTCTTTGCAGATAACAAGGGATCTCCTAAGATAACTTGATTGGAAATCTCACTCCATGCGCCCTCTGGCACTGATTTTGCCCCTTCAGAGTTCATTTGATTTCCCTACCTCAAAAAGCATTTAAGAAGAACACACTTGCCATTCCTCAAGGAAGACAGAACTGCAACAAAGAACAGAGTTCCAGGGGGAGGATCAGAGAGATGGGAACACTGTCTTCAGAAATGGACAGCCCTTGATGGAGGACATGTCAAAAAATTATAGCTTCACAATCGAAACTTTTTGTAGAATGAAGCGTCCTATGGATTTTGTAGCAATCGCTTTTGACTAATTCTGAACCATACATTGACTTTCATTACATTTCCCCTTTCCTCTCTTGCAAACTAACTTGGTCAGCCCCTGTTCTCACCTAGTCTGCTCAGCTTCTCTGCACAAGTTGATAAAAGAGTTAACTCGTTTCTCAAACCAAAGACACAAGGACTCTACAGTGTGAGACCTTAGTTCACATGGAATATCCTTTCTCCAAGGTGGAGTCCCTGCCAAACTCCCCATCCCTCCCTCCCTAGCGGTCTCCTGCTGCCGTAAGGTCAATAATCGAAAGGAAAGAATTAGAGGGTGGGACTCTGTCAGAATTAGACGCACATTATCCCTTGGTCCTCTGAGGCATTTGATGTCTCTGAGGAATCAGAGCTGGTGGGATGTTTTCTCTCACCCAGCCTCTTGTCATTCTTCTTGTTGAGTGCATTGAGCAAGGCAGCGAGCTGTGGTTTCCTTTGCCAGGCCAAGGCAAGCAGGCGGGATGCCTCTTGGAGTGCTGAAAGGCCCCTGGGCCACTTCATGGTATGTAATGAATCAGAAACTTACCAGGGTATGGACTGATGCTCTGGACATATTAAAATATACAAGCAACCCCTGTTGTGATTTCCATTTCCAGTTTTTTAAACACCAGCATCTCTGTGGTCTGGGCACTGTGCGTCAGAATTGACTCGATGACTTACAGCAAGAGCAAAAGCCTGATTGAGCAGTGGGCTGATCAAGACCTTCAAGCAATTGTGAAACTGAGACAGATCATTCCAATCAAATTTAGTCTTTAAAATCCCTCCTGTGTGTGTGAGCTCTTATCTCTTTTAGAAGGTTACGCTCCCACAAACACATCTGTGTATTTAGTTGTGTCTCTCTTATATCGTTTTGCTGCTATGGTTGTGCATTGGGTGAATTGTGTGTTTCAGAGTAGCAGAAAGGGATGTGGAAAGAGAACACAGACCAATGATGATGGCCTAAGACATATAATTGAAGACTCAGACTGTGGACAATTTCTCTGGGACCTTGGGTGATGTCTTCATTTCTCCTATACATTCACTTTTTACTCATTCTGTAGATGGAAGAGAATAGAAATACTCTCTAGTGCCAAGAGCATACAAAAATGCATTTCGACTGGGTGCTAGTAGAATTAGCCCCTGAGCTACGCTTCTGGATTCTCAGATAACACAAATGTTCCATGCATTTGACTGCCAACTAGAAGCTCTCAGAAGAAAGGATTGGTGGTGTCCTTCTCAAACAGCAGACATTGAAAGCAACCGGGAGCACATTTGTAAACTGACACACCAAGAGCTCCTCTGAGTCAGAATCAACTCAAGCAGCTGGTATCAGTACAATTGGGGACTGAGTGGACTTGTCTGGGTGTTGTTAGGTGCTGTGTTAGTCAGGTTAGACTAGAGAAACAAATTCACAAGCATGCATAGGTATATAGGGAGAGCAATTGAACATTGAAAAAAAACATCCCAGATGGATCTGGATCTGGATCTCTGGTCCAGATCAAGTCCACAAGTCTGATATTAGCCCATATGTCCTCTTCACACTCACAAAACACATGCAATGATGCTGAATTCAGGAAGATCACGGGCCAGTGGGTGCAAAGTCAGTAACGATGGAAGTAGCTCACAGCTGGCGGGGTCTCTACGTGGCTTCTCTAGGTCCAGGCTTCTGGTTGTACAGGGTAGGTCCATGTGGCTTCTCCTAAGGGATATCTCACAGGATGTAGATCTTGTCAGTAGAGAGTCTCCAAAGTGTTGTCAGTAGAACGTCTCCAAGGAAGCGAACCAAGAGAGACAGTGTCTCCACCTCCAATAAGGAAGTACTACATTTCCCAGAATTCTCAGGAGAAGGCCATGAATACTCAGAGGTCTTATTGGCTATGTCCAGATTGACAGGCTAGACTCCATCCCTAAAGCCTTAATACTCAAACTGACACCAGATTAGGTACTATCTCTAGTCAGTTCTGACCCATAGTGACCATATACACACCAGAAAGAAATACTGCCAGGTCTCAAGCTATCCTGACAATTGTCCCTACACTTGAGCACATTGCTGCAGTCACCTTGTCAATCCATATTCTTGAGGGCCTTCCTTTTCTTCTGTGCCCTTCTACTTTACTGAGTAGGAAGGCCTTTTCCAGGGATTCCCAGGATAACATGACCAAAGTTGTAAGATGAAGTCTTTCCATCCTTACCTGCAAAAAACAGTTTGGGTACACATCTTCCAAGACGATCAGCTTTGTCTATTGTATTGTCAATATTCTTCTCTAACACTGCACCAATTCTTCTTCTACTTTCCTTATTCAATTTCTAACTTTCGCATTCATAGGAGATGATTGAAAAACACCACAGCTTGTGTCGGGTATCACTTTAATCCTCAAGGTAACATCTTTGCTTTCCAAAACCCTGAGATCTTGCATGCAGCTGACCTCATCCAATACAACTTTTGAATCTCCTGATTGCTACCTCCCTGAGCATAGATGGTGGGTCCATCCAAGACAACATCCTTGCCAAATTCCACCTTTCCTCCTTTTATCATGATGTTACCTGTTGATCCATATCAAAGGCTATGATCCATGATCTTCATAAACAAGTGCTTCAAGCCCTCTTTCCTTCAGCACACCTTAGAATTTTAAACACCCAAACCTACAGATCTTTCTTAAAGTTACTGCAATCATGTCTATTCTGATTCACAGCATCCTCAGGGAATGAATTCAAAGTATATGAGAGGGAACATTCAGTTGTATTTCTTCCAACACTGAATTATTCATTCTTCTGGCAATCTCTGGTACAGTGAATGGGCTCTGTTAATATCAATTTGACAATCTTCCATATTCATTGTTCAGCTTTTTTTATGCAAATAAAATGATTTAAAGTACCATGGTTTGGGTCAGGCACACTTCAGTCTTCAAAGTGACTAAGCACTTTCTTCTGTAATACTTGAGAGATGTCCTATGCAATGTATTTGACGAATGTAGATGTCATTTGATTTCTTGACTATTGCTTCTGTGGGTATTGGTCATATATTCAATTATAATAAAATCCTTGACAATATTCTTTGCTGTGTATGTGGCAATGATACTTATTGGTGTCATTGTGAGGTGTAATTCATATTTGCAACTCCTTTTGCTATTTATCAGGAAGTTCTTCAAGTTTTCTTTTCTTTCACCAAGCAAGCTTGTGTCATCCACATATTACAAGTTGTTAACGAGTCTTCCTCCATTTCTGATGCTGCATTTTTTCATGTAAACCAACTTCTCATATTATTTGCTTAATCACAGATTAGGTGAGTGTGGCAATCATGTGTTTATGTTAATTTCATGGTTGAGATGTAGGGGTGGAGTATAGTCTGTTAGTCTGGAGATAGCCATTTAGTAGCCAATGAGGCCTCCATGTGGGCATGGCTTTCTCCTGAGACTTTTGGGAAATCTTACAATATTTCCCGTGTAGAGATGAAAAGCTATCTCCCTAGTAGTTGGGAGTCAGTCTCTGAGACAACAAACTATGGATGGGACAAGATGGTAGCATCCCAGTAGCTGAAGGAGCTGGAGGAGAAACCACAAAGCCTTACCCTCTGAAACTGGAGAAGTCACGTGGATATCCCTGCCAATGCTGAGTTGCCTCTACCACCACTGGATGCTGTTGATGGACCCTGAGCCCTAGAAGTGAAGACCCATGGGGAAACCCCTGCCAGTGCCTTGACTCTGCACCCATTGGCCTGTGGCTTCGCTAGTCTGAAGGCGAATTTATAGACTGATATAGGGCATATAGGCTAATATTGAACTTATGACTTTGAACTGGACTGGGCTGGGATGTCAAAGTCCCTTTCCTCTTGTATGCAAACCTTTTCCTTATATCCATATGCATGTCTATGAATTTGTTTCTCTAGTCTACTGGGCTAGAATGTGCTGAAAACTAGAACTCTGACACATACCTTTCCTGATCTTCAACCATGAAGTATCTCTGCACTCTACATATGACTTCCCCTTGTTTTATGTATAGATTCAGTAGGAGCATCTATAGAATTCTGGAATTTTCCACAGCACTATTCTTTATATAGCAATAAAACCATGGTAAGCATCTCTGGATTTTTCTCTGTTTTCAGCAAAACCCATCTGACATCATCAGTGATGGCTAACTTTGTGACCAACAGCCCAACTCGTAATGCCTATCCCACCTTGATACATGAATAGACACATTTCAGCTAAATGCTAGTTAATCCAGCATAACCTAATCTTTCAAAGGGACAGTAATAGACTCAGGATGCTGTGATAGGTTTAGTGTACCAATTTGGCCAATGGGAACATGTGGTACTAATCAGGTTGCAGTTTGATTGGAGGATAAGAGAGTTTATCCTTATGTACAGATATACAGCTTTGGAAACCCCAAAGGGCAGTTCTTTAGGGCCCTATGAGTCAGCATGGATGATATGGCAGTGAGTTTTAAGTGGTATCTTGCATATTTGATAGATGAAGATATTAATACTACTTGTGGAATCATTGAGGTAAGCCTATAAAGTGCTTGGCGCATAGCAAGTGCTCAATAAATCGTAGCTGTCATTATTGCTATAGTTATTATGATTTCTATCACTTTGGTTTCAAATATGAGATTTTGAATGTCCCTAGTAGGAGATCATTGTGGACCTAGAAAGCAATTCATCCCTTTTCTATCCTTTCTCCATTCTGGCCCTTCCCAAGACACCCCCTCCTGACTTGCAGCCCTAGGTAAGCACCTATAGGATCTTGAGATAAGTATGTCTCAGAGCAGTCCATACAATTTCACCTCTGAGTAGACTTTCCATGGGTATCATTTGCCTAATAATTGGCCTTCAGAATCATTTGTAATTGAATCTTGAATCCCACCAGATGTGCAGCGTGATGATGCAGCATTTTTCCCCTTTCAAATTAGGTAGAGGTCGTGTGCTTGGGACACACCAGGCCTCGCCCCGCCCGCCCTCATCGTAACCAGCCTCTAAGCATAACAAGTCTGGGGTTGCCCAGATGTTCTGAAATTCATCACTCAGCAGTTACTGTGGAAAAATAATAATAACATCAGACTATCGCCTTCCCCCCAAATGGAAACTGCTTTCCAAAAGCTACTCAAACAGTAATGGAGAGTGAGCAGCTTGATTAGGTCAAGGCAAGAAGAGTCCAATGAGATTCGCTTCATTTAAGACATGGAGTAGCAGGAACCCATCTCAAAGTGCAAAGATGTGTCCCAATGTCCCATCTATACAGGTACACTCTGAGGATATATCTGTCAAGATTTCTCTACAAGTTTTCGTTGGACCCAGAATGGAAATTATCCTTGCTCCCAATCCTTTTCTTTTCCCATCAATTGTACTACATCGATTCATGTTTGCCAACATGCAGTCATCCTCTCCGCAGAGAGAACAGTCTACTCTGACTCAAGCAATCAACAAAATCCTGTTCAAATCTCGGTGATTTTTTGCAACAGAATGTGTTCCCTCAGCAGAGAAGTTCAAGGCTGACTAACATCCTTGGGAAATGGTCTCCTCAATCTTATCTCTCATGCCTCCTTGCTGTGCTCCAACTCTGCTCTCTCCCTCACTCTGCTGTCCCTGCAGCCTACCTTAGGAACAAAATCCAAACCAATGAATAATTATACAAACACACACATACATCATGTTTATAAAGAAGTGGGGCTGCAAAAAAGAGTAAGACCATCCACAGAATGGATGGAAACAGTAGTTGCAACCATGGACTGAAACATGAGAGCAGTGGTGAGGCTGGTGCAGGACTGTTCAGGGTTTGGTCTGTGGTTCAGAAGTCTTCCATGAGCGGAAACTGTCTCAACCTCACCTTATGACCAAGATAACCTGTACTGAGCAGGTTATCCTCCATAAGGTGGATGACCCATTTCCTTTTTGAGAAGTTCTGATTTTCTGACATTCCTACATTGGACAATCTGAGTCCTGATTATTCATTGTTGCCTGCAACTGTTTCTTCTCATTGGCGGTCATGTCCCAGAAGCAAAAGAATGTTTCAAAGCCTTAAGTCCCTCTGCATATTATGGTTGACTCTACTTTGAGAAGTCAGTTCTTCCTCAGTTATATTTTAAGTACTTTTCAACCCAAGGGGCTCATTTTCTGGTACAGTCTCTGACAACGTTCTGCTTATACTCATGAGGCTTTCCATATCTGACAATGCTTCCTTGCGATTTATAAGGTGTTCAGCAGATATTTCCTCTGACATGAACTGCCAAGTCTATAGTCTGTTCTTGGTCTGCAACTCCTCTGAAACTTGTTCACTTTGGGTGACCCTAATGGGATTTGAGATACCAGTGACATAGCTTTTAGTATCACTGCAACACACCAGTCATGTCATCATGAGAGACAGATTATGGATACAAATTTATATATATGTATATGTGTGTATATTTGTCAAATGATTCACTATAATCTCAATGACTGCTGACCAAAAGGTCTGTGGTTCAGTTCACTGAGAGATATCTCAGAAGAAGACTTGATAATCAAATTCTGAAAAATAAAGCTATTGAAAACCCTTTGGAATACAGTTTCATTCTGATACACGTGGGATCACCATGTATCAGAATTTACTTTATGGCAATTGGTAGACAGATGATCATAATTGATAAATGAGGGGTAGATAAAGAGAAGAAAGAGTGACAGACACAAAGAGATTGTCATATTGAAGGACTAAATCATGGGGACAAATAAATCCATAATCAACAGAACAAATGTCAGGACTGAGATTAAAGCAGTCTTGCCTATATCCAATCTGGAAACAGAGTCCTTCTCCATTTAGAAACATTATTTTTTATTCTTTTTTTTTTCCCTGAATGCCATCTCTGATTCCATAAGGATCTCCTTGGTGGAGGGTAATGTGCTCCTTGTAGCATCAGTGGATTTAAATGCTAATCTGCTGGGAAGCCCTCAGAGTGGTGTGTAGAGTAGTGGTGACCACACAAACTGACTCCACAATAACATCAAGTTGACACTGAGAAGTGAGCATCACAGCCTTGTTTCTCCATGTCTCTGGAAAACACTTTTTTAAAACTCCTCTTTTCTGTATCTGTTTATCATCCCTTTATCTTCTCAGTGGGGTCTCCCTGAAGTGCATTCAAAGCTATCCTTTAAAAATGTATTTTTAAATATCTTATTGTTCATCATATGGACTCCATACCATGTTGCAGGACACCACCTGTTGAAGTCATCATATTGTAGTTTATATGTAATGTTTCCAAACAACCATGACAAATTTAAATCAGATTTATAAAGATACTGATAATCAAAGTCAATTACAATGAAAACTTTAAAAAAGAGAGAGTTTTAAACTTGATTCAGAACCAACTTACAACAAAATCACAGAAAGGGAAACCCATCCATTACTGTAAGTCAGAGATTTCCTGTGCATATTGACAGGCTTTTATTCCAAGGTGTATCTTTGCCTTACTTAGGCATTCTGTGTCCCCTTCCTATTATCTTCCTTTTATGTTTCATAGAAAACATACACTAACCATTCTTGGAGCAGAAGAAACTAGCCATGTGGGCTCTTAGACTGTATTGCAATGGGATTATTCTTCTTTCTCACCCTGAAAAAAGATTCTCTCTCTTGATTTAAAGAGAGGCCCCAGAAGAGAATGGGATCTCAGATGACCTGGCTGGAAGGTGAACAGAAACAACACTCAGGAACTATCCTGTCTACATGAACGGGAGGGAGAATGGGGAAGGTGTCCTTGGAGGGAGTTTGCTCACAGGTGGGAGGTGATTGTGAAGCTCCTGATGAATGAGATGCTACCCTGCATCTGTTGCATTCCATTGCTGGGCCAGGCTGCAGGACACAGCCACATCTGTGTCTGATGGAAAGCAGATGTTAATTTTGCATGGCAAAACCTTTCTGAAATATGGACTCTGACGATGCCCTTTCTCCTTTTTTTGCGCCTTAAAAACAGACCAAGGAGGGAAAATTACACCCTCAGTAATGACTCTGCACAGGGACTTAACTACAACAGGTTGAAACCAATCCCATGTTTTAAGGATTTGCGTAATTTAAACAGAAAAAAAGAAATAATAATACACTTTAAAGTTACGTTTAACCAGTTGGACAATTTGGGGATACTTTTTTTTAAATGTCAAACTCTATTACAGCTATTTCTGTTACGATTCTTTGTCTCTGCCTTCTCATGTGAATTCTCCTGGTCACTCAGTCTGTGAGACTTTTTTGATGGTTGTGTTTTGGGTACAATTTTCCAACTTAGTCCTCACCTACTCCTTTTCACGACCATCCATCTTATGCTTTTGCAAAATTAATTCTCAGAATCTTAGCTTTGATCCTAGTCTTCTCATTCTAAAACTCTTTCAGTGGCTCCTAGTTGTCTAGTGGCTAAAACCCCTATCTTTCAACCCTAGGTTCACATTATTCATCATCTAAATCTAAGCTATGTCATTTTAGGAGTCACAGGGTGGCACAAACATCTAAAATGCTAAGCTGCACAACCAAAAGGTAGAAGGTGTGGGTCCATCCAGAGGGGCCCCAAAGAAAGGCAGGCATTCCACTTCCTAAAAATCAGCTGCTGACAAACCTATGGAGCAAAGAGCAACTCTAGAAGCACATAAGGTTGCTATGAGTGGAATCAACTTGAAGGTGATTGTTGGTCTCCTTCCAAGGGATTTCTTGTTTCTGATCGATGTCATGCATTTTAGTCTCATGAATCGATAGATACTTCCAGAAGGAGAGGGGAGAGATTCTACTGACTTCAACAGATCTCGCTTAAAAATATGAACACTGCCAGTAAAATCTGGGTGAATATGGCAAGTTACCTGGCAAGTAACAAGAATATGGCACGTGATCTTTTCTATCTTAGGAGAGGGCAGGTGACAATATGGTCTTCATTCAATGGACACTGTCATTTTTCAAATGCTTCTGAGTTGACTCTGACCCTGTGCACAGCAGAAGGAAAGACACACTGTGTGTTCCCGCAGCATCTTCAGAATCATGATTTCAATCATGGTGACAACCAATCCATCACCTTGAGTATCTTCCTGTGTTTCTCTCACCCTCTATTTTTCAAGCACAAGATTCTTCCTACAGAGCTAAGACATCCTGACAACATGCTCAAAGTCTGTGCGATATGTCCCACCATTCTCTCTTCTATGGAACATTCTAGATGTACTTTTTCCAGGACAGGTTGTGTTCATTGATGTTTTCAGATACCTCCTAGTCATTTCTGTCTCCTAGAGACCTTATGTACAATTGAATAGAGCACTGTCTGGTCCTGCACTATCCTCACAGTGTTCTTATGTTTGAGCTCATTGGTGCAGTCCCTTTTGTCAATCCATCTTTTCTAGAGTCTTCTTATTTATCAGTGTCCCTCTACTTTGCTAAGGATGATGTTCTTCTCCAGGGCTTGGTCTCTCTGGAAATCAGAGCTAAAGTACACGAGAAGACATCTCACTATCCTTCCCTCTCAGGAGCATTCTGGCTGTACTTCTTCCTGTATTTATTTATTTGCTCTTGTGGCCGTCCACGGTACTTTCAATATTCTTTTCCAGCACTATAATTCAAATGCATCTAGTTTTATGTAGTCCTCCTTATCCAGTGTAAAATTTTCAGATGTCCATGAGGCAAGTGACAATCCAATGACTCCAATCATGCACACCTCTGTCCTCAAAGTTTTGTCCTTGCTTTTCAACACTGGAAAGAAGTCTTATACAGCAGGTTTACCCAATGCAATGTATCCTTTGATTTCTTGAGCACTTTTCCATGAGTATTTGTTGTGGATCCAAGCAAGATGAAATCCTTGACAGCTTCCAAAACTTTTCTCTATTTATCATGATATATCCCTGGCCCAGTTGTGTGGATTTTTGGTTTTCTTCCTGTTGAGTTGTAATCTATTATAAAGGCTGCAATCATGGATCTTCATCATCAGGTGCTGCAAGCCCTCCATGCTTTCAACAAGCAAGCTGTTGTCCTTCAAATAACAGAGGTTATGAATAGGCCTTCTTATGAACCCGGTGAAGCAATTTCCTTCATATAATATAGATTTTCTGATTATTTATTCAGCATACAGATTGAAAAGGTATGGTGAGAGGATACAATTCTTGCACATACCTTACCTGATTTTAAACCAAGTGGTATTCCCTTGTTCTGTTTGTACAACTTAGTATGTATATAATCTTACTAACATATACTTAATATTCTTTACCAGGTGATTATAACCATAAGTGATTATGAAGATTAAAAAGAAAGTAAATTTCCTGAGACTTTATACTTAATGACTGTAAGTACTCAATGGAAATACAATGCCAAAGTAATAGAAGGTGGCTATTCTCAAGAGAGCAGTGATGATTCATTGATGTGATTGTAGCTTTCCTTCTGGGAGATGGGGTGTGCGTCAAAGGGAAAATCATTGAGATCCCTCTTTCATGTTGATTCCTGGTAGTTATTCCTTTCACAGTCAGCAGGGGACCAGAAGAGAATGGGCCTCTAAGGTGAAATGTAAGTCAGAGTAGGGATTCACTAACATCTCCTGCTAAGTGAGTATTCACTGTTTACTTCAAAAGAGGGAGTAGGAGAAAGAGAAGGAGAAGGGAGGAGGAGGTGACAGAAGAAGCAGAAATAGAGGAAAAGAAGGAGGAGAAGAAAGAAGAAGAAGAAGAAGAAATAATTTGTAAATTAGCTAGGGTTCATGAGGAGGGGGAGTGGGAAGGGAGGGGGAAATGAGGAGCTGGTGCAAGGGCTTAAGTAGAAAGCAAATGTTTTGAGACTAACGATGGCAACAGGTGTTCAAATGAGCTTGACATAATGGATGGATGTATGGATTATGATAAGAATTGTATGAGCCCTCAATAAAATGATTAAGAAGAAAAAGAAGAGGATAATAATAATAAGTAGTAGTAGGAGGAGGAGAAGTAGGAGGAAGGGGGAAAGGAAAAGAGAGAAGAGAACAAAAAATGACAAAAGTAACAATAGAAACTATATTTATGAAGTGTCAAATGCTTGTTAAGCATTTCATAAGGACTTTCCTAAGTAATACTTGCATTTAAACTTCAAAGATAAGAATATCTCACAAAATGAACATTTTCCATGCCTACTATTTTACAGATGATGGAACAGAGGGATTTAAAGATTAAATTACTTGCTCAAGTTGGTATAAATATTCAATTTGATGCTAGCATACCTGAATGTAGATTCCATGTTGCCTTCTCAAACTGCCTATCAACATGAAACTTATTTACAATCTTGGTCTAAATATGGACCTTCCTAAAGCCTATACTATGATAAAATGTACTGTGATTCTCCAAGGAGAGACTACTGCAGATTGTGTTCTGGAAATATTAGCCTCTTAATATTTATTTCTAGGATCATATTTAGTGGTCACAATACCGAAAATATATGGAGAGATGCTATTTGAGGACACAGATAACTCTTGAAATTGTTATGTTTTATTAGCATTTAGTTGTATAGCCTTTGTATCTCTTATGGGATGCAATTCATCATATTAATTAGATTTTTTTAGCCTACAGATATAGATTTGGTGGAATCTACTTTGAAAAATTGCTAAGACACCAAACCACAAACATTTTCTTTTAAGGCAGTAATCTGGGTGCAACCATCCTGTGTGTGCCTTAAAAATACCTAATGCACATCTGAAAGGATTTTCATGGAAGAGTTTAGCTAATTACATATACTTAATAAACAGCCTTGCTTAAAATATGCCAGCTTGTTTTCACATCAGTTAGTTAGACTTGGAAAATAATAAAGGAATTCTCAGTCTCATCATCAGGAAAAAAACTAGATGATCTATTCAAATTTTCCTCAAATTTTATGTTTCCACCCAATCTAAGGAATTGTAAGATATTTGTGATCTGCAGATGATTGTGGGACGGCCAAGGGATGTCACCATAGCTTGGAGAGTTGTCCTTGGGTATCAGACCGCCTTCCATAGATACAATTTTCACAAGAGATGGCAGAGGAGAGTAGGTTTTTTAAGGTCACCAAAGCGATCTGGAAAGAATCACTCATTTAATGGGTAGTGGTGAAATTTCCAACAGTTTCTCTTCTCCAAGTAGAAAGACAGCTACCAACCCACCAAAGAAAACGAGGGGTGTGTTTCTATGCAAGAGACCGCTTGCCGGATAATAAGCTCTTGAAGAAGCACCGCTGAACAAATGCCATCTTCCAGGCATCCAGCAATTGGCAAGAGTAGGCACTGCCAGGCCCGCGGTGTTTGTACTGTGCAGCAAATAGCTGTCTCAGTTCTACCTGACTAAACTGTTGGGGGAAAAAAACATTCTTTCCCCAAATCCCATGCACTAAAAGAAACACTGAAAGAAAAACCCATAAATCCAGACACATACACCCTACTAGGAATCTGACCTGTATGTGTAGACATTGACCACTTGGTCTGGAAGGTTCTTGTGTGCCAGAGCAGAAAGCGTGTTAGTTTTTCAAAACTTGCTACCAGATCTGGTCACATTTGAAGCTACTAGTTCACTTTTTGAAGTAGTTACCTGTGCGGAGGTGGGGAGAGGGAAGGAGTCTGCTGTGAACTGAATTTCAATAAGGGAAGACTGTCCTGTTCATTTCCCTAACCCCAAGGCATGAAGAGACTTACAAGTATGATTATACATCTTAGAATAAAATAAATACAGAATTCCAATCTCTGTTGAAAACTTGAGGAAAGGAGAATTTTTTGCTCTTTAAAAATTATCTTTGGGCTGAGCCCCGGTGGCATAAGTGGTTGAGTGCAGGACTGCGGCCCGTGGGCTTGGCACTTCAAAGCCAGTGGCTGCTCTCAGGAGCAGCACTGGGTAGCGCCCACAACCACCAGAGGCAGTGATGCCCCCTCCCAGCAAAAATTATCCTTTAGAATAATATCAGTATTCTGGTTTTCTAATTTCTAATAAGCTATACTTCTTGTAATATATAATCTAGTGTATATATTATAAAAGAAATATGTATTTTCATATAAATTAAGATAATGTATAAAAACAATATAACATATAAAAATCATATATATATATTACATCTATTTGCATACCTTATATTTATTATCTTTATTTACATGTGTAGAGTTTGAGGGTTAATAGGATTAAATAATTCTCCCAATCTTCTGACTTACTCATGGCAGAACTGAATTCAACACTGGGCCACATTGGATTTAAATCCTCCACTTCCAGAGAACAAGGATGACAGAGGCTAATGAAGACAGAGGGATCCTAGGAGAAGAGATCACAGGAGGGGAAATTGGATGGCAGGAAGGAAACTGGTGATACTAAAGATAGATCTTTCTTTTTCTAAGATTTCATCAGGCCACACTGTGTGACACCCATTCTTGCATGAAGAACTCTGGAGAGAAAAAGGTTAGAAAGACTTTACAGCAGGATGATTAATGTCTAACTCGTGAATGCAGTCTCTCAATATTAAATCAATGACGAAGTCCTGTCAATTCGCTCTCCGTGAACTTCTCAAATACAAAAGGCATTTCAAAAAGTTCATGGAAAACTTAAATGAAAAGATCATGGGGACACTCAAAGAACTTCTTAAAGCACCCTGTGTATCTCTTCTTATTCATGTCTACAGTCATAAGCCAAGTCACTGATAGTATTCACTTTTCCTAAATCACACATATCCCATTCCTATGTATTCTCTTCATCAGTGAAGGGTAATCTTTCTGAGACAAATATCTTGCATGACTATATCGATGAATGCCCCAATTTATCCCACTAGAGTCCAAGCTCCTTCCTATAACTTATGGAAATGATCAGTTTCCTGCTGTTAGGTGGGCTTATTATGATTGCTATTATTATTATATTTTCTGTATTACAAATACTGTTGGGCAAATATTTTTTAACATAAGTGTACATATGTATATGCACATATATAACTATTTTCTTATATATAAACTATTTCATCGAGAGGCTAAAAATCCTGCTTTTGCTTTAGATCGCTTAGACTTTTGATGGTTCCATCATTCTTTACATTCCATTACTTTGACTGCAGGTCCATCCAACTTGCCATTCTTTCCAAGACATACATTACTAAGGGCCAACAAGGATAACATAGCAAGGAAATTACAAAGCTAACTCAATACCCCTCTCTCTTGTATCAGGTAGAAGTTGGAAGAACGAGGAGAGTCAGACAAATGACCACGGAAAACAGGCCTCAGAAAAGTCTCCAGGAAGCCCCCAAGGATGCGGACAGAGTACAGCATAGCACCAATGAAGCACACAACTCCCTCTAGTTCTTTAATGCTCGCCTCCCCACTATCATGATCCCAATTCTTGCTTACAGATCTGGCTAGACCAAAGCATGTACACAGGTTCACATAAGAGCAGGAAGCACATGGAATTCAGGACAGATAAATCCCTCCGGACCAATAAAGAGAGTAGTGATACCAGGAAGGGGAGGGGAAGGTGGGGGAGAGAAGAGGGGAATCAATCACCATGATCTATCTTTAACACCCTCCCAGGGAAAAGTGAGTGAAGGGAGACGTCAGTCAGTGTAAGACATGAAAAAATAATAACTTATAAATTATCAAGGGTTCATAAGGGGCGGAGGGGGTGAAAGAAGGGGAGGGGGTGAGGAGCAGATATCAAGCACTGAAGTTGAAAGAAATGTTTTGAGAATGATGGATGGTGGCAACAGATGTACAAATGTGCTTGACACAATGTATGGGTGTATGGGTTGTGATATGAGTTGTACAAGGCCCCCATTGAAATGATTTCAATAAAAAAGAATACTGACAGAAATATTTTGTTTGGGATAGGAGAGAAAAGGAAGCTGGAAGGAGCTAGAAGGGTTGAAATTCACATATAATTAAACTAGTCAAAGAGAAACTTCAACCCCAGAATCATATAATTTAGTGATTTAAAGAACCTCAGTTCATTGTTTTTCAACTTCTTTTTAAAAATTGATAACATGGAGGTCAAGAGAGACCAAATGAGTAAGCTACTTATGCTACCATGGTGTATGAAATAATGAACATATCGGATGCATTTCACTTATGGTAAACTTCCATTCAGTTTGGCAAAGGTAAACTGGAAGACAGATAAGAGAAGTATTTTTTTAAAATATTTTATCGGGGGCTCTTACAGCTCTTATAACATTCCATACATCATTTGTATCAAGCATATTTGAATACTTGTTGCCATATTCATTTCCAAATATTTTCTACTTGAGCCCTTGGTATAAGTTCCTCTTTCCCCCTCCTTTTAAAAAAATAGATCATTTTATTGGGGGCTCATATAACTCCCATCATGATCAATACATACATCAATGGCATACAGACCACATTTGCACACTTGTTGCCATCTTCACTCTCAAAACATCCTCCTTCCACTTAGACCCCCAGTACCAGCTCCCAATATTTCCCTTCCTTCCCCTGGCCCCCTCCCCCATGAACCCTTAATAATTTACAAATTGTTAATACTTTTTCATATTGTACACTGTCCAATGTGTCCCTTCACTCACTTCCCTGTTGTCTGTACCCCAGAGAGGAGGTTATATGTAGATCCCTGAAATTGGTTCCCCCTTTCTATTCCACCATCCCTCTACTCTTCTGGTATCACCACTCCCACCACTGGTCCTGAAGGGATCATCTATCTTAAATTCCCCATGTTTCCGACTCCAGTGTACATCCCCTGATCTAGCTGGATTTGTCAGGTGGAATTGGGATCATGAGAGAAGCATTTTTTTTTACAGAGAGGGCATGGAGGGAAATGTCTCCTCTGTTTTCTGAGGGTGAAAGGGAGGAGACCATAGACATGCATG
Source organism: Nesogale talazaci (assembly GCA_004026705.1). Lineage (NCBI taxonomy): Eukaryota > Metazoa > Chordata > Mammalia > Afrosoricida > Tenrecidae > Nesogale > Nesogale talazaci. The sequence goes on from PVJH01000838.1 coordinate 42,508, forward strand.
TCACCTTCCAACTTTGTTTCTCAAGCATCTTCTTTGGTCTGTCACTGTTGACTACATCCTCATTCAAGGTCACCCCATATATTTTAGAGTAGACTATGCTCCGCAAAGGGTTACAGTCTGGGAAATCCACAGATACAGTTCTACCTTGCCTTCTAAGGTCACTATTAAGTCAGAATTGGCTCTATGGCAATGACTTTATGCCCTTGGTGCACCATAGTGTTTGTGAACACTGTTTTTTTTTTAAAGTTGACCAGGTTTTTCTTTCATTTACAATCTAGCTTGCTACCTGTTTACATTGCCCAGGGACAGTTTCTGAAGCACATACCTCCCTCCCAAAGACAATGTATGGGGAGGGGAGGTATAAGAAAGACGTACTTAGAATTTAAGGAAAACAAAGCGGAAATTGTCAAATGATCAGTAGAATAGGAAGGTATCTGCTAAAGCTAAGATCAATTTCTCATAGTGAATCAAAAGCTGGGGATAGTAGATGTTAATGCTCTTCAGTAGGACATGTACTTCAATAGGTTACATGAAAATAAACATAGAAAGATGCATCACTTGTCTCTTAGAAGAATCTGCTGAGACTTCCAACAGGAACTTGGACTAAAGTTGGGTACTTTGAAGGAAAGTCAAATAGAATTTCGCCCTCCTGCCTGCCTCTCCTGCTTTCTCACTCACCTTGATCTTCTCTGGCGATCTCACCCTTTCCATTCATACTCCTTTAACAGAGTGTTTTCACAATGCTTTCAAGCACAGCGTATAGTTTTCTCTATACTAAACTAAGAGGAGCAAATGAGACATGTTTGCCTTTCCTGGTGTAACTGGAGGGAGAATGAGAGATTCAGAAGCAAACTCCACTGAACTGGACGGAAGAAGCATCCTTGCAGTCTTTTGGAATAGCAGGGAGTGCTCAGGAGGCAAGGAGATCACTACATGACTTCATAAGGAATGCATAGATCTTTAAAGATGCTTGGGGCTAAGAAATATATTCATGTTTATGAAAAGGAGTATTACTTTCCTGAAGGGGGAATGATAAACCTTCTAAGAACTATTGGACACAAAATATGAAAAAAATCATTGTTGGGATATTATTATTAAGTCTAGCCGCAGTAGGTGGCAGGATGATGTATGACACCCAACCGCAATGAAAGGAAGATGGCGCGCGACTCACTTATTCAAGAGCAACCGTGGACCAGTTGTGAGGGGGAAGAAGGCCAGATCACCCAAGGAGCATGGACCCAAACCAGACCATGTCTTCCCCAGAAGACAAGGAAGCTTGTGTGCAAGAGTCAGGGAAGTGTGTGGGCAGGACTCAGCAATATGTGCTTTTTTCCATGTTTCCAAAGAATATAGAGAGAATATTAGAAGTCTAAGCTCCAGTGGCCTGAAATCATAGACTTTGTTTTCCTTTGTAGAATGAATCCAGGCCTGCCCTGGTAGCACAGGGAGATCTTTCTGGACAACCTGTTCTGTCTTACCACTACCCACTGTCCTCTGTGCAGTAGTGAGTCTTAACCTATTTTACTTCTTTAAAATACTTCCCACTCATCCCACGGGGTAGCTGACCAACTTGAAGTTCATTTTACTTGTAAAGCATCTTTCTACCATCTTATGTGCATTCCTGCAGTGTGATGAACCTTTTAGATAAGACAAACCAAGGAAATCTTATTCTTCTTTTGTTTAATCTTCTCTGTTTCCTGGCTGAAAGATGAAAGAATTAGAGATGTACAGTTACCACAAAACCAGAAGTTTCTATGAAAAGGGGAGATGGTGGACAATAAGGTACATCATGATGAAAGAGTAGAAAAGAAGAGGGAAAAGCTAACAGAAAAGGGAGTTGAAAGAAATGTTCCTTTAATTGTCCCTTATATTGTCTTTGGCAAGGAATTTGGGTTCTTCTGCTGTTTAGTCTGTATTGGAATGGATGCTTCTAATGCTTACCTTTCCGTCTGTCATTCCAGGATCCCCTGTGCTCAACGCAGGGACCCACTTTTTCAGAGACCCATGTGTTCTGGTTCTCACCTTTGGGGCTTGTTTTCAAAACTTATCTATATTCAATATTAAAATTCAATCATATCCATATTCAATAAGAGCCTATAGGGCTTTCATTTTTTCTTTAGTCTCTCTATAGGTTACTTTGAAAAGAATGTAAAGTAGTTCTATGTATTGTCCCAAGCTATAGTAATCCTATACACAATAGAAAAAATACCTACCTGGTTCTATGTCATTCTCACAATTGTTTCTATGCCCAAGCCCATTAATGTAGCCACTGCATCAATGCATCTCATTAAAGACCTTTCATTTTTTCACCACCCCTCCACTTCATCCAACATACATACATATACATGTCATTTCAAACATTTTAATATTTATTCTTCATTGGCACTAGTTCTTCCTTCTGAACAGTCAACACCACTAACAAATTCCATTTACTGTATTATCCATGATAGACACTCGATGCCCTAAGAGCAATAAGTTCCTTTCCCTGCACTCTGTTAAAACAAACAAACAAGCCCATTGTTATTGTGTTGTTTCTGACACATAGCAACCAACTAGGGCAGTGCGGAGTTATCATTATGGTACTTAAGGTTGTAAATATACATGGGACAAGACCACCATATCTTTTGCTTTTGGAAGAACTTGTGGCTCCCAGCCATCTATCATTGGTAGACAGTGGAGTGCATAGTCACTGTGACTCCAGAACGCCTTCCTACTCTCGTAACTACTGATGAACTCTGGATCCGATGCATTTGCATACTCTGTGTATGTCATCTCAGTAGACTCAAACATTACTTTTTTTTTGTAGTGACTTAATTATACTTAGCATCATGCTTATCAGAATCATTCATATCAAAGCATGTTGTCACACTTCATTTCTCTTTATGGAAAATAGCATTTCATTGTATGGGTAAACCACATTTTGTTTATCATTTATCTGATGATAGGCATTTGGTTCTCTGTCTGTAGTTGAAGATCCTTAGGAAGTGAATGCCTTATGGAAGTTCCCACTGTTGCTAGGCTGCTCTGCTAAGAAAGATGATGTGTTAGTCTGGGTAGTCTGGGGAAAGAAACCTATAGAAACTTTTTGTGGGGGTATTCTTGGCAGGGCCTGTGGATCTGGGGGAGAGGCGCAGAAGGCTGAGGATGCTGTTGCGTCTCCTGGAGCAGTCTTGAAGCTGTTAGGTATCTGCGTGCACCCTTAGGTACCTGGAAACCATGCTTAAATAAGACCCCAGGCCGGCACACCTGACAGCCTTCCACTTTAAATCTCTGGAACACCGTCTATCAGAATGCTTCCAACTTCCCATAGTAACAGCTAAGATTCTGTATGATTGGACAGTAAAATCCTATAATGTGATTGGACAGCTGACTCAGTCAGCTACATCTTATTTACATAATTTGGCCAGTAACCGCTCATTTGCATAGTCACCAGTGTGGTTCAATTGTTTTTCATGCTGTAAACCCACAAACATAGAAGGAAATGTTTGGAAGCCAAGAAGTATGATCTGATTGGTAGATGAAACTTATATGAGCCTTGCAAAAAACTATATTAAAGTTATATCTGTGTCATCAAGCCAGTTCTCTGAAGTCTGTGTACACAACTAAAAGTGGTTCTGTCTCTCACTTCCCTGTGTGCCAGACCTGTTTCCACAACTTTTATGTGTACAAGAAAGAGTTTTATATACAAGAACAACTGTACATTAAGAAAACATCCCAACTCAGTCCGGTGCAAGGTCATAAGTCTAATATTAGCCATCGTGTCTGATACTAATGTATAAAATCCTCTTCATACCCAGGAAAGACATGCAGTAAAGTCAAATGTAGAACAATCACAAGTCAGTGGGTAGTAAGTCTTTGGATACAGTAGTGTTATAAGCAGCTCAACACCGGCAGGGGTCTCTCTGTGGTTTCTCCAGCTTTATAGATCTGGTAGCATCAGTGTATGCCCATGTGGCTTCTCCTCAGGGGTGTCTCACAGGAAGTCATTCTTGTTAGTCAGATGGCTCTAAGGGAGTGGAAGAGTGTCTTCTGCTTCCAAGAAGGAAGTACCAGATTTCCCAGAATTCTCAAACATGCCCTCACAGAGGTCTCATTGAGTATATCCAGATTGACAGGCTGGACTCCACCCCCACACTTTTAATCCTCAATTTGACACCAGACTGACTAGGTGACTGCCACAGATGAATAATGTTCTAAACTTTTTGAAAAACAACCCATACCCCCCAAATATTTTCAATGACATGAACGAACATCAGGGATTCCTGAGACTCGATCATCAACCCTGCTCATAGGTTGTTCTCTTAATTTATCCAAAGAGTGGCCTAGAAGACTAAAGATTACTTTAGCTGAAAATCACTATGCCTAAACAGGGAATGGAGAAAGGGAACAACCCAATGGCTGTGTGCAGCCTGTGTGGAAGCAAACTACAAGGAGATAAATACACCCAGAGTGGCAGGAGCAAGCCCTCATCTGAAGAACCCAGAAATGATTGGGACAAAGTACCAAAGTACTTCAAGACAAAGTGCTATTAGGCAAATAATAAGCTGTCATGGATGATTAAAAAAAGGAACTGCAAAGATCCATCAACTATCATACACTCTACCCTGGAGGATTATGCAGTTGTGAACACAAATGACTGAAAATTCTACATAGTATATTATTGATGCTGCAAGTAGTGTTGTTCATCAATACTGTGGTAATGGGACTAGAGCATGATGCCCATTGTATTATGCTATGTGTGCAGAGATTTAAAATATACTTTTCCATTGACTCGTGTGCTTGCGGAAACTTGGCAGTGAAAAAGGAAGACAGAATGATGCATTCAAATTGTGGTGCGGGTGAGCAATGTTGACTGCACGGTGGGTTTACAGAAGAACTAGCAAGTCTGTTTTGAAAGAAATGCAATCAGAAGGGTCCCGAAAATTGAGCTTGGTGAAACTTGCACTTGCTTTGTTTGGGAATGTCATCTGGAAACATCAATCTCTAGAAAAGGATACGGCGGCAGTTGCATCGTCGACTGTCAACTTGAGGAAGAGGTGGAGTCTAGTCTGTCAATCAGATTGCAGCTTGAGGACCTCATCTGGAGGTGCTAAGGAGATAATAGCTCACTGGAGGCAAGATACACTCACCCTTGACAAGTCACATGGAGCGACACTGCTGGCAGACAGAGAGCCCTGGAGCTCTGAGGAACCATGTGGATCCCCCTGCCAGTGCTGAGATGCTTCCATGGAGCCAGTCATTGGATCCACAAGACTTTCCGCCAACTGGTCCGTAATCTTCCTGCTTTCTGTGTCATTGCATGTTTTATGAGTCTGAAGAAGAATTTATACACTGGTTTCGGACAAACGGAATAATATTGGATTTATGGACTTGATCTGGACTAGGCTGGGATATTTTCTTAATAAAGAATTACTCTTTGGTATAAAGTTCTATATTACACATATATTAGTATCTCCCTGGATTTGTTCCTCTAGTCATCTGGATGAATATAGATACCATGTTTGGTACAGAGAAAGGTAAACAAAAGTGGGGTGAATCTTCAATGATGAACTGACACAAGAGCTGCAACAATGGGCTTCTGTGAAACCCATTGGAATGTCCCACAACCAGCTCATGTTTCATTCTGTGATATGTGCACAAGGTTTCCAGGAGCCAGGGCTAACTTAACAGCAACCAGAGCTGTAATACCAACATCTATGCTTCCATATATACAGATGAGAATAATGATAAATATCAAATTTTGGACTGTGTGAATCTTAGGAAGAGCAGCCCCACTCTGAAAACTCACCGCCATCCAGTCAGATTGTTGTTACTATGGGAGATGAGAGAGGAAAGGAACGATAAGAAGGAACTACATCAGTAAGAAATAAGAGTCCAAGCAACCCGATAAGACAAGGACAACTGACCCCAGGGGTTTTCATTACCAAAATGCTAATATTTAACACATTGCTTAGCAGGCACCAGAACCAAACCAAACTCATAGCTATAGAGTTGATGCAGACTCACAGGAAAGGATAGGGTAGACCTGCCCCTGTATATTTCTGAGCTTAGAATTCTTGGCAGGGGTACAAAGCCTTGTATTTCTCCTGTGGAGCTGCTGGTGATTTAGAACTGCTAATTACAGCCCAACTCTTAAGCACAATGGCACCAGAGCTTTCTTAACAAGCATAGAGACTCAATTAAGGAAAATACTGGGACCAGATAAGAGTGATGGTGGAAACCTAAGTTATCAGTGCTTTTGCAAATAAATTTCAATAACCACAGATGCAGCATAGGAGCTTCAGAGCATTCACATCCTGGGAACAGAACCCATATACCTTGATGTGCTAAGCGGGGAGGACAGGGTAACATTGTCCTCAACCAAAATCCCAGAGCTCACTGTCATCAAGTCTATTCTAACTAACAGCGCCCCATACTGGTCAGAGTAAAGCTGCCCATTGGGTCCAAGGCTGAAATCTTTAAGAAAGCAGGTGGCCACATTCTTTCTAGAGCAATGTAGCAAGGGCTGCCATCACACTATCACCTACTTGGTTAGCAGCCTGGAGCTTTAACGATTGTGCCACCAAAACAAACACTCAGCCATCACATCAATGCTGACTCATAGAGACCCCAGTGGGTGGAGAAGTTTCTATCCCCCAAATAAGTAGTAGTGATTTGATGAAATCCTTTCTTTGGGACAACTTTCTCTAAAACTCAATCATTCCCTTTTGTGTTTTTCTGTAGGTGCTAGTGACAAGGAAGATTTAGCATATTGAGAATGTACAGAAAATGTACAGAAAATATTCTTAGATGGGGTGGGGAAGAGGTTATCAATAAGCCCCTATCCCATAAGCCTAGTTCTCTATCATGTTTTATATGCTTTTGTCAAGCTTATTAACATTTAATTCTACTGGCAGTCACTAGAACTATGGCTACCTGGGACTTCCCAGATCTCTAACACCTGATAGCAGAGGCATCCTGGCTTCTTTGTGAGTAGTTGTGTCATCAATAAAAAAATTAGTGACCCAAATCTATGGTATCAGACCAAATTTCAGTACCAACCCCATGTAATTATATTACAAAGGGAAATAAGAATAAAAAAGCAGATCATAGCTAGGCTATTATCTAATCAATAGTTTATAATACATTTATACCTTAAAAAATGGGGGCTGAGCCCCGGTGGCATAGTGGTTGAGTGCGAGACTGCGGCCCATGGGCTTGGTGGTTCAAATCCAGGAGTGGCTCTAAGGAGCAGCACTGAGTAGCTCCCATGACCACCAGAGGGCAGTGATGCACCCCCCAAGAAAAAAAAGAATTAAGAGCTTTACTGCTAATTAGAAGGTCAGCAGTTTAAATCTGCTACATGGCATGGGGGTGGGGGAAAAAGACCTCACCAGTTACTCCTGCAAGGAAGACCACTTAGAAAACCCTATGGTAGTGGTTCTCAACCTCCCCAATTCTGTGACCCTTCATACACTGCCTCATGTTGTGGTGATCTCCCCCACCCAACCACACATTATTTTTGTTGCTATTTCATCACTGTCATTTTGCTACTGTTAAGAATTGGGCGACCCCTGTGAAAGGGTTATTCGACCCCCAAAGGGGTTGCAACCCACAGGTTGAGAACCACTGCTCTAGGGATAGTTCTAGTCTGTTGTATAGGGTTACTTTGCATTGGGGCCAATGCACTGGGTAGAACACAACAATGGTTATTGAACCTGATGATGCTACAAATCCTACCTATGTTTCATTTCTGGAAGATTTTGTTACGTGGCATTTCAGAATTCTGACAATAGCAAAAACAAGAAGCTACCATCAATGTATTACATTACTGATGTATGTCTAGGAGTAGCACATGTGGAAGAACAGGGCAAGGAAGAGTCAAGTTGACTGGGATGGTTGAGGTGATGCGTCAGCTTGACTGGGCTGTGATTCTCAGTGTTCGTAATAACTTAATAAGGTGATCAGTCATTCATTGTTTTGTGATCTGATGTCATCATCCTTCTTATTCATCTATCACTGACTTTCCTGTAAAGAGCTAGTCTTTAGAAACTAATTGTGTCAGCCAGTGATGAAGGGGGGGGGCCTTCATACCTCTTTGTCCTCAGCAACAGGAGGAGCAAAGATTTTTAACGGGATTAGGATGTCCTATTCTGCACATTCTTATAGCTCTTCCTTATTGGGTATAGTTTAGTCCTTGTTGATGCATTCACTTATTTCCTTTGCTATTGTTAATTGTATCATTATGAATAAACACAATCAGCATAGGGAGGATGATTCCAGTCTCAACGAAGGAGTGGGGAGTGTGGGGGTAGATTCAAAAATTCATCTGCAGTATACATTTATAGAGGTTTCTTCAAGGCACAAATGGTTGGCACTTCTTGACTGAAGACTTGTCACTTGAACCCATTCAGCAGTACCGAGGAAGAAAGGCTGAGCATCTACTTCCTTCTGGATTCCAGCCAAGAGAACTCTATGGAGAAGAAGAAGTCTTGCCATTGTTGCCTCTAAGAGGAACAATCTCCCCGTACTTCGCCCCAGGCAGATTTGTCTGTTCTATGGGTGGTCCATGGTGCTTACACTATTCTTTGCAATGCCACAGTTTAAATGCACTGATTTCTCTGCAGTCTTCTTTATTCAATGTACAACTATGACATGCTTAGGAGGCAATCAAAAATACCATGGTTTGAGTGAGGCACACCTTAAGCCTCAAAATAACCTCCTTGCTTTTCAACGCATTAAGAGATCCTGTGCAAGAGATCTACCCAACACAATGTGTCATTAGATCTCTTAACTGCTGCTTCCGTGTGCATCAATGGTGGATCTGAGCCAAATTAAAGTCTTGACCACTTCAATCTTTTCTCCATGTTGTGTGGTGTTACCCATTGATCCAGGGGTGAGAATTTTGGTTGTCCTTGCATGGACTTGTGACTCACACTGAAGACCACAATCCTGCGTTGCTATTCCATTGTCTTAGGGTGTAAAACGTGTGGTCACCCTAAGGCAGAATCAACTCAACTTCCACCAGCTTTGCACATTGAGAGAAATTTTATCTGCCTTTCTTCCTTTGGGGTATTGGTATGGTCCACAACCCAGGTGATTTTCCATCCTCCAGAACAAACCTCTTAAACAAGGACTTCAAATATACACAAGGAAAGCAAAGAAATGAGGATAGAGAGAAGCAGTGTGGAAGATATCATTTGTAAGGAGATGTCCCAAACCAGCTCTGCTCATTGGGCTTTCCTGTTATATGAGAAAAAAAGCTTCAGAAGGTTTCCATTTTTTATTACTATTTAGGTTTTATATCTGAAAATGAACTTTAGTTGGAATTCTATGGTTTTTCATCACACAAATCATAACTGAACCAAACAACCATCTGGAGTTTTTGAAAAAGGAATGAGAAGTCTGGCATCAGTCATAGTGAATATAAAGGATACCTCAAAGCCTCAAGGTCAGCAAGGGTGGAGTCGGGAGCAGGAATTGGAGCTCCATTTTGAAGACAAAGGGGTCGGTTTCATATTAGAGTCTGAGCTAGAGGAAGTGACTATAGTTTCCATCCAGCGGATGTCCACTTGTGATGTAACAGACATGCCCACCCTGTTTATTCATTTCTACTTACCAAGCCTGATGGGGCCAGGTAATGGATGAGGACCCTTTGATGACAGGATTAGAATCTTCACCCAGGTTCGGAGGAATAATCGAATTTGGGGAATCACCCTTGTTTACACCTGCTGACTGATAAAGTTAACAAAATTCTCTCCTTTTGCACTCAAAATCATTCTGGTTCAGATAATGATCTACACAGCGTGTGAATCTGGTCTGTATCAGCTCTGGACTCTCTTTCCACCTGCACAGTGATTGGTCTCTCAGGGAGATCTAGTAATCAAACTCTGGTGAGTGAAATGTTAAACTATAACAAAATAAGGAGAAGAAAAAAACTCTATTTTTAAGAGAAACTTCAGCCACCTACAAAAGTATCTACTTCCCTAAAACTACTGAATTCTATCATTTAAAAAGCATTGCCCATTTGATAATAGTTTGAAATGAACACTTCCAGTTTGAATTGGATTTCTTCTGATTATTAGTGAGGTAGAATATTTTTCAAAGCTATAGTATCTTCGATTTGTATGTAAATGTGCATTCACACCCTCTTTCACTTTATTTCCATGGTGAACTGTCCCTTTTAAAAAGGATCTAAAGAAATATGTGTACACAATTATACACAAACCTTTTCTCTTCTCTTTATCCTCTCTAGTTTTTGTTCCACCAAATGATTTGTTTGCTTACTAATATTTTCAATGTATTGTGCTTTACTTTGCCTAAATACCTACACTATTGCTCCACTTAATCCTTTTTTTGTAGGACAGGATAAATTGTCTAAATTGACTAGCATTTACCATTTTTATTGAGAAGTAGCAATAGAACTCTGCTGCCTCAGCGGGTTTTAGGAAGGTGGTGAATCTGAAATCTTCAAGTCAGGCAGTGGGTCCCTATGGTAGGAGTCCATCAGCTGATGAGAAACGTGCAGGGTTAAGAGAGTGAGCTATCCAGAATTTCAACTCTATTCTGAAAGCAGGCCATAATCCAAGAAAACACACATTTTGGCTGATTACATCAGGTCATATCATTGAAAGAGACCACGTCAAATTACAGCAGGGAAGAGCAATCAGGTCAGTGTCTGCCAACCATTAAGAATCTGAGCCCAGGGAAGTTGACATATACTATTCATCATCACAATAGAAGACCTTGGACATCAGCATAAAGAATTTGTGCACAGATGGATAATTAGTTACTGATGCCAAAGATACTTGTGGCAGTTACTAATCTGGTGTCAATTTCAGTATTAGGAGTGTAGGTCTGGAAACTAGCCCGCCAATCTGGAAATAGCCAATGAGACTTCTATGTGGGCATGGTTTTCTCCTGAGAATTCTGACCGTATTTCCCCCATGGAGGCGAGTGCCTTATGGCTCAGTCCTTTGGAGATGTTCTACTCACAAGACACATGGTTGCCTCCCTGTGAGACTTCCCAGAGGAGAAGCCACATGGGCTTATCCTGATGGAATCAGACCTCTGAAGCCGGAAAAGCTATAAAGAGACTCTTGCTAGTGCTGAGATGGTTCTACCACCACTGGATACATAAGACTCTGCACCCACTGACCTATCATTGTCCTGGTGTCATTGCATGTGCTTCATGAGTCTGAAGAGGACTTTATAGATTGGTATCAGACATTTGGGCTAATATTGGACTTAGGACCTTAGACTGGACCAGGCTGGGAAGTTTCCTCAATGTTCAATTGCTTTTGTATATAAACCTTTTTTCTTATACACATATGAGTGCCTATGAATTTGTTTCTCTAGTCTACCCAGACTAATACAGCACTGCAGTCAGATCCAATATGGTTACAACTTCCCAGCAGATAACTGAAATGAGCCACATTAGTTGAATTAGTGAGATGCAGTGCTCCCTTCTTCAGGAGTTTGGTAAGATGCTAGGTTTCCTTTTCTTTGGATGAGGTTGGCTTGAACAAACTTGTAGACAACCATTTCCTGCCAGTTTGATCATGACTGATCAAATAAAACTGAAACAGGCTAGAATTAGAAAATTGTGGATGAATGGGAATGATAAACAGGATGGGAAAAATGGCCACATTGTGAATTCCATAGCAACTGAATCTCTTGATGAACAGAGTGGGAAACAGTGGTGCCCCACTCAAAGATGATGGTCAAAAACACCAACTATCAATGTGTGCCATTCTCCACAGTTCTGACTATAAATGGATCTCCTCCTTCAGGCTCCTGAAACGACTTACTCTACCTTTTTGGAAGCCCCCATTCCAGGACTTGACCTATACTCTTTTTGTCCTAGATGCCATTTATTTCATTTTCTTAAAATTTGAGTCTGTACTGATTTCACTTAATTAGGCATGACTGAGTCAGTTTGAATCAGGATGGACCTCTGGAAGAAGGAGCCCAAGAGAAGAAGGCTTCATTGCACTTGTCACTGAGTGATACTCAGAGAAGTTCTTGACTAGTCTGTGTGGGGGAGATGGAATGGAAGAAGAGACACATCAACTGCTGCAATTTATTACTCTGTTTATAAGGAAAGGTATTTGCTAGCCATTATTCCATAATGCTGTTCTATAGTCAGTTTTTAACATGTCTTTTCCCATTAGGATCATAGGGAAAATAGAGACCAATTAGTTCAATGAATGAGTCTAAAATTGGATTCTTGAAACAAGGACGACAGGTACTCCAAAACTATCACAGAATTAAATGACCTGAGAGCAACTTGTGTCACAGAGCTGCTCATGTCTATATCAAACCTTCCTGATATTACACTCACTTACCCTTGGAGCACACCACAGGCTACCCTATTCTTCAATGCTCTTTAGCAATAATAAGGTTTTATTAGTTCATGACATTGTAGCTCAGAGTGCAGGTTTCATAGGTTCTCTGCCATGGTGCTTTGGAGACCACCCCTTGATATGTACATTTAAAAAATCATTTTTATAGAGGAGCACTCAACTTAGCTAGGGTCAGTTTTTCAAGACGTGGAAAGAAAGAGAAGACCATTCAGTTGCTGACATACAAATTTGTGCGATGGTCACCCCAAACCAACAGACACTCCTAGTCAAAGTGCCAAGAAAGCCCTATTGGACATTCAAATCAAGATGTGGGGACAGGGACATGCAGGTCTCAGAGGAGGCAATTTTATTTCTCTTGGTAGGGAAACAGTAAGGAACCACCTCTCATCAGTTGAAAAACAAGCAAACAACAACAACAAAAATCCTATTGAACAGTACTTACCTAGAACCTGAGTGGAGAATATGCCTACTACTATGTTTGGCCTGCCCTTGACGACCCAAGCCATTTGCTAGAGACAATTGGGAATTTAGACTATGTTCTTTCAAGGTGTACAACATCGTTCGGAGACCACACCAATAAGCTCACAAAGGGGGGATGGGTGGTCTAGAAGTCTGACTGGTTCACATCACTGCTTCATAACAAACACCCACGTGGAAGCAGCAGAAGGTTCTTTCACCTCTCTATGTCCCAATTTCTTTAGCTGTAGGTGGGGATGGGGTATGATACCATCCTCAAGCATACTGTATATTTTTAGGATGCCTTCTGCTGACGGGAATCTCAAATCCAACGGGTCTGTCTAGAAGTGGATTCATTCTCTCAGAGCACTGGACATCACTAGGTTTGGCTGATTCTGTTGTTCAGTGCTTCCAAGTCAGTTCTGACACAGCAACTCAATGGACAACAGAGTGATGTGCTGCCTGGTGTGCCAACCTCACAATAGTTCTGATGTTTGAGCCCCTCAAGGCAGCCACCGTGTCCATCCATCCTGTTGGAAACCATCTTTTTTTTTGGTGTCTCTCCTGCTTTACAAAGCACAATATCCTTCTCTTGAGATGGGTCTCTTCTGAAAATATGTCCAAAGTATGTGATCTAAAGTATGAGACAAAGGGTGGTTCTAGGTGCCTCATAACCAGTTTACTAAAGCCATATAAGCCTCAGATCATTTTTTTTTCTTTATACTGGACCATATTCAACATCAGCTTTGTTTTAAAGCAGGTCCCTGGTGGCAATATGATTGAAGTAACTCTAGGTGTCGAACGGCATGCCTATTGATGTAATAATCAAACACAGACAGAAGAGATAGTGGCTTTCCTGAATATCCTCTGTAAGAGTGAGAAAATGGCCTACAAGTCCCTCATCCAAAACAATCTTTCATTTCTTCTTGGCAAGGGTTTGGCCACATTCCCATATTAAAGCCAACATTCAAAGAGGGAGTTGGATTTTCAAGAAATGTTCTGACACAATCACTTGTGACTGGATAGACATCAGTCCAACTGTGACACATATGGTTTTGTTTGAGCATTGAATGAGAAACAAAAGATCAAACATGACAAGAAATCCCAGGTACAAAACAAGCTCAGGACTTACTGCTTATATCAGTGCATCAAAGTCAGATGTGACTTAATATGTTTACTGAGGGAACTTTTGTTCCAAAGAGCCATCAGCTTTTAAGTCAAGGTTGTAGACATTTAATCTGAGCTGGCCAACATCAATGAGCTGAATTAGCAATCTGTTGTGTGGAAAAACTATGAAATTATTCTCCGGGCAATTTTTAAGATTATTTGATGAGGAGTTGGATCTCTGGAGGTTTCAACTACTGTTGGGTTGGAAAGTTCTTGAAACTGACAAGGAGTGGAGAGAGAAAACAAAAAGCAGAACAAAATACCTTCACCCCAACTTGCTCCTTTCCTCAGCATCATGAATGGCTCAATCTTTATGGCTATGACTGCCTTCATGGAGGACTTTGCAAGTCCTCGGCCCTCCCACCAACCTTCCCGCTGTCCCCTGGTTTCCCTGATGTCACCTTCATATTCAGAACAACGTGGGTGGAACTCTTTCAGGTCCAGGCTCTGGGGAAAATATTCCTGCAAATCATCATTGTTGTTCTTGCCTTGTCTCCAAATGCTTCAGAATTCTGACCACAGAATGGAGAGGGAGAAGGAATAGGCCCAAGGGTTTAGGGTTGCTTAGCGTAGGCTGAAACTGCAATATAAGTGAGATGCCTCATGAATAACTCTTGGAGAGTTATGAGGGGAAAAGTGGACCTGATCATAATAAGCATGAAGACCTCATATCATGAAATGTCTTACCTCCTTATTGTATATCTTATTTGTCAAAAGGATTCATCCTGAACAAAGAACAGTTGAGCCTTTAAGTTCAGGGTTCAAGTGAATGTCCCAGTTCAGCTACAAAGTTTAAGATACTTCCTAGGCACTTTTACTTGATCTGAACTGAGATACCTACCTACAAAACTGACAGGGACAGGTCTATCAGCGACTTGAATGAGCCCTGCTAGTTAAAAAACAACAACAAGAACAACAGCAAAGGAAACTTCTGGAACTTAGTGATGGGCAATTTGGTTGAAAACAGCAATGCAGGTGCTTCTATAACCCCTATCTCAAATTTGCCAAGTCTCTGGCACCTACAAGATTGGTTTGGGACTCTTACAAGAGCAGCCATTCTCTGAGAAGTTTCCAAGAACTTCCTGTTACTGGTCAGGCAAAAGGAGAGAGGTGAAGGAAAAGTAAAAACAACTTCTTTTCTTTTGGGAGTTCAGCATAATTTTTGTGGTTCAAGACTGAGTCAAGAAAATGCCCAGCTTGCAGTAACCTTTTGGATAATTCTGTGGATGGACAGATGGTTAGTGGTGGTGTTGGTGTTGGTGGTAGGTTGGGAGTGGGATGGAAACGAAAAGAAATTTTTTTTCATCCACCTTTTTCAAAGATCCCTTTTCAAAAGAGTCTCAGTAACTTTTCTTTGACATGTGCAAATGCCTATCAATTCCAAATTTTGACTAGTGGTGTCTCTAGTTTAGAACTGAATTGCATAATCTTATAATCTCCGCAATATTTAAATACCATCTTCATAAGAAACACACATCTCATACATCACACACACACACACACACACACTTCACTACCATTGAGCTGATGTTGACGCACAATGACTCTATAGGGCAGAGTTGCACAGTCCCTTTAGGTTTCCAAGGACTTTAAATCCTTAAAGGTGTATACACTTCATCTTCCTCCCAGGCAGCAACTGGTGAAGTTGCAGTGAACTACTCAATGAGCAGCCAGAGATGCTGCTCAGGCGCTGGATACTTACCTAACACACAGTGATGGGTTATCTTCTTTCATTATTTTTCTATGCAATGTTGAAATAGTGGACTAGAAATGGAAGACTTTCTGTTGCTGCTTTACAAAGATTTCTCAGTCTTATCTCTTTTTTTGAAGGGGGGGGAGTAATCCCCTCTCTCCAGGAGAAAGAGAAGTTCATTTAGAAAGTAGTGACTGTGGAGTCAACTGCAGCTCTGGAGCCGGCGGTGACCATGTGGGACGGATCTCCAAGAAAGGTTTCTTACAAATGAGTGCTTTGCCTCCTGTGCTGACCACAGCACTGCATTTCAGAACTCACCGGAGCACTTAACGTACAGGAGTCTCCCTGTCTTTCAATGTAAAAATAACAGACGAGAAAACCAACTCCCAAAACCGGTTGAAGACAACATTTTAGAGTGCATTTTTAAATGGGATTTTCGTGGCTGTTGGCTTTCCATCAAGGAGAAAGAAAACAGAGACTGTTGACCTTGGTAACCAGAAGTTTACCAACACCCTTCGGTGCTGTTTCACAGGTTCCATCGTGCACACCCTGATCCATCCCCCAGCCCCCAACACATTCACACACCTTTTCTAATCGCAAAGGAGCAGTCCCATTTATTTCAGGATCTATTTGGATTAAACTAGATAAACACTCACACACACACACACACACACACACACACACCAAAGCAAAGCAAACAAATAAACAAAAACAGAGCTTGACAGAAAAGAGATGGCTCCTCCCACAAATGCCTCTCCCCTGGCAAGGACCTTCAGGACCATTTGGGGCCCTGAATCTCCACTGAATTAAGGGATTCCAACTGGGGAATTTGAACATCCGGGTTCCGGTTGAAGGCGTGATTTTTAAAATTTCTAAGTTCGTGTGCTGTTGTGTGTCCAAAAATGGAGGCGGAGTCAGAGCCACCCGTGGGGAGGATGTACAGCACTCTCACAGGGGGCCCCGGGGGTGCTGTGGGTCCCGCATGGGCGGTTAACTGCAAGGTCAGCACTTCAGACCACCGCAACGATGAAGTTGTCTGCTCCCTTCAAGATGTCTAAAGCCTTGACAATCCTACACAGGGTTTCTAGGACTCAGGATCAGTTGGGTGGCAGTGGGTTTCGGGGTCCTCTTCACAGGATTAGATTGCCACAATTTTTTCCCCTTACAGAGCGGTGGGTGGATTAGTACTGAACCTTTCCATCAACAGTGGAGCACTTAACTGCGGTGCCACTAGGGGTCCCTGAAAGGACTACGAATCCAACCCCACTGCCTTGGAATCAATGCTGAGTCACAGCCCCCTGTAAGACAGGAAAACTGCCTGCTCCCCTCCCCCCGAGTTTCCATGATCGTCAGTCGATGAAAGCTGATGGCCGAATCTGGGGCCTTCAAATGATCGCCCTTTCCCCCAACAATCTGATCAGCAGCCGAGCAAGCACTTACCCACAGCACCACCAGGATGCCTTTAAGTTACTAGCGTCACAAAAAATACTAACGATTTCTTTTATCTGCTCCTGTATTTTAAAAAAAAAGTACCCCTTGCCAGTTTGTGTAATCCCATCCCTCTCTTCTTGTTAGGTTCTGTTGAGTTGGTCTGACCCATTGTGACTCTGTGCACAGCAGAACAAGCCACCCGGCACCATCTTCACCATTGTTGCTATGCCTGAGTCCATTGTTATAGCCGCTGTGTCTACTGTCTTGTTGGGGGGCTTCCTCTTTTTCACTGGCCCCCACTTTACAAAGGAGGATATCTTTCTCCAGGGACTGCTCTCTCCTGAGTGCATGTCCCAACAATGTGTTTCTTCCAAGACAGATTGAGGTTTGTTCTGGCAGTCTGTGGTACTTTCAGTATTCTTTGCCTACAGCAGGGTTTCAATATTCTCTGCCTATAGCAATACACCCATTTTTTCTTCAGTCTTCCTTATCCATTGTCCAACTTTCACATGCAGATGAGAACATTTAAAATATCATAGGTTGGCAAGGTGTACCTTAGTTCTCAAAGTAGCCTCCTAACTTTCCGACACCTTCCAGAAGTCTTGGGCAGCAGGTTTCCCTCATGTAAGGTGTGTATTAATACCTTGACTGTTGCTTCCATGAGCATTGAATGTGGGTCCAAGCATTGCGGTGCCCGAAATGATTGTGAACTCTGGAAAGTAAGGTATGTGCCTGTTTGGGTTAAGTGTAATTTTGGAGTTTTCAGTTTCTTGCTGATTAAATGCAAGGATGGATGGGATTGGCCGTAGAGACATACATAAGAGATGCTCTGAGAACAGCATCTGGGAGAGCTTTGGGTGGCCTTCAGGTACATGGGCACCTTGGTGCCATCAACTTTGAGACAGACACAGATGGCTTGGAACCACGGATTTTTGAATGGAGTGACTTTTTGAATCTTCTCTAATGTGCTACAAATATTAACTCTAACTGTGTTTTGGTATGAAACACCCATGGGCATTCAGTGACTATTTCACAACTGCTGAACATATTCTTGCCTAAGGTGTGGGAAAGAACCCTACAAAAACCATGCTGTGTTAGTCCGCATAGACTAGAGGAACAAATTTCATAGACATGCATATGGATATAAGGAAAGGGTTTATATACAAGAGGAATAGGACATTAAGAAAACATCCCAACCCAGTCTAGTTCAAAGTCATAAGACCGATATTAGCCCATATGTCCGAAACCAGTCTATATCATCTCCTTCAGACTCACGAAGTCACAGGTCAGTGGGTGTAGAGTCCTAGCGCTGGCAGGGGTCTCCCCATGATTCCTCATTTCCAGGGCTCAGGGTTCATCAACAGCATCCAGTGGTGGTAGAAGCAACTCAGCGCTGGCACGGGTTTCCACTTGTCCTCTCCAGCTTCAGAGGTGTGGTTTCCTCAGGGCCAAGCCATGTAGCTTCTCCGGCTCCTCAGATGCTGCCATCTTGTCTTGTCCATGATTCATCGTCTCTGAGACTAATTCCCAACAACTGGGGAAGATAGCTTCTCATCTGGGAGATTTCCTAGACGTATCAGGAGAAAGCCATGCCCACACAGAGGCCTCATTGGCTACTCAATGACTATCTCCAGATTAATAGGCTAGACTCCACCCCTACATTTCAATCATAAAATTAACATAAGCACATGACTGCCACATGTGCTCACTGCCATGAAGTTGATTCCAAGTCATAGTGACCCTACAGGACAAGGTAGAACTATCGTTTTGGGTGAACTTCTTTGGGAAGTGAGTAGTCAGTATCATGTTGATCCTGTGTAACCAATTGCCAGAGAGTCTCTTCGGACTCAGGGTGTCCCTGTATGTCTGAGTAGAGGGGTACACTGTGGGGCTCTCAGCACTCTGACTATTCTAAAGCCAGACCCTCCTTCCAAGGCACTGAGGTTTGAATTGCCATGTGCTTAACTGTGTCTGCTGCACTTGCGTTCCTGGATCTCATAGACAGACTGATTTGCCTATTTGGAGTTTGCTCAAAGGAAGGCCCTATCTACATGGGTTCTACATCTAATGAAATATTGAGAACACCCAAGTTACAGCACAAGCAATGTGCTAAGAAAAACTCTCTGCCATCTTTTCCAACTCTGAGTGAAGCTATAGGATAAGATGGAACTGCCCCTGTGGGATTCTTTACAGGAGGAGGAGGAAGCCTCCTCATTCTTCTATGGAGCATATGGCTGTTTTGAACTGCTGATCTTGTGGTTGGTCCGCAGCCCAACCCATAACCCTCGAGGCCACCACATTTCCTGAGCCATGTGCTAGTCGAGGTTTTCTTGTGTGATCTCTTTCCTAAAACAGGGGCTGGCAAACTTCTTCTATAAAGAATAAGATAATAGATATTTTGTGTCTTTGATTCAGGTCCAAGGTACTGACTTACAATGCGCTCCTGCCAATTGAAAGCACGGGCTTAAACATAAGAAGTATTGTAAGGGTGGCAGAGGCCTGGGCACTCTTTTATTCTACTGTACATAGAGCCACTATGAGCCTGTAGTGCCTAACAACAAAGATGACAACCACAACAATAACAACTGAAATCAGCTACAGGCCATCCTCTAGGGAGGGAGTATAGTTGCTTTGCAGTGAACTTTTATTTCTGAATTCTCACCTTGGAATCTCATATACTTCAGTCATTTAAAAGTGAGCAACTCATTCTGAGCTTGAGGGCTGTTGGAAATTGGTAGGTGGGCTCGGTTGGGCTGTATGGCTCCAAACTAGCAGGCTCTGTTACGCAGGGTGCCAACAAATTTCAGGTAATAGGACACCCCCCCCCCCATATTTATGGGATTTTTGTTCCACAGATTGGGTCATTGTTTTCAGATCAATGTACCTAATGGAAAAAAAAAACATGCATAACCAGACTTCTGACTCCCCAGCATTCTCATTATGAGTTTATCTACCTGTCAAATAGAAAGGCTAGCCCTCATCCAGGTATGCAATATAAGGATTACCTTACATAATGCATATCAAGCAGGCCACCAGGTACATCAGCATTTCCAACACTCAACAAATTCCAAATGCATTGCAAATGCTCCAAGCATTCAGTACCTCCCTACCTCGGCTGACAAAATGTGCACAGCTGCTTCTTTCTCCCCTCTGGGGACAGTGGGTTTGCCTCAGTAGACCCATGTGGATGGGCCGCGATATGGATTACTATGGGATCTGAGGACCGCCAGAACACCCCATCCACCATCGTGCTTTTGTGAGCATTCTCTTTCTCTTTGGCTATGACCCTCGCACCAGCGAAAGTGAACCCAATTGAGTGTGTCTGGCCAAGCAGCTGGTCAGGCATGCTGGTTGTTCCTCCAGGTGGCTGTTTCGAATCACCTCACCTTGGATCAACTCCTGATTTGGTCACCAGCTACGTCAGACAAGGTATCTCCTCTTCCTAGAGGGTCCTGTGGGTTCCCTTAGCAAGGTCTTAGGACTGCTGAACTGTGGGTCCCTGTTGGTCATCCTTAAGTTACAATCCCGTGCTGATATCCCTTCTAGCTCACTGGTCTTCGCTTCTCTCACCTGTAGCGACTATGCTGTTTGGGTCATTCTGGATACCTTTTGAGAGAGACACTATGGGAGGGGCTCTGGGGCATCACTACAGAGAACACTATCTTGGGTTGGAGGCAGGGACTGCACAGAGGGTGGAAGCAGAGGCAAATCCAGAGGGCAGCAGGCTGAGGAGGGCATCTGGAGAAGGCAGAGTTCATCCAGGAACCTATAGACGAGCCTGGAATCTCACAATCTGTGAGGCGCAGGGACATCTGCAGAAGAGGAACCCCCCTTGGGACGGCTTCCTATTCTCCCACTTTTGCAAGGGCACTGTTGGAAGAGTTGCCGTAAGGCCATTTCATAGACTGAAGAGGAGAGAAAATGTCTCAGGGTAAAATAAAATATGAAGTGTGGGTTCCCCACTGTCCGGGGACTAGGAGTAATAAAAATGAGTGAGGAGGTAGTAGGGGGGACTGGTGTTTTATGGCTACCACCAAGGAATTGCTTTACTAAAACATTCCTTCCAAGTTTGATCACTTCTTTTTGTTGCAGGAATGATTTTAGAGTTGATTCCTGACCACTGACAGCTGGACGGCAGCTAAGAATTATTTCCACCAAGCTCTTGAAAGCCGAAGCTCTACTTGCAGGCCATGGGAAGCTGTCTTTGGTTAGAAACCATGAGGTGAGGTTCATAAGTGTCTCTGAGAGCCAATCTTTATTGCTCTGTTCCACCTGGCATGGAGGAGTCACCCGAGAAGTCCTATCTGATCAGTGGTCTGGGGAGAAGACAATGGTGCATAAGTGAAGATGGAATTGTTGGAAGGTTTGCCAATGCCTAGGCAACAGAGTGGGTTCTTATAATCGAAATATGATCCAAGGCTGTGGCAGTTACATAATGTACTGCCAACTTTAGGAAGGGGTGGCGGCTAGCCTGTCAATGAGGTCACAGTTTGATGACCTCTTTTGGAGGCAAAACAGAGATAAATAACTCTCTGACACACTCATCTCTGTGAGACATTCCTATTGACAAGCCACATGGAGCCAGAGTTCTGGAGCTGGAGGAGCCATACAGAGACTCACACCAATGCTGAGATGCTTCCACCACCACTAGATCCACAAGACTTTCCACTCACTGTCCTGTGATCTTTCTGCATTCTATCAGCATCATGGCACGTATTGTATGAATCTGAAGAGGAATTTACAGACTGGTATCAGACCTGTGGGCTTATATCAGAGTTATGGTCTTGATCTGGCCTGTGCCGAGATGTTTTCTCAATATTCAATTGCTCTTTTATAGAAAACTCTTTCTTATACACATAGGAGTGTCTATGAATTTGTTTCTCTCGTCAATTCAGATTCCCACAGAGGCGTCCAACATGGAGATGTGCAGAAGGACGGGACCTGCGGTCCGTAGCTGAGGACTGGTTTTCACAGGGAGGTTGTTTCCCAGGGAGTGGAGTGGATGCTAATGGACAGCCATCCTTTCTGAACACAGCAGGTTTTCATCTTTATAGAAGCAGTTCTCCGGGTCTTTAACACACAGCACTTGTGGATTCCTAAGAAGGACCTTAAGGGGGGGTAATGTGATCTCACAGGAAATGCAATTTCGCTGGTTTCTTGTCAACCTGGGGATAAAATCACGCATCCCATGCCTTGTTGGGGTGGGAAGCTCTGTGCAGGAACAAAAGAGCAGTGTCAGAGGGCCACTGTATAACTTACATCATCTCTGCTGCAGAACATGCGCATCTCCAAGGGCAATCGCTGACTCTCGCACAGGACAGAATACCGGGGACCAGGTGGCAGTTGAACCAGCAAGTTCTTTTCTCAAATGGCAAGGAACACAGAAGGAGCACAGGCTTCCCCAGAGAGGCAAGACTCACACGTCAGAAGCAGGCTTTCCTGGGACTGCCCATCTCTCTGTGACACTTCAGCCTTCTCCCAGAATCCAAGTCACCTCCCCACTTTTCTGCAAAAGCGTTTGTCTGCCCTTAAACATGGCAGATGACATCTGACAGCAGGGCCACACATCTTCACAGGAAAGGAGGACTTCGCAATCCAGGTTCTAAATGACATCTGCGGGGGTGAAGGGAGGAGACCATGTGGACCCAGTGCCTGTGGGACCTCACCCCAGTTCTGACAGGACAGCGAGGAGACTGAGCCCAAGAGCACAGGCAGCTTTGTGCGACCTTCTGCTGATCCCTTCTCTTGTTCCCACTTTTCTTCTTCAAAACCAAGAAGAAAGAAAGAGAGAGAGAAAAGTTGGGGTGGCGCGGGGCTAGAAGAGGGAAAGTGGAGAAATACACCACCGCGTTTTGATTTTTTTCTCCCCTCTCTATATAGCACTCTGGACGTTTGGAAGGGGGGGTGGGGTGGGGAGGGGTGGGGGGGGGCAGATTTAAGAAGTGATACTTTTGAACTTCAGCCAAAAGCAAGCCATCAAAATGGGACACTGTCTCTTTAAGTGCAAGCCTGCTCAAACGGGAGGAAATTAATTAAGTATCCGACGCTGGTGTGGCGCCTGTGGAAAGAATACACAATCTGGGCCCTGCATGCCAAATCTGAAATGAAAATGAAGGTGATCCGTCATATTTGGCTGTTTTTTTAAGACAGAATATATATTTTTGAAAGTTGACTAAGCAATTACCCAAATTAAAGAAACTGGAAAAGCAAACAGTGGTAAAAAATGCTTTAATTTTTTTTTGGAGGGTAAATTAGTTGTAAAATGTGTGCCTTTTATTATCTTAATGCCTATGAAAAAAGAACGAAAGGAGTCAGGGGTCCCTTAACCCCTTCCTGTCTGCTTCTTGGAGAGAGCAGGTTCCCGCCTTCAGGAAGGTTTGAGGAGAAGGACAGGCTACAGGCAAGTTCTGAAGAGGAGGCGCTGGCCATAGACTTCTCGTCTGGGGTTTCTTAAAGGGGGCTTCCCCCTTTCTTTCTGAAGCATGGGCTTCCTCACTCTTTCTACATTGCAGTGTGTTTCAGTTTTTCAGGTTTTTGGAGTCAAGGGCCTCCGGAGGTATGGTGGCAACAGTCTTTTCTCTATTCTGTTTTTCTGCAAATTTGCTTAGGTGCCTGTGCCCTGGCCCCTAGCTGGCATTCCCTGGTGAGTGGTGCCAACTTGCTGAGCTGTTGCCTGAGAGCAGCGAGTGGGTTGGTTGGTATTCCGCGGGAGACCCCAGGAAGAAAGGTCTTGGCATCTACTTCCCAAACACAACAGCTGAAAACATGCAGTTCTACTCAGACACACAAGGAACAGCCATGAGATAGAGTCAATGTCATGGCAGCTGACTCTAACTCCTCATTACCTCCCCACCAAGCCCCAGGGCTACAGTGAGTGGCTACCCACTGGGCGACGATCTACAAGGTCAGCAGTTCGGAACCCCCAGCTGCTTGGCAGGAAAAGAGGAGGTTTTCAACTCCTGTAAAGTGTTACATTCTCAGAAACCCACAGGGGCAATTGGACTCTTCTGTAGGGTCAGAATTGACTCGAGGACAGTGATTGTGGATTTTGATTTGGTTACCCTCTGAGCATAGGGCCTACCTTCTGGGAGCTAGGAGAGGGCTAGCTTGCTGGCATCATCGTGAGAATGTGTCTCTCTCTGGTAAAGGCGGAGGGAGAGGAAGAAGGAGTTATCTCTCAGTCAGGACCCACATGGACTACATGCCTTCCTTCTGCAGCCCAACAAACTTCAACTCACTGTTGCCTAGACCATCCCAAGCCATAGCAACATTGTAGCACAGGCAAGAACCTCCTCTCTGGGTTTCCAAACCTTCAACTCTCTATGGGAGTAGAAAGCTGCACCTTTGTCCTGGGAAGCAGTGGGTTGTTTCAAACAGCTGACTTTGCTGACTAGCAGTGCAATATGTAACCACCACACATCTAGGGCTCCTCTTCCTTGGCTCAGAAGAAGACAGCGGAGGCCGCAGCTCCAGAAAAGTCCATCTTTTTCTCCAACTGCATTGAGATTTTTCTAAAACATCAGCTAGAAAGAGTTGTCAGGAGATCCCTCCTGAAATCAATGTACATGGAGATTTTTGAAGAGGAGACTCTGCCAGATTCGTCTCTCTTGGTTACAAAAGATGAAACCGAGACCAAAAATACTCCATGACAAATGAATTTTAGATCAGTGGTATCTTTTTGAATTGAGAATCGAATTCTGAGCCTAACTGAGTGTTTTCTTACACTTACATGTGCATAATATAGCAAATATTTTAGTCTTCTCATACATAATCTCATAGTTATTAAGGTCAAGGAAGACTCTGCCTGCATTCTTATTTGTCAGAACACAAAATAACAGTTCAAAATCAAAGTAGCTGTACCAGGACCCTCACCATTCTACATCGATATCATTCTCTAGCTTCATGAATCAACATTCCGCTAATCTCTTCTTGGTATTGTTCCAGAACTTGATTGCTTTAATCCTCTCTCTGCTACTCCAGAAATATAATAGGAAACAGACTTCTTTCATTTTCCCCAGAAGAGTCGATACTCAGTAAAACCAAAGTCTACAAATAGGGCTTTAACCAGCTTTGCATCTAGAAATAGCATGCAAAGGAGGAGAGACCTTATGATGGACACAAGATACACTTCACTAGGATAAGACTCATCAACTTATTGGAAGGAATAACCCCTTGGAAATCAATGCAGTTGAGCTCATATTCATATTTTGCATCTTGGGCCTTTCCCTGGCCTCATTTTTGTCATCTTTAAAGCGGTGCTCTAATATTACAAGACTTAGGAACAATAAATATTATACATTCAGTCAAATGTTTTCCACTGAATGGAACTCAATGAAGTATACTCATGCTTCTGTGTTTTTAGAGTATTTTTTATTACTGCTACTAGAATAAACTCCTGACATATTGGTGTTCTTTATGTTATCAGAATAATGCAGCCATTTCTGTGGACCAGAGAGAGATTGTCCACATGCCCAATGCTGCATCTCTGAGGAGCAATATCAGGGCTTACACACCATAGGAAAAACAGAAGCCAGTGAACTAGTCAAGTCACTGAGCATGTCAACTACCTATCACATGCACAACAATAACAAGTCCACAGAGGGGGTTGATATCTACAATTTTCAGTTCCAGAAAACATTTTGAGACATGCAAAAGAAGGAAAGTGTGGCCCCAAACAACAACAAACAACAACAACAACAACAACAACACACACACACACAAGCACTCACATACATAAGTGCATAAGGAGATTCTAGAATCTGCCTTTGATGGGGTCCAGATGTTGGACTTCACAGATAAAGACGTCTAAGCAGCTATCACAGTATGCGCTAAAAGGAACAAAAGGAAATCACATTAATGATGCAAAATGATTCCTCAAAGAAGTGAGACCAGGAAGGCCTGATCTCATAAAACAGAAAATATCAATAAAATAGAGAAACACTTTCCAAAAAAGATGAAATAAGAGCCATGGAGTTGAAAAGTTTAGTTTTTGAATTAAAAAAAAATTCACTAGTGGCATCAACAGCCTACAGAAGATGGCAGAAGAAGGCAGTGACAAACTGTCGGGAGAACAATAGAAATTACAGAATCTGAAGAATAGAGAGAAAAAACAAGAATGAGTGTGCCAGTCTGGATAGACTAGAGAAACACATCCATAGAAACCCTTATGCATATAGGAAATAGTTTCATATACAAGAGCAATTGAACATTGAGAAAACACCCCACCCAGTACAGTCCAAGGTCATAAGTCCGATTTTAGCTGATATGTTTGATACCGATCTATAAAGTCTTCTTCAGACACATGAAACACATATGATGCCAAAGGCAGAATGATCACAATCCAGTGGGTAGAAAGACTTTGGTTCCAGTGGTGTTGCAATCTCCGTGATGGCAGGAGTCTCTATGTGGCTTCTCTAGGTCCAGGTTTCTGGATGTATCAGAGTAGCTTGTCCTCAAGGATGTCTCACAGGGAACCAGCTTTGTCAGTCGAGTCTCTCAGGCACTGTTGTCAGTATATAATAAATGATCCCACATTTTTTATGAAGCCTGGTGCATTTTTCCTTATTGTGTTAGTCACCTAACCTGGTGCCCCTTTGAGGATTAAAAGTGTAGGGGTGGAGCCTAGCCTCTCGATGTGGAGATAGCCAATGATAACTCTGTATGGGCATGGCCTTCTCCGGAGAGTTCTAGAAAATCCAGTAATTCCTTTTTGGAGGAATTTTGGAGAAATTTGGAGGAATTCCTTATCTCTCTCTTCTGCTCACTTCCTTGGAGATTTCCTATTGACAGTGCTTGCTGCCTGAGAGACTCGACTGACAAGGTTGTCTCCCTCAGAGACATCCCTGAGGCAAGGAAGTCCTAAAAGGAGAATAGAAAGATAATCACATACCAAAAAAAACCCTACACCATACCTTAAAAGAAATCATGTCTGAAAACTCCCCAGATCTGATCAAAAACAGTCCACAAACTCTAAGTACAATAAATGAAGGAGAGATCCAGACCCAGACATATCATAAACCAAAACAAACAAACAAACAAACCCCAAACCTCCATTCTAAGTCAGTAACCCTATAGTACAGGGTAGAACTTCTCACAAGAGTTTCTGAGACTATAACTCTTTATAATAGATAGCCTATCTTTCTCCTCCGAGTGACTAGTGATTTTGAACCAAAGACCTTGCAGTTAGTAGGCAAGCCCATAATCTCTATGCCAGCAGGATTCCATGGTGAGTTTTATAGCACAAGAGAAGAACGCTAGAGCAATAAGAAAACAAGAACACATTACACGAGAAAGAAGCCTAATGTAATAAAAAGCTGACTTTATGTCAGATACTAAGGAGGTCCAAAGGCTATAGTGGGGGCTGGGGCATGCCTGTCAACCAAGAATTTTACATCCAGCACAGCTATCTTTCAAAAATGAAGACAACAAAGACATTCTGAGATAAACAAAACTCGAGAAAATTTGATTCTTGCCTAACTGCTTCAAAAAATGTAGGAGTTTCTGCAGAGATTGAAATTGAGTGAAAGCAGACAATCACTCAAAAACACAGGAGAAAGCAAGTGTGCCAAGAGGAAAGTCCTCTATATAATTTTAAAAACTGTATGCTGATAAATTTTTATCATTTCTTTTCTTGTCCTGTTTAAGAAGCAATGATTTGAAGCGATGAATGGATTGGATTGCTAACATGTAGAAATGTCTACAGTGAAATTTGTGGAAGCCGAATGCCATGTAAGGCAGAAAATTAAATAGAAAGTAGAAATGTGGTCCAGCTATGGCCTCTCAAAGAGAGAAACTTTGCAAGACCTGGAATAATGAGATTGCTCCATCGGGTTGTGACCTTAACAGGTTTTGTTGTTTTGTGTTTGAAAGCTACTACGAAGGACATCTAGAAGAACAAAGTTGTACTGGAGTAGAGAATAATGCCACATGGCCATAACTTAGAGGAAGAAATAGAAAAAAAGATATAGGAAGCAATAGAGTGAGACTAGTAAAGTTAATCTAATTAACTCTAAAATAGATGCATAAGCTTCATTCTTTTGCCTTCTTTGAAAGCCATAAAAGTACATAGAATAGCACTGATAGTGATGTGTCTCTAAGTTTACACATATGTATCACAAGAAATAGCATGGAGGGATGAGCAGCAGGCTGTTGACAAGACCCCTAATGTTAAGGACAGTCATTCAAACCCATCAAACCCAAGAGGAGAAAGGTGAGGTTATATGCTCCCCTAAAGATTTCAAGTCTCAGAAACCCAAATGATCAATCCTACTCTGCAGTAGAGCATTGCTGCCTGTTGGAATCAGCTTGGTGGCAATTGTTTGCTTTTTCTAAAACATTTTTATCAATGGTTTTTATGCATAACACTTCTGCCTTGGTTTTTATGTAACACAATTATAGTACAGAAAGGAGGCGAAAGGAATCGAGCTACAGGAACAATTCTCAAGGAAATTTCAACACAGATAATGTATGCCTGCTACACAGGTTTGCAAACTCCACCCTCCCCAGAGGGGGCATTTCTGCAAGCTCTCTATGCTAATTTTTTATCTCAACACATAAAAACATACTGGCATAGTGGCACCTAGGAAAATATCTCATGGGGTAGGGAAGTGTTGGTAAACTAATATAAAAGGCCCAGATTGTGTTGGGGTAAAATATGGTAAAGGAATACGTATCATAAGTAAATTCTGATACACTGTGTTGTCAGCACTAGAGTGAGCCAGCAATCAATTAATTTAAAATCAAGTGAAAAAGATTAAAATGTTTCACCAGAATATATACAATTACAACAAAAGAGGTTGTGGCCATCACCTAATCTGGTATCAATTTGAGGATTAAGAGTGTATAGGTGGAGTCTAGCCTGTCAATCAATCTGGAGATAGCCAATGAGACTGGCGTGGCTTTCTCCCGAGAATTCTGGGAAATGTGACAATTCCTTCTTGGAGGTGGAGACACTATCTTAGTTCACTTCCTTGGAGACTTTGTACCGACAGCACTTGCTTGGGGACACTCTCTTGATAAGGATAACTTCCCGCTAGGCATCCCTAAGGAGAAGCCACAAGGAGCTACCCGAATGCCTGAGCCTGACAAGCCACGTGGATGCAACCAGACCTCTGGAACCAGAGAAGCCACTTGGAAAACCCTGTCAGTGCTGAGGTGTTTACAATGCCACTGGATCCAAAGGCATGTGTTTCTGAGTCTGAAGAAGACTTTATAGATGATATCGGACATATGAACTAATATCCGACTTATGACCTTGGACTGGACTGGGTTGGAATGTTTTCTTAAAGTACAATTGCTCATGTATATAAAACTCTTTCTTATACACATATGAGTGTTTACGAATTGTTTCTCTAATCTACCCAAACTAACACAGACGTGGTTAGGAGGAACAGAGGAACAAAAAGAACTTGAGGCAAAGAAAACAAAAGCAAAATGGCAGAACATAGTCCATGCATATCTTCAATAAAACAAAATGTAAACAGGTTAAATAAACCAACTAAAAGACAAAGATTACAAACTGGATTAAAAAACACACTAATAGAAAAACCCAGCCTTATTTGTTTGCAGGAAGCATCTTCAAAATTTGAACTTACAGGTATAAATAGTGAGTGATCAAAGCTATATTACACAAACACCAAGAGGGTGCAGTGGAATGCTTATCTATATTGATAGATGACTCAGCTAAAATGGACTTTAAAGAAAAAAAATATTACTGGATGTACAGAGCGACATTTAATGACAAAAAAAGGGTTAATCCATCAAGAAGATATAACACTTACTTACATATAATTCAGGAAGAAGGTATAACAATTATTTAAATATAATTGCCAATTGCCAATATTGGCAATGTCTGTCACACTAATGACACTAACAAGGCTACAGAAGATATGAACAAATCTATAACCAACAAGACCTAACAGACATTCATAGAACACTTCAACCAACTGGATGCATAATCTTCTCAAGTGCATATAAAATATTTTCTAAGATAAATCATATGCTGGCCCATAAAACATGTTTCAACAAACTAAAAATATTGATTTTCAGCATAAATTGAAATAGCTAGGTATATACTTCATCCAAAACCCCAAAGATTTGTATGAGGAGAACTACAGAACACTATTATAGCAAACCAAGAGTGACCTCTAAAGATGGAAGGATATTCCATGCTCATGGATCAGAAGATTTAATACAGTAAAGATGTCAGTCCTGCTTAAGGCACTCTACAAGTTTAATGCTATCCTGATACAATACCAACATCCTTCTTCAAAGAATTGGAAAAACTGACTACTAACTTCATATGAAGAGGAAGAAGCCCAGAATTAGCAGAGAACTCCTCAAGAAGACAAAGTCAGAGGCCTTGTTTTACTACCTACTACACAGCCATAGTGGTCAAAACCGCATGGTAGTGAAATAGTGACAAATATTCAGACTAATAGAAAAGAACTGAAAACCCAGAAATGAAATCATCAGAATATAGACAACTGATTTTTGATAAGGGACCCCAAACTATCAAATGGGAAGCAGATGCCCTCTTAAACAAATGGTGCTGGAAAAAATGGGTATCTACCTGTAGAAAAATGAAGCAAGACTCTTCCCTCAGTCCATGCATAAAAATAAGCTCAAGCTGGATTATACACCTCGAGGTGAGACCCCAAATTGTTAGGTGCATCAATTAAGGGATTTTGGCCAAAGAACTTTGGTACAGGTAATACATAGGCTATCAGGAATAAGTAGGCAAGGATACAAACACAGAGGAGGCACAATTTGACAAGAGGGATATACTGAAGGTGAAACACCTTGTCTGTCGAAAGACTTCACCGACAGAGTGATAAGAAAACCCACATACTGGGAATACATCTTTAGCAATGATACATCAGACAAAGTCCATATTACTAAAATCTACAATACTCTGCTATCCTACAATAAAGAAAAAGCCAACAACCCATTGAGGAGATGGGCAAAAGGCCTAAACAGAAGTTTCACCAAGGTGGAAATCCAAATGATCAACAAATATCTGAGAAAATGTTCCTCATCATTAGCCATAGAAATGGAAATTAAAACAACTATGAGATACCACCTAACACCCTCAAAGAATCAGAAAACAACAAGGGGATATGGTGAGATAGGAACTCTCATCCACTGATGGGTATGTGCAGCCACAATGGAAATCTATATATTTGACAATACCTAAAACAAATGGAAATTGAGCTACCTTATGACCCACCAATCCCCCTACTGGGTATATACCCAGAAGAAGTAAGAAACAGACTATGACCACACATCTGTGCTCCAATGTTCATCTCAGGGCAGTTCACAGTTGCAAAGAATTGGAAACAGCCTAAAATTCCATCAACTGATGAAGGAATTGAAAAACTCTAGTACATACATAAAACAGAGTGCTACACATCCACACCATTATGGGGGACAGCACTGGAAACACAGTGCAGGAATTGTGCCCCAAACAAGGAGGGAACACTGAAGAGAAGCAAGGGGAGCAAAGCCACGACATCTCCAAGGAATCTGAAAAAACAGACTTCAGAAATGGTGGGCAGGGCATGGCACCTCACCATATCTAATTGGAAAACAATCAGAAGGGTCCATAGATAGACCTGAAACTATGTACAGGCTTTATTTTCCTTCTATTTTCTTTTTCACATGTCTATCCTTATAAGATAGGCAGGATAACCAATTCTGAGAAGAAAATAACTGGGGCAATGTTTCTGGGGGTACATATGAGAGGAGGAGACAGGAGAAAGGGAGGGGGAAGCCAACAAACCCAGGGACCAGGGAATAATAAGAGAGCTAAAATCGATAGTGAAGAGGGTGTAGAAGGCCTGGTAGGGTTTGATCAACTGCAACATAGCCAAAAGAAAGTACTGAGCGTTGTATGAAGGTTGAATATGGTAGTAGGACAGGAGGAAAATAAGATGAAATAGAGGAAAGAACTAGGAGGGGAAATATATTTATAGAGGTAGATATATAGGCTTGGACATATGAAGATATGTACCATAAATATATTAATAGGGATATAGATCTATGCACAAATATTTAAGTGTTAAGTATTAAGGTAGCAGATGGGCATTTGGTCTCTACTCAAGGGCTCCCTCAATGCAAGAACACTTTGTTCTAATAACCTGGCATTCTGTGATGCTCATTTTTCCAACCCAATATCTGAAGTCAAAATGGGTGCATAAGCAAATATGGCAAAGAAAGATGGTGGTGTCTAGTTATTGAAAGATATAGTATCTGGGGTCTTAAAAACTTGAAGTTAAACATGAGGCCATATAGCAGAGAAGCAACAAGTCCACATAGAAGCAACTCACTATCCTGTGTGATCATAAGGTATTGATGGGCTCAGGTAACAGGACCCAGAAAACCTGAGACAGTTGAGGTTTATTGTGCCAACCTGGCTGAAAAGCACATATGACATAAATTGAAGGGTCGAGAGATAAAATGACTCGGTGAGGCTTGCCTTTCTAGTTCTTGGGTCTCTTGCTTTCTGATGGTCTGACCAGGGTGTAGCTGCCTTAGCCAGTTCCCTGCTTCAGCTGGCAAGGCTAATTTCCTCCAAGACATCCCGGAGGAGAAGCCAATGGACCTACATTGATGGAGCCCTGGGCATTGCAAAAACCATGTGGAGACCCATGCCAGTGTTGAGATGCTTATACAACTCAACCACAGAGCATAAATTCATGTTGTGAAGTTGTAATCAAAGATGTAAGGAAAATACAGGACACAGAATGGTCATGTCAGTCATTGATGGCTTTGCTTGAAATAGGAATGGGGGGAAGAGATTTATTATAGTGGTTTGAGAAATGAATGGAAGAAAACGGAAACAAGGAAATTGAGGTAAGAGATAAGGCAAAGATGCTTTTTTTTTTTTGACGCAGGGGTGATATTTAGAGAGAAGAATGGTCCCAAAAGAATAATGAAGTTCTCATGGTGGAGAAGAAATTCACCACATGAAGAAATCAGAGAGTAACTCCTTTGCTGAATGGCTTGAGTAAAACTTAAGAGCTATTTGGCACCCAACAGACATCCTGCCCCTGACATGTTAAATATAAAATATTCTGTCTGTTAAATATTCAGGCAGATTGGTATATCAATGTTTTGTTTTAGATATAGACACAATTGAGGGAGCATTGATGTGGTGGTCATATAATCTGTTGTCAACTTGAAAGAATTATGAGTGAAGGAATGTAGCCTGTCAATCAGGTGGCAGCTTATTGATCTCATTTGGAGGCACTAAGGAGATAAATAGCTCACTGGAGGCAGAACACAGGCTCATTCCCTGGGGACATGGCAGCTGACAGACTCATGGAGCTGTGATAGTCCCTGAGCTGTAGGAGCCACATAGAAACCCCTCCCAACAAGATTCTTATATTGCTGCTACATCCACAAGACTTTTCACTGACCTGTGATCATCCTGCATTTGGCATCATTGCATGTGTTTTGTTAGTCTGAAGAGGAATTAATAGATTGACATTGGACATACGGGTCATTACCAGACTTAGGGACTTGAATATTCACTTGCTCTTGTATATAAAGCTCTTTCTTACACACAAATGAGTGTCTCTGAATTTGTGTCTCTAGTCAACCCAAACCAACACAATTGATTATCCAAATGGCAATGAATATCACGGTGGGTCTCCTGTGAGATGCAAAACTCAATTGTGTCAGCAAGCTTTTGGTCTCTCATGGAGTGCAGTCTAGCCACTCTTCTATCATTCTCAGTTAATGGCAATGGTTTGAAGTTGTCTTCTCTGGCAGAGTTCTGCCTCTCACAGGTTTCAACTTTCTCAGGTCTTACATTGTAATCACTGAGCATCCTTGTGACCAAAGGGAAACTTAGATATGTTCAAGCGTATAATGGATGCCGCTAGATTTACATTGACAAAGGATCACCCTGTCTCACTTGTCATGGGAAAGGTTCTAAAGGGGCGAGCAATGACTGTTGAGGAGAGGGAAAATGAATGTATCTGAGAGAATTTTGGAAGGGCCAAGAAACTGTTTCATACTTTTGACAAAATGCAAAAAGTGAGACTCAGATGAAAGCTTCTGTACTTGGAGTGCTGTGCAAAGACCATTGCCCCCATGTTTATCTTTTTTTTACTCCCCCCGCCCATGTGTCCTTAAGGACACAACCCAAATCCAAACCTAACCCAAACTCACTGTCTCTGAGTTGATGCCAACCCCTAACACCCCTACAGGAGAGGGTAGAACTTCCCCTGTGAGTTTCTGAGACTGTAACTGATTGTGGAAGTGGAGAGCTCCATCTTCCTTCCTAATGACAGCCAGCAGAACAAACAACAGTGAAGACACCCCATGTGAAGTTGGAGGACTTTGAGCCAAGCAAACTTTTATGTGCTCTACGGGAAAGAATATAAAGTATGCAAAAAGGTGTCTAAAATTTTAGACAGTAATGCTGTCAGGCATGTAGGAATCTATGATCGCCAGATTCAGTCTCACAGCATTTCTTTCTCTGAACCCTGCCCGTCACAGCCACATTCCACCAGTTTTGACATGTGTCACTTGTAGAGAAAGTTATTCCAGGAAGTCAGCATCCTGCCCTGCTTCCTCACTGGATGGTGAAAGCTCAGCTACAGCTACTGTGGGTGAACAGTAGGAGCAACTCCAGTCTTTTGCTTGCTTGCTTTCTGTTTTTTTCTCCTCCTGTCTGTGTTTTGACTGTCATCCTTTCAACTGGTAACAAAAGGAATGGGTTTTCCTGTGGCTAGATGTGCCTGAGAGGTTTGAAAACCAAATCATTAAAGGGTTTCATGATGAGAATGAAATATATTATTGAGATGCTGAACACCACATGGGTATAAAACAAAAGCAAAGTAAACAGACCATGTCTCCCCACTGACCCAAGTCAGGAATTTCCAGATGCTGTCACAGCAGGCTCCGTGGATGGAACCCTTGCTGCTTCCAGGAGGTCAAACATGTGACCTTTCCTGGGCACATGGACACATGCACGTGTATGTGCTTGTGTGTGTATACATGCACGTGTGCACACACACACAAACATACACACCTCTTCTACGCTCAATATGATACACTAAGGATAACATCTATGGATTTCCTGCCTCTACCGGAATTCTGGGCACTGAAATAATGGCTACAGATGTGATTAGAACAGACAGCAATGACTTCTTTTTCCACCAGAACCAGAGTGATTTGCACATTAAAGCCATGATGGATCATATGGAAGTTCATTTTTATAGCTCCCAGTCTAATAGAACATCAGAATCTGTATGGGAAATCTAAAAACTAAACCCTTCATTTTTACAAAGGAGGGACCATATTGCACTAGATTTATGGCCATGTATCTGTATCGGACAAAGCTCAGGCAACAGCTGAGTGGCAGATAGCAGCCAAAATATGGAACATTCTGGGCTGTTTCCCGGCCATTTTGTCGTAAAACACCATGTCCTTTTCAGATTTTCTTAGGGAGAGTCTGAAAGATAGTCTGGATAATCTCAAACATAGAATGACCTTGGAGTCAGTTGCCAGTTCCTTTGCTTCCCCCCCAAACAATCCATGTCAGATTAGGCTTGTTTTAGGTTCCTTCTTCACCTTCTGAGTTGCCTCACCATTGCCAGGGGCCAAATGATGCCAGATGACAAAGGAAATATGACCAGAATTTCAAAAGAAAAAAAAAGATAATTTCTACCTGTAGAGTCCAATGAGTTAGTTATCCGAGATTAAAAACAATCCGTTTTATTGGCTAGACCAGCGGTTCTCAAACTGTGGGTCGTGACCCCTTTTGGGGTCAAATAACCCTTTCACAAGGGTCGCCTGATTCATAACAGTAGCAAAATTACAGCTATGAAGTAACAATGGACATAATTTTATGGTTGGGGGGGTCAACACAATATGAGGAATTGTATTAAAGTGTTGCGATATTAGGAAGGTTGAGAACCATTGGGCTAGACTATGTAAGTATCAATGTATGCTCTAGGGAGGGTCATGTTAGTTAGAAATCTTCTGCTCTTTCCATCCCCCATTTTCACAAGTAGATATAATTTCCAACAGGTATAAGTGAATTGATTTTATAAAATCCCAACTTGTTTTTATGCACACACATGTACACTTGGATATGTGGGTACCGGAGTAAGGGAAACTCACTTTCAAATCCTACCTTCCTCCATCTCCCAAGTGTGGGAAATCCAAATAGTCAATCCACATCCCTGCTTTCTCAGCAGAATCATTTGCAAAATGTACATCCTACAGTGCAGTTGTGCAACACAACCACCACCACCACCAACCCCAAACTGACTGGCATCGACTTGATGTCGACTCCTAGGACCTTACAGGACAGAGTAGAAGGACCCCTGGGAGTGTTCAAGAAGCCTCCCCTTCCTTCCACATGGAGCAGCTGGTGGTTTTGAAGTGCTGACCTTGCAATTAGCAGTCCAATGAGTAAAGATGTACTAAAATGATGCATATGAGGATAAGGTACTCAATGAAAGGAATCACAAAAACTACTGAATCAGTCTTGTGCATGGTCTCACTTTAATATTTGGTCACAGGACTCCCATCTAAAGTGAAAGTCAAGCCAATTCAGTTGCTGTGGATTGGCTCAGAGCCAACCCCAAGTATGTCGGGCTGATGGGGGTGGAGTAGGTGGGAGGGGAGGGCCATGGAGAATCTCAACTCTTTCTTCAGTAGCTGAATGTGATAACTGTTTATACGACCCTGAATCTCGCCACTATTTAGTCACATCTAGACAACCGTTTTGTCCTAACTCTTTCCCTTTGTGAGAAATTAACCCTAAAATACATGGAAAGGAAGAAGAAAGGGGACCATTACAATGGGAAGTACTGATATTCAGTCATCCTGGGGACATTGCTTACACGATCAGATTGTTTTTTTCCAACATCATTCCAGTCTGCGGGAAGCGTGACTTTAAAGCAGATCGATCACTTCTTTTTGGAGTGTGGCTTCCAGCTCTGACTCAGACCTAAAGACATTGGCAACAGGAAAGGGCTTCCTCCCAAACACGAATCTTTGTCCGGGTCCATCAAATTCTCTCATTTCACGGGCACAGCTGGGAGGTTGTGCCACTTTCCCTGTGGAAACCCTCAAATCGATTTGATATTGGAATCATTGCAGAAAGCCTAGGTCTTTGGGACTTTGGCAGGTTGTTCCACATTAAAGCAGGTTAATAAAAGAATCCAACCTTTTCAATTTGCTCTGGTTTTTCCTATGTTCTGCTTTCTTTTCAATGGAGGCTTTCATCTGATTTATGCCATTACTGTTGTTCCTTTCTTGGTTTACTTATTTATTTTTTAATGTTTTTCTTGGGATGCAATCCTGGAGGGGTAAATCTATGGAGACAGCAACTGGATTAATAGTTCCATGGGGGAGAAAGGAGGTGGGGGTGGAAACCGGTGACGAATAACAATGAGGACAAGAACAAAAAAAAAGTTCTCAAATGAACTGTGACGACGATTGCACAATTCTTCTTGATATTACCAAATGATCAAATTGTATGGTTTGTGGATTATATTCCAAAAAAACCATTAAAAACAAAAAAAGTATCCAAAAAGATGAGACCACAGTGCTTCCAGGTTTTGGAAATGGCTGTCTTTAGTTGTAAATTTCCTCTGAGCATCCATTTTTATTTTCTGGGACTTTGAACTTCCTTTCAACATGTATTAGACAATTTATTCCCAAGCAACACAATAAATTGTTATATGCAAACTGGATTTTTCCCCCTTTAAGTTCCTCTAGACATCGGCAGTGGACACAAATGCTTCCCTGTTTCTCTCTTTTTCCATTTTCTCTCTCCCCTCCCTGTCCCCCATCCTTTCTCAAGGGTGAGTGATCATTTCCTCCCCAAATTATAGACGAGTCTCAGGGTCATAGCATACAATGGAGGACTTAGCTGCCTTTATTTATCCCATCTTCTCTTTCCTAATGTGATTTGCTTTAAAACTACTTATGTTCCCCCTCATCTTGGAGACAAAAAAAAGATGGGGTTAGGAACTTGGTGCATACCCTGTGAGGCACGGCTATTGCAGAATGACCAGAGAGGAAGCGAGGAAGCATTTTAATCATAGCCCAAAGGGCCAGCAACTTCCCGAGTGACTCAATTCCAAGAAGTGTCATAATCTTTCTGCAATGAATGTTTTTTTTTTTTTATTTGCAGGTCTTTGCCACTGGGTCCTGCCCCACTTAGACCAGTGGTGCCTAAAAGGGTTATAAAAGTTGCTTTGACACTTGCTAAGCCTATGATAAGCTAAGCATATGCTTCCTGAGGAGGCTAAATCTTCTCTCTTCTGTGCAAAAGAACCTGGGTTTGTGATTTGGACATAGATGCTGTCACTCATCCATAACTTGTACCTAATAAGACACTGAGGCTTGTTCCTCTTTCCTTCACAGAATATCCTAAAACCAGCGGTGTCGTGCCTTTATTGGGCCAGTGAACCAAATTCAATAAATCACGCTGGACATTAACAGTTCTTTAAGAGCAGGGCTCCGTTTGAGAGAGAGGCCTCTTTAGTTGCTGTTTCTTTTTAATAGCTCGGAGGTCAAACTCATACAACGCAGATGGTTGGTTTTGCGACTCGCTTCAACTCTTAGCAGTTGGGTAACAGCTCCAGGTCAGAGTCATTCTTTTACATGTTTATATGCTTCTTTCTCTCTTTACCTGGCCCATGACGAGCCCAGAGCCATTGCCAGCTCAGGTTGGCAGAGGTTCGCTTGTACCAAGGATGACTACTAAACATCCTAAGCAGATTATAGGACAATGTATTCCTCTTTCTTCCTTTTTTCTTCTTCTGTTTCCTTATTTAAATTGTAAACAGTAGACTCAAAGAGGAACTGGAGAAAGCAGTGAGCCGTCCAAAGCAAATAATTACCTTTTCTCTTTGTTTACAACAAGGTTCTGTGTCTTTCTTCCCGGCCCGCCCCTCCTCCCCCTCCACCACCCTGTATTTTTAAAATCCCTCTTCATCCTTCAGAAAAGTTTAATGGTGTTAAGAATGCCCAGTGCCACGAATATTGTTAATGAGAATGGAGAGTGCTGCGCGAGTCAGGCCTCATGCCCGGTGACTTCTCTTCCTTCCCCACGGAGGAATGTTAACAGCATTGTGCTGTAATGAGCCATGCCCAAACTACTGTTTTCTGGTCCGCTGTTTATTTGATTTCTTTATTGTAATGAAACTCAGATGGTGAGTGTTTACACTAGCAGTGCACTGGGAGATCACGCCGGGAACCATTCTAATTAGCTGCAAGTGGGTCTCAGAATTAGTATGGAGGAAAGAACAAATTTTTAGTAACGACTTTAAATTGAAGCCCTCATTTATTTTCATTATGGCCAGAGCAGAAGCAAGCTAATGTTTCCCAGGTCTTCCCAGGCAAGGCTCATGGTTCCACTCTGTGGAGGTAGGGCTCCGCTATTTCAGATACATTTCAACATCCTTGGCTGCAGGAGAGGGACAGTGGAGGGAAGACTGGCCCAAGGCACTCAGTGTGATCGGCCAGGGCAGAAGACGAAGCAGTAATATGAAATTTCCATTCAACTGGGCACTCTGCATCACAGAGTGAAAACACCCTTTTCCCCACTGCCTGGGTGTACTCTCACAGATAGAATGCCTTGGTGTTCGCAGCAAAGTGCCAGTGGGTTATGATCTTCCATTCTGCACATAAGAGGGACCACAAGCTAACCAGTAAATGCCTTGCTCTACTGAGCCAGCATTTACAGCTCTTCTGGGTTTGTGGTATCCTCTCTTTGAAAGCAACTAATTGGTCAATCAAGAGCGATTTTAAACTATCTAGTCATACTTGGTAGAACGGTTATCTCTAACACTTTCTCGGTAACACGGAACATCACTTTAATGGTTACAGCATGCCTTCCAAGACTTACTCGGGGACGTAATTCTAGTATGTGAATTTGTCGAACATGATTTATAAAAGCTGCAGAAGGCGTACTGGGAAGGGTAATCTGGAGTTCCTCTCTGTAGAGGTACTGATGTGCAGTGTCTCTGTATACTTACTGGCTTTCCGACCCAAGTTGAGGATGGCACTAATACGAGTTTTAAAAATTATGACTTAAAATATCTGATGTATTGCATACAGGAACTAAAATATGTCTTGTGGCAAAGAATGCCATGGTTGTAATTTTATATACAGTTAACTTTCTTTTTTGCTTTTGCTTCTGTCCTTTGAGACATAACAATTTTAATCACTTGAATTTCTACTAGATAGGAGAGAACATGTCATGTATCAAGTAAGGACTCTGTTTGTAGTGTATATAGAGCAGTTTTAAAACTCAATCACAAAAAGATGAGCAATCTAATAAAAAATGAGCAAAGTCTCTAAACATTTCTCGAAAGAAAATAAACACATAGTCATTAGGCACAGG
Organism: Nesogale talazaci; assembly: GCA_004026705.1. NCBI lineage: Eukaryota > Metazoa > Chordata > Mammalia > Afrosoricida > Tenrecidae > Nesogale > Nesogale talazaci. The sequence goes on from PVJH01000838.1 coordinate 82,976, forward strand.
AAAATCCAAATCAAAACTATAATGGGTTAACACTTCAAATCAACAAGAGTGTCTATAATAACAGAAAGGTAAGTATTAACAAGTGTTGGTGAAGGCATAGTTTAAAATCCTCATACATGGCTGGTGAAAATGTACACAGATGCATTCAATTCAGAAAATTCATCAGTTAATTATATCCAAATAAAGCAAAAACAAATCCCAAACCAGAGACCATTTCTGACTTATAATGACTCTGTCCAGGCTTTCTGAAGCAAGTCACCATACAATCCAGAAATCCTATTCCTAGGAATTTGTATAAGAATAAAAGCATAAGCCCACACAAAAGCTTGTATCTGAATTCTCAGGATACTAGTATTCATAACAAGGAAAAGGTTCAAACAACTTAAATATTTTCTGATGAATGTACAAATAAAATGTGATAGGTTCATACAAGGGATCATCATTTGGCCATGAGGAAGAATTAAGTTCTGATACATGTTTCATCATTGTGATGCAGTGGATTACTTAAAATGGCCCTTCTAACAAATCCTACCAGCTCAATGGCACTAAACAACAACAGCATGATGGCTGGAACTCCTACTTTTTGGTGAAGTGTGTGGTGTTAGCTGGTATTGGTGATTTCCTGGACCGCCCATAGCCTGAGAGCCAAACATTTCCCACCCCTGAAATAGAGACTCAGCTATTCTGCCAAAATCAGGAGGAAGAGACCTTCTTGGGGCTCTTAGTAACATATATGCAATTTACTATAATTGCAAAAGCTGTGAATTGCACCTTGAAGGAGCCTGGGAGGGGGGTTCTCAGAATGTGGATGCAGTAGTTGATGGGACTGTGGTGAACTGGAAGGTTTAAACAAACTGTCTATGATGTAGCTGAAATCTCTTTTATCTGACTGTATTACTGGTATGAGTGCTATGTCTACTTGTGGAATACTGGTACCCAATACCTGATATTATAAAGCTGAAGACCTGTGTTAGGTATTATTGATTGTGCATGCTAAATGGAAAGCACTAAAATTTCCCAAATCCACTTGAGTTGTTACTTTTAAACAGCATAAAATAACTGGTGGACAAAAGATTATTGCTTTAATGATAGACATGCTGTAGACTGAAGTGTTGGTGCCAATACATCCTCTGTCTAATAGCCCTGCGTGGCCCGTACAAAAAGCAGATGGTTTGTTCAGGTTGACAATAGATTTTCAGTGTCTGCATAAAGTAGTCCTCCTGTAGTTTCAGCTGTTTCAGGCCTGGTAACCATGGTATAGATACTACAACAGGTTCAAGTTAACTGGACCTCAGAGACTGCCTTTTCCTAAATCCTAATCTGTTTGTGTGTGTGTGTGTGTGGGGGGGGGGGGGAGCTAGTCATCATTTGCTTCCACATGGGAAGGATTCTAATTTGATTTCACTGTCTTGCCACAGATACTTGGATTCACTGACTTACTGTCATAGTTTGGCTAGGAGAGAATTGGACTTGGGGACTTTGGACAAGTGTAATACTATCCATGACATTAGCAATATGGTGTTGACACTGAAGAATAGGATAGGGCTGGTTTGGAAATAGCATTGGCCCATAAGACCAACAAAGATTGGCTAATAAGTCCAGCAAAATCCATGACACTATCCAAATAAACTGGAATTCTGTAGAATAAACTGGCCACAGACCACTCAGGTCATTCTGCAGATGACCAAGACTAAGTGACTATAAGTCCCTACCACCAAGAATAAGCAGGAGAACCAGTACTTCCTTAGAATGTTTTAACATTAGAGAACCCACATTTCACATGTGTGTTGGCTCTCACCCATAAAGCCACTTGGACAAAAACTATTTCAATTGGGGAAGGGACAATAGCAAACATATGATTTATGGAAAGTGGTCTCACTTTTCCTGACTTTAGGCTCTTATGATCTATATTCAGACATGGTATTTGAGGTGTCTGGCACACATGCTATGGAGACTGGAGCTCATGGCAAAAACCAGAGAATGTAGCCTATGGGGATCTCTGGGATTCTGGAATAGAATGTTCCCAGATGTTATAACTTGATGTATGTCATTTGAAAGGCAATTTTTCAGTTGCTGTTGGGATTGACTAAGACGACCCTAATTATCAAAGGGTATAAAATCATCTTGAGATTTGAACGATTGTTAATGTCTTGGGTGATGTCAAAGGAACACTCTAAAAAGCAAGGTAGTGACCCTAAATGGTTCCATAATAATTAGAAATGGTTTGTAGAAGAACATGCTCTTGGAGAACACAGGTTGATGTGAGGCAAATATCTGACCTCTTCTGACTAAACGAGGGGAAGGAGAAGTGAGCTCATCCAGCCATAACTGATTCCAAAAGTCTGAGGACAGACATGCCTCTACATTCCAATCTGCTTTACCAATCCAGACACCAGCCATTCCTCCCACTGTACTTTCCACCTCTCTACCGGGATCAATAATCCATTGCAACACGAACCCATAGACTGTGCTCACAATCCTAGGATTTATTAAGGAAGTTAGCCATTTACAATTCAAGATCAGAAATACACAGGAGAGTTAGAAATGCCTCTTTTCAGCCTTGCTTCCAGGGAAATTAATTTCCAGTTCTTGATCTCTCAGCCATGCAGTCCTTTGGCCTCTCGTCTCTTTGGGCAAGGGTTACAATCATCCTTTAGAGCTGCTGTTAACTGTGCAAATGGTGTACCACTCCACCATAAGGTTTACCTCAAAGGCACTCAACTTTTTAGGCCAGCAAACCTAACATTGTCAATGAAGCACTTGGTGGCACTCTATTCTGGAAGTGAGCATCCTACGTGAAGACACTCAACTTTACATCTTTCATGGGCTGGGAAAACCACCACACTGTTTCTTGATCTTGGTGCTTTGCCCTCTGTTTGTACTGCTCTCCAACCCACCTAGAGTTCACAGTTCTCTGTCTTTGGGGCTGAGCAGAATCTTGGGGCATGAAGAAATCTTGGTGACCAGAGCACATAGTCCACCCTTGGCTCTGCTTTCTTCATGACAATGAGATTCTCCATCTCTTTCTCCTTCCAAGATGACTCATTGTATACACACCTGGATGGCATAATTAATAACTAGTGGACTAGAACTTCCCTGTTAGAGTTCTAAGGTTTAGAATGACAATGAACCCTGTAATCTATAAAAAATGAGTAATATAATCCTATCAGCATTTCCTCCCAAATTTCCTTATCCAGAAATGAGATGAGTACCTTAAGTCTGGCTAAGTTGAATGGCAAGGAGTCAACTCTATTGAAAGTTTAGAATTGGGACGTGTTTTCAGATTCCTTTTGTGACATTTGGATTCAGTGTAGTATACCCAAATCAATCAATGCTCCAATCCATGGCCCAATTAATCAATTTCCAAATAGTGGAGGGTTTACATCATTGACATTTTAGTCTGAAATTCAAGGTAAACTGTAACTGTTGCTGTTGGATGATGTCAGGTGGGCCCACGAATCATGGTGACCCTTGAATAACTGAAGGACAAAAACCGTAGATTGGGCTGTGCAATCCTTTAGCCAATTACCAGGCCTATTCTTCCTAGTCTGTCTTAGTCTGAAGGCTCCTCTGAAACCAGCTTATTGTCCTAGCAACGTGGAAACTTCCATTCACTGGGGGTTTGCACAGGATTAGGGTCATGGCTGTTGTTGAATACCACTCTCACAATTGATCTTGTCTTTGAATGTTATGGCAGCCACTGTGTCAATCTACCTTGCCAAGGGTCTTTCTCATATTTTATTATTAGGTCAGGTCTATTATTTGTCCTCATTGGCTTTGTAATATAGTTGGAACATGACACACAGGTTTAAGTGCACTGGATTTTATTAAAATTCAAGGTGCGTTATTTAGGGTTCTTGGTAGAGCCTTGGTGGCATAGCAGTTATTCTGAAAAGTCAACAGTTTAAAGCCTCCAGCAGCTCCATGGGGCAAAGAAGAGGCTTTCGACTTCCTTCAAGAGTCACAGGCTCAGCCACTCACAGAGGGAGTTGTTCTCTGCCCTATCGGATCGCTGAGTCAGCATCAACTCAATAGCAGTGAGTTCGGTTTTAGTTTTGCTTGCAACGTAGCTCTGTCTGCTTGGTGGTTATGTGTTGAGCTGCTAACCACAAGGTCAGCTGTTTGAAAGAGCCAGCCACTTTCTGGAGCAAGACAAGACTTCTTACTCCTGTGAAGGGTTACAGTCTTGGAGACCCGCAGGACAGTTTAACCCTGTTGTAGGAGGTCCCTGTGAGTCAGAATCAACTGGATGACTGAACTTCTGGTTTTAGCTTTCTTTGAAACCAAAGAAGTTGGCTGTATCACTTAAGCATTGTGTGTGTGTCAAGATTTTTTTTTTTGGAGAAAAACACATGAGCAAGCTCATAGCACTAAATAAAGACCAAATAATTCATCTGATAATTCCAGCAGTCATAGTGGAGAGAAGTCAGAGCTTTGTTTGTCATGCAGAAGAAGCATCTGAGAACTGAGGTAGAGACAATGTGAGACTCCACACAGGCCTAGAACATCAGTATCTATATTTCAACAGTATGGTAGTTACTGAATCTGATGTCCATTTGGGACTTTAGAGGACTAAGAGTGAAGGAATGGAGTCTAGTCTGTCAACCAGACAGGTCATAGCCAATGAGCTCTCACTGTGTGCATGGTCTGGGAAACCTGTTTTTTCCTCCTTAGAGACAGAAGATTTTTCTCTCTCCACTGATTTCCTGGGACACCTTGCAGCTGACAAGATACTTGGAACTACACTAATGCCCTGAGTTGGAGAAGTCACCTGTACCTACTCTGATGCAACCAGACCTCTGAAGCCAAAGAAACTACCTAGAGACCACTGTCAACGCTGAGGTGCTTACAAAGCCACTGCATCCAAAGACTTTTGACCTAGTGGTTAGTGACCATGCTGCATTTAGCATCATTCCATGTATTTTGTGAATCTCAAGTGGACTTTATAGATTGATATTGGACATAATGGGCTAATATCAGATTTAGGGGCTTGGACTGGACTGGGTTGGGATGCTTTCTTAATGTTCAATGACCCTTTATATAAAACTCTCTCTCGTACATATGTAAGTTTCTATGGATTTGTTTTTCTAGTCTACACTGACTCCCACAAGCAGGATACCCAGGAGAGGCCTACACCCATGATGATGTGTGAAGTGCTGCTCCGCAGAGCTCTAAGCAAGTGAGTCTCGCTGAAAAAGGAAGGATTGAGAGCTATGGTGGAAGAAGAGGTGAGGAGTCTGGAGAGGTGGGCACAGTTACTAGCTGAGACCCAGTGACATTGCCATTGCTCAGTTGACTGCTGTCAGTTGACTGTCTATTACCTATGTACACCAGAAGGTGATCTTCACCCTCAGGAAAACTTTGGAGTTCATTGTTTCCACAGCCCTTCTTCCCTTGGGTCCAATTTCCTTATTAGTTCTCTTGTCTCACTAAACATGAAACTACCAGTGATCCATTCTGGTGACCATGTACCCAAATCTAAAGTTTCATTGTGATTCATAGCATTTTCATGCTTAGTATTTGGAAATCAGTCTCTAGGTCTTTTTCCTAGTCTTCTTGGTCTGAAAGCCTAAGGGTGAGCCTGTTGCGATTTTAAACACTAGTGGCCTAGCTTCTGTGGACATGACATCACAATACACAGGCTACCACAGCATGACAGAGAGACGACAGGCAGGTGGTGACAAAGTTCTCCATGAAGAGTTGGGATTCTTTTTGAAGGGGAGCTGCAAACCCATTGACAAGTTTTATGCAAGGAACTGGCTTGATGTGATTTGAATTTTAAGAGATTCTTCTGGCAGCTGAGTGGTGAGTGGAAGCTGAATAAAGGGAAAGGAGTTTAAATATTTTGCTCAGAGAAACATTTCAACTCTGAGACAAAGGAAACCACATGCCCCTGTCACCCCATGTGTCTCGGTCTTTTTTTCTTTCACAATTCAGGAAAGAAAATAGACCTCTTTTTAAAGATTCTTTTAATGCAGAGACAGTTGTGCCAGAATTACAGCAGGAGTCTCAAAACCAAAGAGGCCTCTTGCATGATAGTTTTCTGCAGGAATTTTAGATGCTGTAGAATACAAAGAGCTTGGGGGCCCTGGTGCATCCTTAGGGGTGCTCTGTGGCAAACTAAAAGGTTAGGGGTTCAAACCTGCACAGGCACTCCATGGGAGAAAAGATATGGCTATCTGCTCCTATGAAGAGGACAGTCCCCCAAATCCTAGGGGGGCACCTCAATTCTGTCACATGGGGATGCTGTAAGTGAAAAGATCAGCTGGGCAGTACCCAACAATAGGTCAACACCCCAGTTTGGAGATTTGGCTCAGATATTGCTCAGCAGAAGTCAGGTGCCAAAATCATGACTGGGTCCAGGAAAGTAGAAAGGAAGGTAGAATCCTACAAACTGTGTGTCTGTTTGGAGTGCCTGGCCTGAGATAAACCAGGGCACAACCCCTGCAGGGGCCATTCAAATGAAAAAGAAATCACAAGCTGGTCTGAGAGAGAACCAAACAAAACATGCTTTCAAGACAGCTGAGTTTCTGGTGTCCAGAGGGTGGAGGAATTGGTGGGAATGGCAGGGCTAGAAGGAGACAAGAGTCCAAGAGGAATCATTTGGGTTGGAAAAACCTCACAAATAAGTTGTCACTTTAGTAAACAGTGTTTGTGGAGGTTTTCCTGTCATTATCCATCAAATTGATACTGACTCTTTATTGGGGAAATCATTGTGACCCTTTAAGACAGAGTAGAACTGTCTCTGTGAGATTTGGAGATGGCAACTCTTTTAGAGAATACGAAGCTCTGTCTTCCTCCGAAAGAATTACTGGTAGTTTTGGATGGTTGATCTTGCAGTTAGCAGTCCACAATAGTCGCAATATCACCAGGGCTTCTTACACTACCACATGAAATAATCACATGAATGCCTTTTGAAGGTTGATAACAAACAGCTTTTACCTGGAGGGAAGGACAAGGGACACTGGCTGCTTAATGGATTATGAATTTGGCTGCTAACTTCAAGTTCAGTGGTTCCAACACATCAGCTTCTCCCAAGTAGAAAGATGGGCTGTCTATTCCTTTAAAGATTTACAGCCTCACAAAACCCTAACCAGCAGTTCCACAATATCTATTAGTGGGAATCCCTCATTCTGACGACTCTGAGTCGGTCGATGAAGAATCTATTTTTTTTAATTAATTAATTTTTTTTAGGCAAACTCACTGGTATGAGAAGTGAGTGTCTGAGGGTCAGATGTGCTCAAAGGCTATATGACAAAGACTTCCCAATTTGATCAAAATAAACATGAGGATAAAAGTGGGACAGAACAGAGATGAGAGAGAAGGAGAAGGAGGACTGTGGAGGAAGAGAAACAGAAGCATGAAGATAAGAAGAAGGAAGGAAAAGAGACCAAGCGCTAATGGCAGGAGCTGAAGGAGAAAGAAGACCTTCAAGAAATTCCAGAGACGATGGTGTCTGGATGGGTTGAAGGACAAGAATGATTAATACCCTCTGCTATTTTTAATTATGCATTTATGTTCCATAACGCCCCTCCATCCAAGACCTTCAGGGAAATCTACTGACCACAGAAATTCCTTGAGTGTTTTTTTGAGAGCTTGAGGTCGCCAAGTTCCATGCCTGGGGCAGAGTAGAGAAAAATGCGCCCGGGAGGAGAGATAGCAGAAGGAGTGTGATCCCAAGTTCAAACAGAAAAAAAGAACTGGAAGCTCCATGTGACCATGAGAACCTGAGATGCTGGTATTTTGCAGGCATCATGGGGGGAAATGAGACCTGTCCCACAGGATATGGATGACAAGCTCAAGCCAAAGCGTCCAAGGATTAGATGCCCTTAAGTGACATGGCACTACAACTTTAATTTGCCTGATGTAGAATATCTGATGCTCATTGAGTTTTCTTTCCTGTGCATACGTTTCCTGCTGATCTGTTATGGACAATGTGATGCTGGGACCACCTTGGTACACCACCTCCTGGTGTGAATGTCGGAAGAGGCACTGGAAGGGGCTGCTGATTCTGGACCGATGACTTTCTACGTAGAGTCCCCATTGCAAGTTATCGTCCCCATTAGTACGATCCCCGAGGAGTAGACAAATGCATTCTCACATCCAGTCACCTGTTGGCAGGCTCCAGTGAAGGGAAACAAGGAGCTCTCAGAATAACCAAGTTTATGATAGTTGGCTGGAATAGGGACTGAAAAAATAAATAGACTCTTCTCTCTTGGAATGTGAGATTCTCGTGTGCCAGTTGATGAGACCGGAGTTCTTTTATGGGAAGCCTTTTTATGCTGAGATCTCCATGGTAAATGAGAAGGACGTGTGTTTCCCAAGACTGAAATCTGTCGTGATGTTAGAGATGCCCAGTCAGCAGGTCCCAGCTTAGGTCATGGCATCAGAAAGCTGGATTAAACTCTGGGCAGGTTCTCCCTGAGATAGAATAAAGCAGGCCCGATGAATTGATGGAATTTAAAAAGAACAAGCTTCTTTCACTGACCAATAAAACGTTCCTCAAGAGAGCAAAGAAAATGAAATCAAACTTGCCTTGTGTGGATATGCTTTTCTTCAGAAATCGAGACTTTGTAGTGTCTCTTAATCACAAGTTAGACATTCATTTTAGCTCCGTATGGTAATGCTGGGATTTGCTATTTAGTATTTGCAAAAATACTTTATATTAAAAAAAGGGATAAGGTTCCTGAATATTGAGTGTGCCAAACATGCATTGATGTGCCTGAAAAATTTGGCCCAGGGCAGGGCCAGGAAGATTTTAAAATTCAGCAGTAGTAGCTATTCAGAAGGTTGTTCTAGTACAGTTGCCAGTAAAAACTCTAAGTGAAAGGTCTAATTTATCACACATTGGGTTTGAGAAACTGTGTTTGGGGGTAACAAGGCAATTGCTCCATGCTCTCTCTTTCTTTCTCTCCTGTGTGGGCACACACCTACACACACAAACACACACACGAGTCAGGAGGCACCTCATATTTTGGAAGTGGCAAGAATGGATATCCACTGTTCTAGGGAAACAGCATGCGCATAGGCAGGAATATCTCTAACCCGGCATCTTGTCTCTTTACAAACACACGCAAGAAAAGAAACTGAAATCCTGAATTTACGCCTGAGCTCTTTTGTCCCTTTCCTCCCTCACAAGTGAAATAGAGCCCATGTGGAGGGGTGCAGTTCCAACTACAAAATGAAGGAGGACAGGCATGGGGTGGGGGGTGGGGGGGTGCAGAATGCTTGAATCTCAATGTGCTGCTGCCTCCCCAGGAACCCTCCAGGGAGGGAACTCAAAGAATTGCCTACCGTGGAATGAATCGTGACCCTGGAGGGGGTCAGGGTGGGAGGGTGCCTCTACTACAAGTCTTTCATGACGCCTTGGCTATCTTCCTCCATGCTACCTTCTCTCCAAAAGACTGCCCAAGAGAAGTGCTTCTAGACACTCACAGATGAAGGTGACATTCCCAGCTACTGTGACATGGGTGGTGCAGATGTTTGAGGGTGGGACTAGCACCCAGTTTTCCATAAACGTCTTAGAAACCAAGCCCAGCAAGCTGTCTCTAAGAGTTCAAAGCCTTGTGTACCCGATGGGGTACAGGTCTATTCAGAACCCATGGAATCACAGGGATCAGAATAGAGACTCCACAGCCACAACATCAACACACAAACAAACAACTGCCCTGATCTGGATCCACTTCACATGCTTGCTTGGTTTTAAGCTCTTATTCCAACTTGGGTGACTGGATTCTCTCAACACGATGGGACGTCTATCTTTAGTCCTGTTTTTGTAGACACACTACTACTAAACTGGGATGAAGTTCATTGCTTCCTTTCTGCAGGGTTAGGGCGAGGAAGAGCTCTCTTCCTCTTTTTCAAGCTCTGGGATGTGACAGAAGAGTCTATGCATTGCCAGTTCAAAAGGGGAATTTTGACTAACTGTGAATGTTTCCACATGAAATAAACATGGAATTCTCCTGAAGAGGCATCTCCAGGGTGCTCTAAGTGGTTAATGCACTGCCATGCTAACCGAAAGATTGGAGGATCAAGTCTGCATGGAGGTGGCTTGGAAGAAATAGATGATGAACTGCTTACAAAATCACCACTGAAAACCTCATGGATCACAGTTCTATTCTTACACACGTGGCACCATTGTGAGTGAGTCAGAATTAAAGACAATTGCTCTATTCTGATCTCTGATGTTGTAGGCAAGGGAATCTCTATTCTCTGCTCTCTTATTTTGCTTTAAAAAGGACCCAGACTCAGGTTTCCTATGCTTGGTGTAGGGGGCAACGAAACCCACGACTGCAAGAAGTCTCCACTTTGCAGTGAAGGAGATTTAAGCCCGGCTTCAATATTTACTTACCACCTTGACTTTTGCCAGTTGTTTCAAGCTCCATGGTAAAGCTGAGTACAGAGTTTAGAGTGGAGATAATATATGTAAAAGTGCTTTTCTCTAATAAATACTGTATGCAAGGAAGCTATTTTAAGTTTTATTTTACCCCTGGATGAAGAAAAGTTTGCCAAAAAGGATTTTATTGTCCTGTATGACAGAGGTGGAATGAATTTGTTGTAAGCATGCATTGTGGATCTGGGGTCTCTAAAGGTATCCATAGATGTTTCCATTCTCCGTCCTTTCATGCTTCAGCCTTCCTTCACACCCAAGGCATGCAGTCCTTGGACTTTCACCTAATCTGTTCAGAGGTACTTCTCACTGCTTCTTCAAGGCTGGTCTCTCGCTGCTAAAATTTCAGGATACCAAACCACATTTTTGCTCGAGCACGTCTCCACTTTGATTCAATTCTTGTCTTTCCAATTATCCTCTTTCCTTACAATGAAGTTCTTAGGCTCAGGGCTTTTTTCCCTCTTCTGTCCATAAATCTGTCTTTGTCAGACAAAAGACAAGCATGGGTTCTGATCATCCACATCCAAGTCAACTGGCACTTCACACATCCGTCACTTGCTGATTCTTTCCGGGGCCCATTAAATCTTTCTATTGCTCTTCTACTTGGTGGGAAATATAGATGTGTCTGTGACTAAAAAGAAGCTTTCCAGCTTCGGAGTCCAAGCTTCCATGCCACTACTGTTGGGATGCACCCTACAGATTTTTCACCTCTGAGGCAGGATCCTGGAATCCTTACGGTTGTCTACATAGGATTGTTCTACCCAGGCTTTTGTGGAATGTAATGTGCAAATGGGCATTACGTGTTTTATGTCCACTCGGCCTATCTGTCCTTGTCAAGAGAGGAGTTGTTTCCCAGCGTAATACTTTGAAATGTTAACCCTCCAATGGAAGTGAATCCTCTGGGGATGCAAATAGTGACAATTACTTGCTACTGGTTCAAAGGTTGGTGGGTTGAGCCAGTAGCTCCATGGGAGAAAGAGCTGGTGATCTGCATCCATAGAGATTAAAACAAAAACAAAACTCACTGCCGCTAGTCTACTCTGACTCACAGCGACTCTAGTGGACAAGGTAGCGCCGCACCCGGGTGTTATCAAGACTCGAATTCCTCATCGGAGTAGAAAGTCCCATCTTTCTCCCACAGAGCTGCTGGAGGTTTCAAACCGCTGACCTTGCAATTGGAGCTCAACATGCAACCACTATACCATCCTTTACAGCCTAGAAAACATTCTGGGACAGTTCTTCTACATTGGCGTTTCTATGACCGCCACCGATGCCACTACCATCATGATAATTTTACCATTTTATAAATACAGTTTGTCTAATAAATAGATACTACAAGCCATTTAAAGTGACTCACTTACTACTTACTATCCAGTCAATTTCAACTCAGGGAGTCCCTCTAGATGGTTTTGGAGGCTGAAGAGCTTTATGGGAACACACATCAACTTTCTCCCCTGGAACTACTGTTGGGTTTGAACCACTCATCTTTTGGCTAGTAGCCCAATGCTTATCTGACAGTGCCTCCAGGACTCCTTAAAGTGAAGAGAAGCATTACTCAAATCAGTGTCCTCAAGTAGATTTGACTGTAGCTCCCCTATAGCACAAGGCGGGGCTGTCGCTGTGGGTTTCTGAGAGCGTAACTCTTTTCAGCCCTAGAAAGCCCTTTCTTTCCGCCTTGCAGTGGCTGGCACTTTCAAGTTGCTGACCTCGCTGTTGGCAGCCCAATGCATAGCCCCCTCTGGCACCAGGGCTCACCAGAGAAGAAGAAAGAAGTGTCTACTTCTAAGACATTATCTAAGATCATCCTTTTCTGTCCACTTTCCCCATTTTCCTCGGAGCACCTTAATATTTAAAAAGGAGGGCTTCCTATTAGCTGTGATTTTTACAGTTCCAAGTTTATTTATAGCACTACATCCACAGACGGCAGTGAGAGACAAATAGCCCATGAACAAAGCTAATGTGGAGTGATTTTTCTTTATAAAAATTGCATCACTTTCGAATTATTAGAATTTGAATATACACTACACGGATGTAGAATATTGCCAATTGACCTTTCTTTCCCCATATTCACAGACTTGTACTTGTGAATTAAATGAGGTTCTACATAACCAATTGCTGTTTTTCCGTTCAACAGGTTTTTTTAAATCAACTCCACTTAGGTGTAATTTACAGACTATACGACACACCGATGATGTACGGACAAGTCATGAATCTTGCGTACATGGCTTATTGCAACTCCGGATTTTTCCCTGCCAGCTTCTGCAGACTAGGAGAGACAGCAATTCAAGAGGGACAACTGACAGACTCTTGAGCACAAAGCGTACACATGTGCTTCATGACCACTGTGCAAAAATCATCCAGTCTGTCTCATACCAGTCTTTCTATTACCACTTTTAAAAAATCTGCTTACTCCTGCCAGGCTCACTTTTGCCTTAGGAACTTTGAACAAGTCAAGTAATGCCTGCGACATGCATTTGTGTCTCTGCTTTGTTTTCTTTGGGACCATGGTGATCCGTAACCATCACGAGGCAAAGAAGAGTCGCTCTTTATTTAGTCTTTTCCTTAATTCCTTTGTGCAAAACATAACCTTTTTGTGTTCACCCAAGTTTCAGAACTGCAAGAAAAGAAATGGTGACTATAGAGGTCTCTTATGCTTGCCATTTACTGTGCTAAAGGGGGCTAAACTTCTTGCTTTGGTTTGGTGGTCTGTTCTGAAATTACAGTAGCAATTGCACTTTAAGGAAGGCTTTCCACTTTTTAGCATGTCAATGATCACCTTTTTCTTCTGTCAATAAGACTTGCTCTTGAAATTAGCAACTTTAAAAAACATGGTCATTAACCTCTGTGTGTTAAGGAGTCCCGATACTGTTAGATTTATACCTCCATAATATTAAGTTGTTATAGTGAAATATGCAACTTTCCTCTAGTTCTTAAATACTTCGCTATCCCCCAACTGTAATGATCCCAATTGTGCCTTACAAATCTGGCTAGACCAAGGGATGTACACTGGAGCCAGAAACATGGGGAATTTGGGACAGATGATCCCTCCAGGACCAGTGTTGAGAGTGGTGATACTGGGAGGGTGGAGGGAAGGTGGAGTAGAAAGGGGAAACCAATTGCAAGGCTCTACATAGAACCTCCTTCCTGGGGTGTGGGGAGCAGGGACGTGGGAGAGGGCCAAAGGGACACATCAGAAAGTATGATATGACAAAATAATGATAATTTATAAATTATTAAGGGTTCATGAGGGAGGAGAAGGGATGGGAGGGGAAATATGAGGAGCTGATGATACCAAGGGCCTAAGTAGAAGGAGGATGTTTTGAGAATGATGATAGCAACAGATGTACGAATGTGGTCTGTATACAATGGATGGATGTATTGGTCATGAAAAGAGTTGCATGGGCCCCCAATAAAATGATTTAAAAATATATTAAGTTGTTGCTAAGTGTAGACCGAATGCTATTCAGTAGGAATTAGGGAATCCCTTTAGGATACAGATGTTCTGATCTGCTCATCTGTTGGTTTCTGTTAGGGATGGCCTTTATCATCCATTGGTAAGAAAAGGATTTATACACGCAAATGAGTATTGTTTTTTGTTTGTTTATTATGTGTTGTTTACTAGTTTCTACATAATGATCATAATCACCAGTCCCTAGTCCTTTTCTGCATTTGTACCTTTCTGTACACTGTTTTCTCAATTCTAAAATTCAACATCCTTTATTGTACTTCTCTAGGAGTATAATTCAGTGATTTTACAAATACTCATATGAGTGGAGTATAACCTGGCAATCAGATGCCAGCTTGATGACTTCCTTTGGAGGCTCTACTGAGTTCAATGGTTCTCTGGAGGCCAGCCCGCATCACCCTCCGCCCCCCGCCCCCCCTGTCCCCCGACTTCACCTTCATGCCTGTGAGTCAGTGTGAGACTTGCCGGAGTCACCACCACTAGGTCCATGGGACTTTGCATCCACAGCCAGTGTGGTTTCTGTGTTCTGCATCACTGCAGGCGGCTGCTTGAGTCTGAAGAGGGAGTTATGGACTCGTATCAGACTTATGGACTTGAACTGGACTGGGCTGGGCCGTTTTATTGATGATTTCTTGACATTCAGCTCTTTCTTACACATGAGTGTCACTGGATTTGTTTCTCTGGTCAACCCAACCTACACAAATAGTTTGCAAATATAAGATTTAATAATGTGCGTGCACCCACACACACACGTAAAAAGATTGAGCGATAATGCTTGATTTTAGTAGTATCCATTTTGGGTGGCCAGAGGTCATTTTGCCTTGTATTTGGGTGGGGGTGTGATTTAGCAAAGGAGAAGCAGCCAGTGAGGTTTTCTGGGCTATGATCCTCGTGGGAGCAGATCGCCTGACTATTCTCCCACTGAGGCACTTATAGGGTCAAACCACTCACCTCTGCAGTTAGCAGCGAGGAACTTAACCCTTGTGCCACCAGGGGTTCACTTTCTAGCTAATATGTCTGTGGGCTGTGGTGAGTTCGGTGTGGACTGAGGCTGTTCAAGGAGTGTTTAGGAGAGAACAGCAATGGGTCGTAAGTTGTTTACTGGGATGAGTGCATAGGCAGCAGCATGCAGGGGGACGATCCTACATATCAGTACCTCTTTCTGAGGGGAGCGGCTTGTGGCCACTGGGGCTGGGAGAGGACAAAGACATTCCTCAGGAAGAGAGAGGATCCAGCTGCTGCCAGACAATGTCCTTCTGCAGCAGTTCAGAGAGTGTGAGGAAAGCTTTGGTGCTGGCAACTTGGAAATCCTTCTTATATCCAGGAGCCTTGAGTTTCAGTCATAGGGCAAGTTCTGCCCTGTGCAAGGGAACATCCACTTCATGATATATTTTACTTTATTTTTTAATCAGAGCCCTGGTGACATAGTGGGTACTCATTGGCCTATTAAGTACTTCGAAATCAGCAGCTACTCAACAGAAAAAGAAAAAAAAGATGAAGTCTACTTCCAGAAAGAGTTACCGCCTTGGTTATCCACAGCAGCAGATTGCACCAGTTCTTAGAGAATTGCTGTGAGTCAGAATTATCTAGATGGTGGTGAGTTTCATTCACAGATCTTCTCTGTGACAAGCCGAGGTTGGGGGCAGTTTTATTCAATCAGGAAATAGCTAAAAGTTGCTTATTTCACTTTTGTTTTAAACCCTGGAGTGTGGATCCACTTGAGTTGTCACTGGGGTCATCAGCTTGTCAGGAAGATGCTAACAACTTGGAACAGATATCTTGGACCATCTTTAGCTTTCTCAGATGCCCTAGGCAGAGATTCCCCAAATACCTCTTGGCCATAAAGACACAATTGCTTTTGCAAAAAATCAGAAGAGTCACCATTAGTGGTGGGTAAACTCTTCAGGGAGAAATAATGGGACCATCCTTTCATTTCTTAGGCAACAATTGCATTTCTTTAGCTAAACAACGAGAAAATTTCAATTTGGCGTTTGACACAGGACTATGAAAACACTGATTAACCCAAGCAACTTTCCATACTGGAAACATGATTCACTGAGCAGACGTCGACAAAAACAGTTATACTTGCAAACACCCACTCGAATGGACAGACATATACATGAAAATTAAGGTATGTTTTCAGAAGGCAGCTTAAACACCTAACAGTTTAGGGAAAGGCCATGGAACATATGAGCTGTGATTTTATTTTTCTTGAGATTTTTCAGGAAATGGAAAATAATGGCAAATCACACCCATCAAGTTCCAGTAACTCAAAACGTTTATTCTCTGTCTACCGAGGACTAAAACAAGACCATTGATTCTTGCCATGACATTTAGCCTCTCTGGTCTTGTGAGAGCTAAATGTTTCCTTCTTATTTTCTCTCTAATGAGAAAGTGGTATCTGGATTGAGACTAATTTGGTCTTGAATAGCTGTTTGGCCAGCTATGGTCTACATAGAAGTCATAAGTCTTTTTCTACCTGGGGAAAAGATGAAGTTGGAAATAGTCCTTAGTCATAAATCATAAAACTCATTTGCTGCTTCATAGATAATTATCACAACTGCAGCTAAATATTTAAACGGTATAAATATTGTCCAAAAGTGTTTATTTATGGGAACTCTGTGTAAGTCAGGAATGAGCCCTGTGGATTGGGTAAGAAAATATTTTTCCACTATTTTAAGGCCTTCGTTTATCCCACAAAATAAAATCAGGAAGATTGTAAAAAAGAACAACATCTATTAAGAAACAGTGTGCACTTTCAATCTTTAAAAAAAAAAAGGTTCAGATTTTGATTAAGGCAAGAGTTAGGCCAGTTCTAATTTCAAATGGGAAAATACTACCCAATTAGAAAATGTCTCAAAAGGAGGTGTGAAATAATTGGAAGTTTGAAATAACAAATCAAGTCCAGGAGGTTGTGCAAAGAGTTTATCTTTAGCAAGACCACAAGTTAGCAGCGTATCAAAATCTCTGTTTTAGAGCCTCAAAGTTCTGTTTAAGAGGAAAATAACTTGAAGGCAGAGCCATTAGAGCAAAGGGGGTAGGGTTGGGGGGCGGCGGCAGGGGAGTTTGAAGCCTGAAAATGAATTGCCTTCAATTCAGGGGTTAGAAGGGGGGCTGACCAACAACATTCACCAGCCCCAAACTCCACATTGCTAAGAAAAAACAAAACTCTCTCTTCTTGAAGTATATTACAGAGAGTCAGTCATTGCTACTTTTATGTTAAATAGTTTGACAGATTTTGCGGCCCTGAGATGGTCAGACGTGCCTCTTAGCCTCAAGGTTCGGGGCCCTTTTTAATTTAAAGTTTGAGGCTGTCATTTTTGCTTGAGAAAATTTATACCGAAGACACGGCCGCGTTCCGAGCCAGAGATAACTGAAAGGATTTTGCTCATCATTGTGTTGCTGTGCCATGCCATTCTGCTTGTTTCTTGCCCATAAGAAACCAACACAAAACAGAAGGAAATGGTACCTGGTGTTAAGCCATCCTCAAGTGCTTGAACCCATTGTCAAGTTAGCCGCAATGCCAGTCCGTCTCCTCGAGGGTCTTTCTCTTTGGGGCTGTCCTTCCATTGCCCCAAACATGATATTTTTCTCTAGACCAGGGATTCGCAACCTTCCTAATGCCAGCCACTCTTTCATCCATTTGGTCATGTTGTGGCAACCCCCCCCCCAACCAAAATACTATTTTTGTTGCTTCATAACTGTAATTCAGCTACTGTTATGAATCTGGCAACACCTGTGAAAGGGTCATTCAACCGCCAAAGGGATCAAGACCCACAGGTTGAGAAAAGCTGTTCTAGGAACTGTTTTCTTCTGACACCATGTGCAAAGTATGGAAGGGGAAACTGTACCATCCTTGCCACTAAGGAGCTCTCTGGCTGTATTATTTGCAAGACAGATTGGTTTGTCCTTTTAGAATTCGATGGTACTATCTATATTCTCCTCCAACAATATTCATTGTTCTGGATGTATAAATACTTCCATTCCTTTTAGTGTATGATGTATAGGTGACCAGACAGACATATCTGTCTACTTAAAAGTAATTGGGCCCTGTACTAAAGATTGCCTTCCCTAAAGAGTTCTGAAGGACCAGCATGGAGAGGAAATTCTTCACAGGGTTTTTCCAACCACCCAGCTCACTATATGTAAGGCTACACTGGACTGCAAATAGCATCCCCTAAAGAGATGTCTGTCCTTGAAAACCCTCTGGGCCAGGTCAACTCTGCTGTAGAAGGCCCTCTGACTTGATATTGTCTCAGAGTCAATATCAGAGAATTAAGATGAGTACTGAAGAGAAAGTCTCAAAACAGGATTTGCAACTCTCAGGCCCTCTATGGCAAACTGCGCCTTTAATCTTAGACATTTGCTGTACTGGGCTAGGTTGCTTGGAGGGTAGTCTTTCCCATAACCCCCTAAAGACCTCATAAAGAGAAGTACAGTACATACTCGAGTATATGTTGACTTGAATATCTGCCTAGACATCTAATTTTACCACAAAACTGCATTAAAAATGTGCTGAAAAAGCTTGACTTGTACACAAGTATGTATGGTCTGCTGAGAAAGCGCTTAGCACGATGATCCCGTATTCCATAATCCCCTTGCTTCATGCTAACTCTTTTTAGTCTTTCTGTTAATAAATAGTGATAACTCAAGCCACCATGTTTGATTTTCTCGCGAGTCATTGAAACCCTATAGAACGAGGGCTCAGGTCCATGACCCCCAAGTCAGCCTTCTGCAACCATGAATGGAGAGATGGATCCAACAACTCAGAGAAGCCCTTTAGTATCACAACCTCTCCTTTCTCCACAGGATTACAGTATGTTTTCTTTTGTTCTTGCTTTTCATTGCTGTTTTCGGAATAAACTGCCTATTTTTTCTCCCTAAATGATGTAAACAAAGGAAAAAAAAACATTGCATTCAAGGTCCCTGACCCACAGTGTCTCTTTACAGCAGGCTGTAAGCACCCTCGTGGGTTTCCTAGACTGTAACTCTTTGTGGGAATTGAAAGCCTTGTCTTTCTTCCGCAGAACTGCAGGTGGTTTTCAAACTTCCGACCTTGTGAATCACAGCTCAATGAGGAACCACTAGACCTCGAGGGTAGCATGTGTAAAAGGAATTAAAAATGCGTTTACTCCATTATCTACTACTTTCAGTATTTCTTCTTTTCACAAATATCTAATGGGAGACAAGTCAACCCGAGGGTGTGGGAATAAAATTCAGACCAGAGATTAGAAAAGGGAAAAATGAAAGATGCAGCATCTGGAGTCCAAAGGTTTGAAGATAAACAGGCAGCCATCAAGCTGAGAAACAACAAAGCCCACATGGAAGAAGCACATTGGCCTGTGTGATCATGAGGTGTTGAAGGGATCGGGTATCAGGCATCAAAGAACAAAAAATCAAATCATTGTGAATGAGGGGGAGTGCAGAGAGGAGGGGCCCAAAGCCCATCTGTAGATGACTGGAATCCCCTTTCAGAAGCATCTCGGGGAGGGGACAAGCCAGTGCAGTGTAGAAATAACAAATCATATAACTTTCCGCTCATTCTTTAAATACTCCCCGCCCCCCTCCACTATCATGATCGCAATTCTACCTTACAAATATGGCTACATCAGAGAATATACACAGTACAGATAGGCAGTGAAAGCATGGGAAATCCAGGACAGATGAATCCCTCAGGACCAGTGGTGAGAGTGATGATACCTGGAGGGTGGAGGAAAGGTGGGCTAGAAAGGGGGAACCAATACAAGGATATACATATAACTGCCTCTCTGGGGGATGAACAGTGGGTGAAGAGAGACTCCAGACAGTGTCAGATATGACAAAGTAATAATAATTTACAAATTATGAAGTTTCATGGGGGAGGAGGTATCAGGGAGGGAGGAGAAAACATAAGGAGCAGATACCAGGGACTTAAGTAGAAATCAAATGTTTTGAGAAGGACAATGGCAACCAATGCACAAATGTACCTGACACAATGAATGTATGTGTGGATTGTGATAGTTGCACAAATCACCAATAAAATGATTTAATAAGAAAAAGAAAAAGAAAACACAAAAGGTATAGAAAACCTCAACAATTTTTTCTTTGGCTTTTGCCTTATATCATGTCATCATCACGCCTCTGAGGTAGCTGAGTGTGTGTGTGTGTGTGTGTGTGTGTGTGTGTGCATGCACACGCCCACACGTGAACTCTTCTAGAAAAAGACCAATCAGACTTCACATACCTTGTTTGTTGTTGATCAAAATAAAATTCTAAATCTGCCTCGGGCTGAGCCCTGGTGGCGTAGTGGTTGTGTGTGGGACTACGGCCCACGGGCTTGGTGGTTCAAACCCAGCAGCAGCTCTCCAGGAGCAAGACTGGGCCTCCTACTCCCACCAGGGGGCAGTGATGCCCACATATAAAAATAAATTTTAAAAATTCGTAATCTGTCTCATTCCAGAGCATGCATTTTTCTTCTGCCATTTCTTGTACCTCCCTTAGCAGAAAAGAAACCAATTTTAATTAGCCATAAACATGCAAACTATTGAGTCCACAAACCTAGGTCTTAGAGAACGAGAGCAATTCTTAATAGAACGTGAATCAAGTCAAGCTCCAGCTGTCCCCTGGGCCAAAGTCATCCTGTACAAATTTTCTCTGAAATTATTTAAGCAACTTATTTAAGTGCTGCGACAGTCTTCACCAAGAAATAAGAGTCTTATTACTATTTTGTAATAATACTCTTTAGATTTTGCCACATTTGATATATTTGATGCTTGAAATGGTTTCACCTTGGATTGCTAACTTCAGGGTCAGCAGTTCAAGCCCCCATCCTCTCTGTAGGAGAAAGAGGAGGTTTCTACTCCCTTAAAGAGTTACAATCTTGGAAACCCCCAGGGGAAGTTCTGCACTGTCCTATAGGGTTTCCATGAATTGGAATTGACTCGATGGCCATGTTTTTTTAGAGGGAGTCCTTCCACTGAAGCATATACGTTTTTCATATTCTTTCAGAAGTCAGTTCTTGATGAACATATACAATAGATTATGTCAGGTATGATTTGCATTGACACTAGTGATGGAGGCAGCGAGTCTTCTAGGCTGTGTAGATACAAGACACATATTAAAGAGATGGCTTGTGTCAAGAGAGAAGTTCATTCTTTCTATGAAGTTTGTATACTGTTGGGCATATCACCTCTGTACGATATTGACCATCTCTTATATTTCTTGGTCCTCATTCTCTTCCTCTAGTCCATGTCAATTCAATATAAAAAAATTCAATTATATTCAATCTAGTTTGATTCAGTCATCATTGACCAATCACCTATGTACCATACCAGGACTCAAGTGAGACCATGAGGTATGAAAATAAACAAGTAACTATGGGTTAGGATGCATCCATAGATTCATGGAAAAGCTGGGTTGTAGCTTTATGAAACTCATCAACTATTCTGGGTTTGGGTCAGCAAATTTTTGTGGAAGGAGACATGCAAATTGCTCTGCAAGGTCATTAAAAGTGAGTACCTTCTTATTGCCCTTGCATTGATTCTGATTTATAGTGACACTATGTGAAGTTTCTGAGGCTATACTTTTTTATAGGAGTAGGAAAACCTCATCCTTCTCCCAAAAAATCAGCTGATGGGTCTGAACTATTAACCTTGAAGATGCAGTCAAAAGAGAGAATGTTTACAGATGGAGAAAACTATAAACTAGAGAACTGTAAAAGTCTATAGCAAAATTTGAGAAATATAATTACTTTGCAATTAATGCAATTTGGACTATGGGGGGGGGAGTCATTTTCATTAGATGAATATGGTCAAGTGGAAAAATGTTTGATCACAGAGAACATTCATTGGTTGTCATAGAAATATGTAACTTTCTTTTATCCTGCAGGTGGGAGTTATTGAGCCATCAAGGAGTTTTTTCTGGAGTCTTCCTGTGATGAAATTGGTATTAAATAAAAATAGTGTAAAGCGATGAATCCATAAGCTCCAAAGACATGAAGCAACCAAAAATAAGATGATTCAGCTCTGGTCTATGGGAGAAAGCAGTGGTAGAGAGTCAGAAAGTGGCAAGAGAAAAATTTTGGAAGATAAAATCAGCAAATTTTGAGTAGAAAGAATTTGTTTATTGGATGAATTCTTCTATTTTCTTTTTTTCAAATTGTAACTTCTAATCAGACAATTCTAAGTGTATTGATAAATATAGGCAAACAACTAGTTTTATAAAATACATACATATGAGAGAACTATGTTTTCACTCTAATTATAAAGGTTTTTATAGTGTATCCTTAAATATTTTTAGAAATGTGCAATGCAGAAGGAAGCATAATTTCCTTAAATTTTCTTTTTATTTATTTCACTATTTCAACTGCTTTCTGTCATTTGGAATTCCAAAGTAAGTACTAGGAATCAGAAGCAAAGCAAAACAAACAGAACAAAAAAAAAAAAAACCTAAGTCACTTGACTTCTTACTCCAATATCAAGTTGTCTCAAATGCAAATGAGCAAGGACAGTTTCCACTGACCTCCCTGGGAGATGACGGTACCTCTTCTACCACCTATACATCATGTAATTTAATCAGAATCAGGAAAAAAAAACAGTAAATAAACCGGCCTTTGTAGAAAAAGCTTAGTCAGTATAAAAATGTAAAAACCATTTTGCTAATTGCTTACCATTATGAACTCTGAACTACATTGTATAAGGGAAGAAGGAAAATTGGGAACATAAATTATTTAGTAAATGGAATGTCCATTTTTATATTTAAAATTGGAACATGAAGGTAAAGATAGAATATCCTCCAGAAACAAGAGAGGATGGCAAGGCATGAGTGTTAGAATTGAAGATTCTATAAGTCCACTCGATGGGATTGGACAACATAATTAATTGCATGTAAATGGATATATTGGATTATGTAAGAGTTATCAATTAAGTTATTATACATAAAAAAGAGTTACAGAGTCAAAAACCCACAGGGAATTTCTACCTTGTCCCAAAGGGTTCATATGAGTCACATCAACTCTATAAACAAACATACAAGCAAACAGTGTTGAGGATAACCAGAATTCACAGGAATGGTGTGTTAATCCAGATAGAGAAACAAATTGATAGACACACATATGGATATAAGGAAAAGGTTTATATACAAGAGGAATGGGACATTGAGGAAGCATCCCAGCCCAGTTCAGTCCAAAGTCATAAGTCCGATATTAGCCCACATGCCCAATACCAGTCTATAAAGTCTCCTTACGACTCACAAAGTCACAGACCAGTGGGTGTAGAGTCCTGGTGCTGGCAGGGGTCTCCCCATGGTTCCTCGCTTCCAGGGCTCAGGGTTCATCAACAGCATCCAGTGGTGGTAGAAGCAACTCAGCACAGACAGGGGTTTCCACATAGCTTCTCCAGCTTCAGAGGTCTGGTTCCATGAGGGTAAGGCCGTGTGGCTTCCCCTCCAACTCCTTCAGCTCCTCAGACCCTGCCATCTCGTCTGGTCCATAGCTCATCCTCTCTGAGACTAGTTCCCAACAACTGGGGAGATAGCTTCTCATCTCCATCAAGGAAATATCGTGAGATTTCCCAGAAGTCTCAGGAGAAAGCCATACCCACACAGAGGCCTCATTCACTACTCAATGGCTATCTCCAGATGAACAGACTAGACTCCACCCCTATATCTCAATCATGAAGTTAACATAAGCACATGACAGGCATAAATGGTATGGTAGAGAGGATGTGATAACACTGGTGATATCAGATGAATTTGAACCGAAAACGGAGAACAACAGATATTTATGCGTGGTTTATTGACTAAGCAAATACATTAAACTATATAGAAAATAAATCATGGAGAACATTCCTGAAAGTTGAGAGTTCCAGAATACTTCATTACACTCATGTTAAACCTGGACATAGACCAAGAGGCAATTGTTCAAAGATAACAAGGGGAAGCTTCATAAAATCAGAAAAGGTATATGTTAGCATTGTATCTTTTCACCATAACTACTCACTTTCTATTCTGAGAAAAAAAATCCAAGACACTGTATTCTTTGAAGAAGCATGTGGCGTCAGGTGTGGGAGAAGCCTCATGAAGACCCTTCAAGATAAAGACAACACAATCATATCTGCTGAAAGTGAAGAAGACTTGAAGCATTTACTGTTGAAGATAGAAGACTGCAGTCTTCAAAACAGATAGTGCCATATTTGTAAAAACATAAAGAAAACAAAAATCCTCACAACTAAATTATAAAGGATTTTTTTGTGTGTGGACGCACGAGCAACATCAAGGAAACAACACTTAAATCAAATCATGGGCTGCATTGAGAAAATCTATGCATAAATAACTCCTTTTTAAAGAGTCAAAAAGCAAAACATTGCCTTGAGGACAAATGTCACATACAAGCCATGTATCTTCCATCACCCATATGTATGAGAAGGCTGAGCAATGAGTGGGGAGAGGGATGCATGATTGAAAGATTGATGCATGTGAATGAATGCATTGGTGGAGAACACGGACTATATGAATTGCCAGAATAATGAACAAGTCTCTTACAATAAACAGTGTCAGAATACTTCTTAGAAGTTAGTCTGGTGAGACGTGGTCTTGTTTACTTTGGGCATGTTGTCAGGAGGGACCAGTCCCTATGGGATGTCGACAGTGATAAAGTGGAAGGTCTACAAAAACATGAAGGTCTACAGTGATATGAATTGATGACACAAGGGCTGCAGCAATGACCTCCAACATAGTCATGACTGTGTGGATGATGCTGGATGGGGAGTACATTGGATTGCTATGAGTTGGAATCAATTTGATGGCACCTAATAACAACCACGTTAGCCCTACATTTCTACCCTCACTCCATATTTTTCTGTTGTGCTTGACTTATCATCATGGTATTTAGGATATCTGAAATTGGCATCTTTATTTTGGGAGGTGTGTTTGTCTGGGTAGACTAGAGAAACAAATTTACAGACACACATATGGATATAAGGAAAAGGTTTATATACAAGAGGAATGGGACATTGAGAAAGCATCCCAGCCCAGTCCAGTTCAAAGCCATAAGTCTGATATTATTCCATATGCCCGATATCAGTCTATAAAGTCTCCTTATGAGAGTCACAATCATGCAGTCACAGGCCAGGGGATGCAGATTCCCGGTGCTGACAGGGGTCTCCCCACGGTTCCTCGCTTCCAGGGCTCAGGGCCCATCAACAGCATTCCGTGGTGGCAAAAGCCACTCATCACTGACAGGGCTCATTGGCTACTCAATGGCTATCTCCAGATTAACAGGCTAGACTCTACCTCTGCATTTCAATCATAAAATTAACATACGCACATGACTGCCACAGGATGGTACATTTTATAAAGGTCGATTTTCTGTAATGCTCAGTTACAGAATACGAACTTGTGCCTGGCATGGTATAGACACTCAAAAATATTTTTGAATGAAAGAATTACTTGCTTTTTTCTCATATCTTCCCTCACTACTAACAAGTAGTCAATCTTTATCAGAGGCACACTGCTTGTAATCTCTATTGTAAGCTACATGAATATCCGAGAAAACCTTCCATTTATCTTCAAAAAAACCTTCAAATAAAACTTCTTGTTGCAAGGTGCCATCAAGTTGGTTTTGATCCACAGCAACCTTCCCCACCACAGAATGAAACACTGCCTAGTCTTGTGCCATTCATACAATTTGAAAAGTTACCTTGTCTGGAGAGTGGTTGAGAGGGTCATCATCCTTACTTCTGGTCACAGACCCTTGCCATGATTCATTTTCTCGAGTACTAAGATGCAGTTTCACAAAGTTCATAAGCAAATTCCATTATCTTTTAATTCCACTTTTCCACAGGGTTTTTAGAAACCCTCCTATGAAGATGGCCAAAATAATCAGCCATGCTATTTAGGGACAATTTGGTTCCAAGAATCACTTACTCTAGAATCCATTTTTCATTAGTTCAACCACTTCCTGTCCACTCAGATATTATCATTATGTTGAATACTTTGATATTCAATGGAACCCAGGCACATCAAACCAAAGCTGCTACCTGCAAATTGATTTTAACTTCTGGAAAGAGCAGAGTTACAGAGTACAACTAGTCCCTATGGTTTTATTGGCACTAATCTTTACAGACACAGATTGCCAGTCCCTTCTCCCAGATGTCACCATTTCAGTTTGAAAGCAGCAAGTGTCTACTATGAAAATGTCTTGTGAATTGAAGAGAAATTAGGGGAAAATTTGTACAGTCCATCTTAATTTGCTTTCATGTGTGTAGAGGTGTTGTTGGTTATAGTGCAGCCAGTGCTCAAGTTGGACATACAAATAGATAGGGTTTTGTGCTCTACCCCATTCACAGTTGACAATTTTCTTCAAACAGTCTTTCACTTTAGGAAGGGCAGAAGAAAACCCAGTTCTTGAGGTCTATAGGGTCCTATAGAGACAAAGCTGGAACACAGATTGCACTGTCTGGCTTTTTGCGGTTAAACAAGCCCTCTGTTGACACTTGACTTAAGTGTGATTATCCTGAGTTGAAAATTTGAGAACCAGACAATTTAGCAGTGGATTGATGCCGCATGTTGCTGAGTATCCTGTGGAAATGTTCCCTGGGAAAGGCTAGCTTGCAACACCTGAAATTCATAATAACTCCAGGAGCGAGCTTGGATGCACTCCTTGTTTGTAGGGTTGTCTGACCACTAAATGATTGATGAGAGCCCTTCGTGGGTGAGAATGTTGATTCACTGAAATGTGTAAAATGCACATTTCCTTTTTTTTTTTCAACATAAACTACCAATGTATGGTCAGTGTATTTAAAGCTTGGTAATGTGAGTCTTTGTTAGTGTTCCTCTGTTTTATTTCTCTTTACTTTCCTGGAACAACTAACTCTAATGAAACCTGACGTCTTAGTGGTAAAATATTTTGACTCTCCTTTGACCTTATTGTACATTGGAAATGTGCATAAACTCTCTGCTAAATCACCAGTCTTAAAGTGTTTGGAGCTTCTTAAGTTTCTCAAAGGTGATCCTGGGTTCCTCTTTATTTTCTTTCTTCTGGAGATGTAGTGCCACCGAACATGAACAAAGGTGAGCAGGATTGAGAGTGAGTGCTAGCCTGTGATGCTATGATGTGTGTCTGAGATCTTGTCTCCAAGACCACAACCCTTTGTGTCCCCAGATGTGGAAGACAGTGGATGAGAGATGGTGACAAGGTCTCTTTCTAAGAAATACTCCCTGAAGAACATAGCTGCCTTGCTCAAGGTCTTATTACAATGGCAACCCACATTCAATAGATATCAATGCAAGTAAAAAGAAAGGCTTCACCATCCGGCTTCAGCCTGGGACACTTACAAAGGCCCTTCCTAATGCCAGAGCTTCTCTTGAAATCAACCCTTGCATTTGTTATAAAAAATGCCTGTCCAAGTTCTGCTCACTGCTCCTTCTTCCATTTCTCCAAAAGTGTTGACCTCAAGGGTCATCAGTAAAGGAAATAAATGCAAATATCTATCATAGAGGTTGGTTCTTGGGAAGCTTGGACTGTGGCGGTCATGTATTCGAGATGTCAAATTTCATGATTGAGATGTAGGGGTGGAGTCTAGTCTGTTAATCTAGAGAGAGCCATTGAGTAGCCAATGATGTCTCTGTGTGGGCATGGCTTTTTCCTAAGACTTCTGGGAAATCTCCCAGTATTTCCCTGGGGACATGAGAAGCTATCTCCCCAGTTGTTAGGAATCATTCTCTGAGACAACGAACTATGGACAAGACAAGATGACAGCGTCCCAGAAACTGAAGGAGCTGGAGGAGAAACCACACGGCCTTACCCTGAAGGAACCAGATGTCTTAAGCTGGAGAAGCCACATGGAGACACCTGCCAGTTCTGAGTTGCTTCTATCACCATTGGATACTATTGATGGACTCTGACTCCTGGAAGCTAAGAGCCATGGGGAGATCCCTGCCAGTGTCAGGATACTGTACCCACTGACCTGTGACTTCGTGGTTCAGAAGGAAACTTTATAGACTGGTCTCAGGCATATGGGCTAATATTGGACTTATGACTTTGAGCTGGACTAGGTTGGGATCCTTTTTCAATGTTCCATTTCTCTCGTATCCATATATGTGTCTATGAATTTGTTTCTCTAGTCTACCTGGACTAACACATGGACTAAATCCATTTTAGAGTGTTTGGGAGATAAACAAGATCTTTTTGAAAGCCCCTTTTAGAAAGGTGGATATATAAGCATGGTGACATTTTTAATAGATTATGGTACAAGGTTTCCTCATACCTCTGTGTGCCAACAGTCAAAAGAACAACTTTGTATTGATATCTGTTGACTACCATGAGAGGTGGAAAAGCAGCTGAAAGGTGTCTGTAGTTCTCAGGGCTTAATCAATGTGTTCAGACTCCAGTGTTATCCTTTGGGTTTCAGACACTTGGATTTTAACAGAATGATAACTTGGGGCCAGTGTTAAAAATTCAGATTCCTACACTCACACTCGATCAGATCCTCAAAAGGGGATTCATAGCTAGAATTCATTCCAGAATAGTCTTAGAAACAGTCAAGCGTGGGAACATGAAACTTTGGTACAACTTCTATGTGTGGCTGAATTTGAAACTATTTTTTTGAAAATAAAACCAGTCCTCTGTATCCAACTTTCCTTCCTTTCTTTACTAGCCACCTGACTCAAGGATGCTGGGGCCAACAACTCCATCTTTTGATCCCATATTGGTTACCAAGAAAACCACACTAATAAAAATAGGAAGCAAATTAGTTGTGCAGGTTTCAAAGCACCAATTGTTCTGCATGCAGATGAAAGCACTCTAGTGGCCAGTGGTAGAATCTCTTTGGAAGTGGGAAGATGATCCTTTGGATGCCTTTTGTATGGGTTCAGGATTTGGAATGGATGAGGACACAGCACCTTTGAGGTCTGCCTGGGAGACTAAAGAGCCATGCTGGTACCATGGTCAAAGGGCTTGGTTGCTAATATCAGGGGTTCAAACTCACTGGCTGCTTCCAGAGAGAAGCATGGACCAGTCTTCTTCCATAAAGATGTACAGTTTTGGAGACCTTTTGGGATAGTTCTACTGTGACCTCTGTACTTCTAATGAGTCAGAATTGACTTGGCAACAGTGGGTATGACCTTGGCTTAGAGTGCAGACTAAGCCTGAGGTTTGCCTTCTTGAGGAAGGCATTGCATGCACATTCAGAGAGAACTCTTCTTTCCTGCTATATCCTTTAGGGCTAGTTTTATTTCCCCCCCCCCCTCAGATAACTGGTGTTTCTCATAATGTTATTCCACTTGTCATAAAAGGCATCCTCAAATGCTGGATTATAGGCTCTATGCATGACCACACGTTAACTGACTGCTATGGAAGGTTGTGGCATTTCATTTGCTACCCATTAGAATGGATTCTTTTGATGTTTGCTTTGAGGGTGTTAAGTCAGAAAAATAGCTTTTGGGTACCTTCTGCCCCCATCCTGCATGACCCTACTACAAGATTGCTTTTTAGTGATGAATGTAAAAATATTCATGTCATGCCTGATGGCTCTGCTAGGAAGTTAGCAATTTTCAACTCAGACATTACACTTCGTTGCTCCATCTTTCATGGGAGTATTGGGGATATCAGCATTTCACCACTTTCACAAGGTGATAACCCAGAAGCTTGCAGAAAATCCGATTCATCACATCTATGGTAATGAGGCCTGGGGCTCAGCGGCTCTAGGAATTCCCGTGGGTGTTCCTGGGAGTCAGAGCCACAGCAGCCAGGAGCATGTCTGTTTGACAGTCTAAAGACTCGGCAGACATCGATTTCCTTTGCTTTTGACACTTGTAGGGGGTTGGCGTTTCCTCCATAAACTTACTTGGTTTCCCTCAGGATGGCTCTGTGGGTTTCTCTGACAAATTTACAGTCCAGGGTGGATTTGTGATCATAAGATCCAATCTCTGACAAGTTTCTCTTTTTCCTTTAGTCCTCAAAACCATGCCTTGTTCATTTTAGGTTTCAGTCTGATTATCCAGGTTTTATTATCAAATTACATTTAAAAATCCACTCCCAGATACTTCAGAGTCTAGGCTATGGATCTAGTTTGGAGAAAACATGTACTCTACACAGTTACTGCTCAGTGATTTAGTTACTCTAGGCGTTCTTCGTGAGAACTGGAATATGTGGATCTCTTCAAACAAATCTCCTTTTTCTGTTTTTTTGTAAGATGATTTTGTTTAAGTCTGATAAGAATATTTACATTGTCATGAATCGTGATGGATCCTGGTGTTGAAGTGGGTAAAGCAATGGACTCTTTAATGATGGATGCTTTGAAGCCATGAACTACACTTTGGGAGGGAAATGAGGCAGTTTGTTCCCATAGCAATTTATAGCTCGGCAATTCTGGAACAGTTCTCCAATTCCATATTGGCTTGCTATGACTTGGAATCAACTTGAACGTACTGTTGCTCCTGTTATTTAATATAATTTGTGAGTTAGGTATCATCAAATAAATTCTGATTCATAAGGACCCTAAATACAACAGAATAAAACACTGTCCAACCCTTAGCTATCACTGCTATCCAGCACCTGTTTCATTTCATCTCATCTTTATTGACCCTCTACTTCAGTAAGCATTTGTATACAGATAACCATATTGGTGTGAATAAAATCTGTTATGGACATCAATGAATACTTATTGTCAGCAGAATGTTGACAAACAAAACAAAGCAAAACATCATATGAAATAGTGTCACTTCTAGTTGTGAAACACTGGAGACCAGTTTGCACAGTGGTTAGGCATCTCACGGTAACCTAAATAGTGCCAGTTCAAGCCTCATGAGCTGTTCCACCAAAGAAAGATGTGGAAATCCACTTCAGTACAGATTTCTATATTTGGTACAGTAAGCCTTATTATATCTCTCTCAAAGGTGTGGATTCCACTCTGTCTTGGAAGGTCTGAGTACATCAGCATCAGCTCCAAGGTAGTGGAGGCTGTTGTGCCCTCTTTTAGTAGAGGAATCAGTCGTTTCAGCATTATCTTCTTAGGGTTTCTAAATATAGCATGGTGGAAAATGAGACGGTCTGGTCCAATAACTCTTGCAGTTGCTTTTAGGTGTCATTGAGTCAGTTATGACCCAGCGTGACCCTACGTGCAACAGAGTAAAACATTTCCCAGTTCCACACGATTGTTCAGATGCTTCGGTCCATTGTCTCAGCCACAATAGCAAACCATCTCACTCAGGGCCGCCATCTTTTTTGCTGCCCCTCTATCATACCCAAGATGATGTCATTCTCCAGGGACTGGTCTCTTCTGACAGCACATTGAATGATATAAGATGACGTCTTGTTGTCCAGGCATCGCAGGAGCATTCTGGCCCTATTTCTTCCAAGACAGATCGATTTAGCCTTTTGGCAGGCTAGGGTATGTTTGGTATTCTTCTTCAGCACCATAAATCAAATGCATCCATCCTTCCTCAGACTTTTTTCAATACAAATTGGAGGCCTCCTCTGTCCTATAGGGTAATTTTGAATTTGAATTAAGTCCGTTTGAATTTAATTAGCATGGCACCTTAATTACTGGTTCGAAAGCAATCTTTCCTTTGTTCACTATCAACAATAACAAGGAGAACACCCACAAAAATAGAAAAAGAAAAATGAAAGTAAAAAGCTTGAATGCTTCCCCCATCACATTGGTTGAAATTGATGACATGACAACAGTATGATATTTATGATTCCTTAAGTTTCAATAGAGGCTTTAATTAGCATTCACGATTAATGGGACCTACTGCTTCTTAGTCAGAAAAGAACATTCAAATCTATTCTAAAGCACGATACTGTCAGAAGATAATATTCACATGCCTCCAAAAAAGCCATTAACATGATTTTTATTTTATTTCATTTCATCTCTGGAGGTGCCAACCATGCCACCAAGGCACCAGTAGAAGTCACAACATTAGAGGAATACAGAAGATTATCAGAAGCAGTAAGGTTTATTCTTTCACTTTTGTAGAGTGGTAATCACTGACAAATATCGCAAATGGTCTTTTCCATGTATAATTCCCCCCACTATATTCCTATTCTTTAACATTGATAAAAGCTAAAAATCACCAGAGATGTCATGACATCAGATAATTTCAGGTGTGTGTGTGTTTAAGAGAAAGAGATTGTGTGTCTACATTTGGTCATTGATGTGCACAAGAAAGGTGTTAGGCAGTAAGTCATTGATTTCCTGGTAGTATATACTCACATGGGTTTTTCTATGATCATTGTGGTGTTTTACCTCCTGAAAATACTCTTCTTGCTTGGGAAAATAGAGAAATCTTCCTAATTACATCTCCTGCAGACCCAGTACTCCTGTGATAAAGTTAACTGACAAGGGATACCTGGGAAAGTTGGTCAGGATATATTGGAGACCCTGGAGATTCCCTTGATAGAGGGAGAACCCATGTATCTAGAATTGTCTATACCAAGAATCCCTGGTATAGTAGGGATGGCAAGAGGGAGAATTTCAATTTCATTTCCATGATTCTATATGAATAATTAGCCTTTCGGGCAGTTAGCTATTAGCCACGCTTCTTTCCACCTCTTTCCACCTTCTTTCCAGCATACTGTTTTCCACATGACAGTAACCTCTTCCACTGCAAAATGTGTTTGGAATCTTGTTTTCACTTCACTTAGAATATTTTGCATTTTTTCTCTGTGATTGGAATCCAATAAAGTAGAGCATGTGGATTATTTCAAAGTATGGTGTATTACCTCTAAGAATTGAAAGAAAGATGGGAAGTGTGCATGTCCATGTATGCACACAAATTTCAGAGTTTTATATCTAGAACTTTCTTGCAGTTGGAATTCAATAGGACACTTTCATTCCAATTATTTCATGAATCTCGGCCCTCATTGCTACTCTTATTTCTATCATATACTTTGTTTTTCTTATGATTAATTCACTATTTTCTAAGAAACTAGAAACCCATTTCACATTGCTTTGTAATCACCACAGTGCTTTTCACAGAACATTGTGTAAAATATGTATAAAATCTCAAGATATTTTTTTCACTGACTATTCTGTAAAGTGTTATGGAGCTTAACTTTCAGAATATGGAGGGTAAATTTTTATAGTACTGCTATTAAACCCTAGAAATATTTTTATGGTAAACAAAATTATCAAAGGGTATCTTCCAACTAGGTGTTTATGCACTGAAAGACAGTACAACATGACAAAATGATAATAATTTATATATTTTCAAGGGTTCATAAGGGAGGGGGACAGGGAGGAGCTGATACCAAAGGCTCAAATAGAAAGCAATTCTTTGAGAAAGATGATGGCAACAAATGTACAAATGTTCTTGACCCAATGGATGAATGAGTGGATTGTGATCAGAGTTGTGGGAGCCCCCAATATAATGAATTGGGGGGGGGGCAGGAAGAAAAATATAGTACTTTCATATCGCTACACTTTCCCCCAAAGATAAGTCCTGCTGGGAGTTGGGTTGAACAACAGCAGCTCCTTAGGGAACTGACAAAGAAAGACAAAGCTTTCTAGGTCAGTCAAGAGTGACAGTCTCAGAACCTCACTGAGGAGAGTTTTACCCAGCCCAACAGGTTTACCCCGAGTTAGAATCCACTGAATGGCAGTGATTTTGATTTGGTTTTAAAAGGTTTTCCCCATACATTTCTGCCCTCTCGTCAGCTTTCTCTTGTTGCTGTTGTTATGTGCCATCCAGAGGGCTCATACAATAGAAAGAGACATTGCCCAGTCTTGTACCAGCCTCACGACTATTGCTGTGTTTTAGCCCATTGTTGAAGTCCACTGGATGAATCCTTCTCACGCAGGACCCTTCTCTTTTTGGCTGACTCTCTATTTTGTCATGGATGGTGTCCTTTCCCAAGTTTCTTCCTGATTATGTGCCCAAAGTCGTTGAGAAAATCCTTGCCTTCCCAGGAGGATTCTGAATATTCTTCTTCCAAGACAGATGTGTTTGTTTCTGGCAGTGCGTGGTACTTTCAATATTTTTTTTTAAATCACTTTTTTTGGGGGGGTGGGTCATCCAACCCTTATCATGATCAATACATACATCTATTGAATGCAGTCCACATTTGCACATTTGTTGCCATCACCATGACTTTCAATATTTTTCATCAGTGCATACACTCTTCTTGGTCTCCTTCACTTAGTGTCTAACTATCACCTGCATAGAAGTGATTGAAAATTCCATGGCCAAAGTTTGGCTTGCCTTAATCTTCAAAGCAGCATTCTCCTTCCTCAGAGTGCCGAGCAGCAAATTTGCCCACTGCAGTACCTTGCTTGATTTCTCTACTGTTACTCCCGCACACATTGCTTGCGGATTCAGGCATAATAAAATCCTCGCCAAATTCAGTCTTGTCTTAGATAAGAGCATTTCAGAACAGCCATTTTGATAACCCTAAGGAATTAAAATTGTGTTCCTTTTCAATGTTCCCACATTTGGGGGAACACTAAAAGCCTCAAGGGCAAGAATAGGGTGGTAGGGTGGTTGTGGAAAGGGGTCCCAAGGATAGGACAGTAGACAGAAAGGATAAGTAGGTACATTGCTGTATTGGAGGTGTGATCTTCAGCAAAACAATAGCTATTACATTCTGAGTGACTTTCATATTTGGAATTCCACTTGTCCAGCAGAAATTCTCAAAGCCCATCCCTCTGCCCTGCCTCTCCTTTTAAGATATACTAACAAGACAAAGACTGTCTGTAGGCAACCACTGTTTGAAGAGACATGTTCAACGTTTGGCTTGGATTGCTCTAGTATGTGCATGATCAGAACCCTGGTAGCAATACAGTTTTCGCATCTTATTAAAGACTCATTCATGCTTGTTAACCCTACTGGTGCTATGGTATATGACCTTTTATAAAGAGGAAAAAAAAGAAGGAAAGACCTTGCTGCCATCAAATTGATTCTGACAGACAAGTTGGATTGCTTCGAGGGTGTCTGAAGCTGTAGATTCTCACAGAGGCAGAATGCCATCTTTTTGTCACTAGAAAGGCATTGTGAGTTCAAATCATTGGTCTCTCATGTAGTAGCTCAGCACTTTAACCATGGTGGCACCAACTCTCTAATTCTGGTTTTCTTATTACAACATGGGGATAATAATAATAATAATGCCTATTTCATAAGATTGGTATACGTATTGAATGTATTGCAGTATTTGGTGCACAGTAAATGATAAAATAATTTTTAAAAGTGTTGGTTACTGCTATGAGTCATAAGATTAAGATCTTTATTACTCACCATTTCTCAGAAGAATCATTAACTATTGTTATATGACATTTAATAGATAATAAAAATCTGAAATTGTGATAATTTTATGTGGTTGTAATAATTTATTCAGAGCTGTGTTAATTTTTAACTTTGGGACACATTTCTTAACATGTTTGTAATTGGAATTTATTTGGGTCACATGTGAAAAATAATTACTGCTGCTACATACCCTGGAGCATGTGACGGCAAGTAAGCTCTTTCCGAAGCAGCAATATCAGAAATCTAGGCCTTAAATTTAAACCATCTGGCCTTTGACTTATTAATCTTGAGGATGAAACTAATGATCTCTTTACTTTCCAATGTCTGTGTTTTCAAGAGCGAATCGGAGGAAATCAGTCTCAGGGAAAAATATTGATTCCTTTTGGAAAACCTTGTTGAAATGCACTGTTGTAGGCCTTGTTATTTTTAAGTGTCTGGGTTTTCTTTATGAATTCATTAAAAAATATTTTAGCAGCTCTGGTGGCCTCGTGCTTCATTCCAACATAAACTTACCATTGAAAAGCATGTACGATTTGGCTCACCTTTTCATTTCATGGCTTATAATAATGACAAATTACAGGTGCTGAAGTGATGTTAGATCCCTTAGCATAACTGATTCAGGGCTCATATTATTATTCTTTTGTCAATCACTTTAACATATGGCCTCACTCTCCTGATTGGCAGTTCTTGTCCCGCATGCTGGGATTAAATTTCAATACCATGGAAATGATATTGCCTTTCATAATTGGCAGTAACACAGACCTGTCATGATACTTTAGTTTTAACTTCTTTACAATGCTGATGTCTACATCATCGGTTCTCAGATTGCTATACCTCATGGAGAAGTCTCAATTGCATTTAAGAAATTATTTAATTCATAATCTGTGCTCATCTAGATATGCTGATTCTATTTCATGTGAACATGTCTGTTTTTCCTATTCAGGTCATTGGGCATATATGAAACAATGACTGTATGAAATAGCCATCCAGTTTTAGATGATTTTATTTTCCAATGGTTCACTGAAAATTTATATGTAGAGTTGCCATGCTAAGTAAGGGCCATGCTACTTATTAAATTCTTATGGATTTATAACTGATTTAAATAAGATGTTTTACATCTATGAGCATGTCATCAGTGAAAAAAGAATGCTATTTCTTTCTTTCTAATTGATATGACTTTTTTTCTTGTCTTATTGCATTGGTTAGAAGTAATAATACAGTGCTGAATAGGAATGACTAGTACTGACAGCTTGGCCTTGTTTCAGATTTCAATCAAAAAATATTCTTTTCCTATTGAGTTTAATGTCAGCAGCACATTATTAGCAGATGCCATTTAATAAGGTTCCATTTGTTAGTTTTCTGAGGGTGTTCATCACAAGAAGGTATTAAATATTGTCAACTTTATTTTCCACATCTATTAAGGTAAACTTAACTATGAGTTTTTAAAAAATTTTTTTTCTAGTAACATGATTAACTACCCCAGTTCACTTTTAAGAGATAAATCAATCATACAATGGGGGAACCAACCTTAAATGAGTGTGATGAAGCCTACGTATTTGAAAATTTCATTTGATAGCATTTATTTTAGAAATTTTGCTTCTAAGTCTAGGAGAAATTGATGTGTAGTTTTCTTTCCTTGATTTGCTGTTTTCTTTCCTTGAAATAATTATACTACTGTGTTTCTTGTATATTTTTAAGATTGCAATATATGCCTTGTGTATGTGTTTAGAGGCTACTTCTTTGTTTTCTTTCTGAAAGATTTTGTGTTGGATTAGTTTTATTTCTTTCTTAATTATTTTATAGAAATCACCAGTAAATAAATCTGACACTGGAATTGTCAGTTAGGGAACTATGAATTTTATTTTTTTAACTCATTCAGGCCTATTAAGATTTTAAATATTTTCTTTGTTCATTTGGTTAAGTTGTGTTTTCTAAAAATTATGTCTATCACATGTAAGTTGTCAAATACAAACCCCAAGTCACTATTACCTATCTGATTTGGGCTTATATTCACTCTGCAGGACTGGACATCCAAGGCAGGAAATCTTTATGTGAGTAGAAGGACATAGTTCTGTCAGGGAGTGGCGGATGGCTTCAGATTGCTGATCTTGTGGTTAGTGACCCATCATGTAACTCACTCTTCCACCAGGATTCCTTTGTCAAATTAGAAAGCACTTCAAATAGGTCATGGACAAATGGATTTCAAAGACAATGGAATTTTGCCGTCAATTTTTTGAGGCCCCTTGCATGTTAGTATAAATGTTTCTAATGTGGCCTTTCTCATTCTTACTCTAAGAAACATTTGTGAGGATATCCTC
Source organism: Nesogale talazaci (assembly GCA_004026705.1). Lineage (NCBI taxonomy): Eukaryota > Metazoa > Chordata > Mammalia > Afrosoricida > Tenrecidae > Nesogale > Nesogale talazaci. The sequence goes on from PVJH01000838.1 coordinate 120,366, forward strand.
TCTTTCTTTTTCTTTTTGGTGATTTGTGTGTCTTTTTCTCATGGTGAATCTGGATAGATGTCTTTCAAGTTTATTGATCTTTTCAAAATAAGCAGCCTAGGTTTTATTTTTTCCACTTTAGGCAAAATTTTATTTTAATGCGTTCTGATCTTATATTCACTATTTCTTGTCTTCTGTGTATAGTGAATTTAATGTTCTCTCCTCCTCTTCATCCTTTTCCTTCCTTTTCTCCCTTTCTGTCCTCTTTGTTCTTTCTTTGTCTTTTGAAAATTTTTAAATTTCAAGCTTGTACCATGGAATTTAGAGATTTCTTCTTTGCTAACTAATACAAACACTTCTGACTAGATGTTTAATTTGAATCCCTCCTTTAATTCTATGCTTTCTTTCCATGGCCATTCACTCAGAAATATTTACTGAATTACTTTGTGTTGCTCTTTTCATGAATTACTTAGAACTCTATCCTTCTGGATTGAGATACTTAGAGATTTCACAAATGGATTTCTTTTGTGTCCTAATTTAATTCTGCTGTAGTCAGAGTCGTGACTCAGATTTCAATCCTCATTAATCTATTCAGATTTGTTTTAGAGCCAACCACATGGGCTCTCTTGGTGAATGGTCCATGGGCACTTGTAACAGATTTGTCCTCTGTGGTTTAGGATGGACTTTTGCAGAGATATAAATGAAGATGATCAATCATGATGTGAATCGACTGATCTTTTCATACTTCTTCTGTGAATTGTGTTGGGTTTGACATTTTCTACTGGGTTGGTGCATTTGTCATCACATCTATCCAGGTGCTTCAAATTTTATCAATTAAATCCGTTTAAAAGTTTTCAAATTGTTTGGAAACCCTAGTAGGAGATTACTTACTAGTTAAAAACTCCTGGAATTAAGAGAACATCTACTTGAATGAAAAGGACACTGTATGGAAATAGAAGTATCAGGGAAAGAGTCAGGCCACAGTAGCCACCATTAGTTGTCAACATTTTACAAGAGCCACCTATTTTTGGTCCATTTCTCATGCAACTTGCAGAATGCAGAGGGGACTCCATGGTGTGCCACTTGCATTTCAAATCCCAGCTGGGTCCGTGAACTCTGGCAGAAGCAAGCAACAGTGGGTGATGTTACTTCTCAACAAAGTGACCAGTGAGAATCTTCTGAATAACTGGAGAACAGTCCAGCACAGTGCGAGAAGACACAGTTGCTCGGGTTGAAAAGCACTTGCAGATGACTTACAAAATCCTACCTCAGTGATGGAGAGCGCCCTCCCCGCCCCCCTCCACCCGAATGGTGAGAATGAAGCAAAGTGCTTCATTGGCTGATAGAGCACAATTGAAAATGAGAAGAAACAATTGCAAACCTCCATTACAAATGAGAACCTGAACTGAGAATCAGAAATTGTCAAATAAACAAACAAACAAATAAGCAGGATGCATGCAAAGCAATATTGTTGGCCTTAGTAGGCATCTTGAGATTAAATGAACTAATATTGGCTATTGTGACTCAGGTAATAAAATGGTTTATTATTCTGGGCAGGACAAATTGAAGAGGAAGGGTAGGCATCCCATTCAGTATGAAAAAGAACATTTAAGATCTGTCCTGAAGCATATTATCATTAGTGATAGGATAATGAAAGCCATATGCATCCCTGGAAGACCAATTAATATGACTACTATTCAAAATTACACAGCAACCACTAATCCCTCTAAAGAAGAAACTGAACATTTTTATCAACTTGTGCTTGTTCTGTAATAGAGACACTAGATAAGTTAGAGAACAAGCAACTTGTCCTACTTCAGTGTAGTCCCTCTTGATAACATAGCCAAAGTACACCCAAAGAGAAGGGTCAACGTAGGTGACATCCCGTGGCCCTGTAATCACCTTTCTCAGACCCATGGTCCATTGATTTCAATGCACATGGAGATCTACAAGAGATGCTGCACCCATTGGCATGCAAGGAGTCATGGACAACAGGACAGGGCCAACCCGGAGCCAACAGAGATAGAAAGCCTACCCTTAGCTCTGGTGCCCTAAAGTCATGCTTCGTGCCCCCTCAACTGTGAGATTTTCTATTTCTGTTTGCTAAAACTATTCACTTGTGGCACATCTGAAGTAACAGCAGTAGAGAACTAAAACACTTGGTAAAGTCAAGGGTCAGCAGGGAAGCCCATCCCTAAAGAGCCCACTTGATGGCAGCTGACAACATGAACAAGGCTGGTGGGTGGAGGTCTTGAAGTGTGCTGACAGCAGGTTTTCACCCCAGGAGAGATCAGCAAAGGCCTTTATCTCTTCACTTGGAGATTGCAACACTTGCAAGGCACAGTAGGTGATTATAATCAGAAAGACATATAATATTGATTTTGAGATATTGGGTCAGTGCAGTGAGAAAATGCTTTGACACAGAGCGACCCTTTAAGACAGAGTAGAATAGCCCCCACAGGATTTCCAAGGCTGTTTCCATCCATATTATGTTCTGTGAATCTCTATTATGAATGTAGACTGCCTCATCTGTAGCCCACAGAGAAGCTAGCTTGTTGGTTCAAACCCCTAGCCTTTCAGTTAATAGTCCCATGCTGATCTTACTCTGTCCCACTGAGATCCTTTGTCCTGAGCTGATCCCTGGCAATACGTGATCTCAGATCAACTTGAGAGTAGTTTCATCGAGCTGGTGAAGTCCACTGTCTTTCAGTTGTTTCTGAATGATAGCAACTTCTATTATGCTAAACACAACTGCTCATTAGGGCTTCCCAGGGCCTAAATCTTTATGGACACACCCATTCTGATCTTTCTCCCAGGGAGCAATTGGAGGATTCAAACTGCTGGCCTTTTGCTTAGCAGCCCCTCCCCAAATGTAGGCAGGAGGCATAACAAGGAAATACCACTTGTCTCAGATTCCGACAACGTCTAACTCAAATATTCTGTGACGCTTTACCATTCATATATAGTGTCAGGACCATACAGTATGCCTCCTTTTCTTGGGCGGATACTTGGCTTTCCACATCTGTGTCCTAGTATTTGTGATGAGCAGGTCAACTAACTCATAACCCACCCTGCCAGCAGTGCTCCGCCTCTGTTTCCTGGATCATAAAGCTAAAGTGTTATTGATTGCTTTATAGAGACAGCTGCTCCTCAAGAGAGGATGAGCATCACGTGGCTTTTCAAACAAGCTAGGAGCTCTGCTGGCCTAGTGGGTTGCACACTGGACCATAAAGCAGAAGGTCATCGGTTCACAGCCACCTGTCACCTGGAGGTGGGGGTAGGAGGGAAAGAAAGGTGTGGATGACTGCTCTTGGAAAATAATCTCAGAAACCCACAGAGGCAGTCCTACCCCATTCCGTAGGGTCATTACATGATAGAATTGACTCAATGACATTGAGAGTTGAGTTTTGTTTCTTCCTCCTGGGTCCCCACAATTCATGTATGTCTTGTTCCAGGGTCAAGGGCATATAAAAATACAGCATAGCACACAACCTGTCTTCCGCAAGTATTAGACTCCTTCCTTCCTAAGTAAGGCAAAAATTGGACAGGCTTAGGAAAGAGGAGCATCTGGCACTCGTGTTGTTTCACAGTAAAGAAAGAAAGAAAGGACAGCACTGTTCTGTTCTATTTCACCTCTAGATTCTCTATGGCCCAGTGTCTGCAGATCCAGTTCAAAGCTTTTGGTGTCACAAAAGTGGTCTTACTCCCATGTCAGGGAAAGGGTGATGCTATTGTCAAGCGAGAGCTGGCTATGACCCATGGCTGCTTTCCGCCACAGTTGTGGCATTGACTGTCGCCTACATCTAACGGCCAAGGACTGTTGACAATTTCCCCTTACCCATGATGCTGAGTTATTTTGAGGGTTATTCCTAGCTCCTCAGAGGAATCCCAGCACTGATTTTTGCTTTCCTAATCCCTGCCCTGAACCATTTGAGCAGAAATTCTTACTTAGCTCCGTAAAATGATCCTAACTCTGTTTATAACCATTGCTTACCACGTATCCCTAATTATCTGATAAAGTTACGATGGCTATCCTCCCGCAGGCTGTGCCATTCAACAAGAGACTCAGCTTTTGCTTTCTCACCTTCCAATCCTCTATTCTCACCCTCTCCAGTCACCTCCCCTCGCATCACCCCCGGCCCCATTTCATGACCGTCTGCTTACCAGGAATCAAGAATGACAGCACATTACTTGTAGCCCCGCCCTTGTCCTTGCACAGCTGTGGTTAAATTGTCTTGATTTCAGCATTTTACTCTCTGCCAAAGATGATCACCATCAAGACGGATAAAGCCTGAAGTGACGCTATTAACCAATCAGCGGTTGTCACTGCTGTCAAACCTCCCTTGAAAGGGGCCGGTTTTGGTAGCTTAGACTTTGGGGGATATGTCCACCAGGGCTGGAGAAGTTTAGACAGTTAAAAGGTCCTTGGGATCTGCAATTAGTTCCAGGAATGACCCTGCTCTAGGAGCTGGGTACTCTATCTTCTACTCCTGTCTCTTAGAAAAAATATAAAACAGGTTGGGCAATTTTTTTTTTTTTGCAATGCTCTTTGCTTGTTCCTGAAGGCAATTACACTGACACGTGTTAAACGTGGCAAAGACGGAACGAGCTTTGAAATCTCACACTTGGAGACAATCAGAGAAACCAAGGGCGAATTTGTAGCAATCAGAAGGCATCAAAACGGAGTCACGATTTGACAGGGCATCAATGAGTGACACGTGTTGTTGAGTGAGACGCTCTGGTGCTCAGCGGCACCATCTCTGACATTTAAATTGCAGGCAGCCCTGGGTCCATTCCAGGAGCTGCCCTGCCTGGGGTTGAGCACAGTTCTGATCACTTGCTTGAGGGGGCACCGTGGAATTAGAGAGGGGGGTGCGGGTGGGGGTGGAGAAGAAAAAGAGGAAAAAAAATCAAATTGTTCTCGGAAATCATGTTGAATGTCGAAATCTGGTTAATATTAAAATGCAATCTGCAGTTTTCAAGTATTCTATTCCTCAAGGAAAATATTTCCTGCTCAAGGGGCAGGAGCAGCAAGCACTTCTTATTACATCACTTCCTATGTCAGGCCCAACTTGCATTCAACATGTATTACCGTATTGATAATGCTAATTTCAACATGATGCCTCTTTTTGCCGCCCCTGTGGTTAGAGGGTCTGGGCACAATTCCAGTCATATGGATCAATTTAGCCTTAGACGATGCAGGCCAAACTGACATTGCATGCACTATATAGATGATAGTACTTCCACAGTCTCAGGAGTGGCAGTCAATGTGTCTGCTCTATCCATTGCTTTAACTATCAATTTCCAAGAGCTGGCCAAGGGAGACGCTATCTCATGAGTTTTGGGAGAGACAGACACCAGATTCTTCTTCTAGTCGTGTTCACTAAATAGTCCTTTACTGACTATGGCATTGGGAATTGAATTCCGGGATGCAGCTCTGTGCCCTACTAAACGCACTAGGCTTGGTCTTTGGAGACATGGCCAACCTCCCCATCACTGTACTCATCACGAGGAGGACATATGGACAAACCCCACTGGTGTCTGTCATCCCTTTAACCTGTAGCCAAGGGCTTATTAGAATGAAGACTTCTCAAGGGTCTATCCCTAATGTATTTACTTAGCATTCCTATTTTTCCATTTAAAACATCAAAAACTCATGGGTAGGCAGACAATTGTACTGTAGACCAAAAGGCAGCAAGTCAATTTGTCACTAAGTCTTTCTAGTCTTGTCTAGTCCTGTGAAAGTAAAGGGTAACTGTGAAGGTAGCCAAAATTCTCCATACCTACACCCAGCTCTCGAAGAAATTATCTCCTCTAATAAACTCAGTGACACAACAAGATCAGTGCCATTATCTTTTCTAGGGTCAAGTCTATGCTTTGCAATAGAGTGTGGAATGCTACTTAGCTGTAATGAAACAATGATGTATTATTCAAGCTTACTTTGTCTATATTTTTAAATCTTTCCTATTTTCAGTGTCCACATGTCATGATGCAATTTAGTGGACTGAAATTTAACAGCTTAAACTTATAGCATTGATTTTAATAATATGTAGCCTCAATAATCATTGCCCATTAATTCATCTACCAAAAGATAGTATCAACATTATTGCAAGCCATAAAGATTTGGATGTAAAAGTCAAATTAAGAAACCTGGTTAAAGACATAAATTTTTGTATCTCCATAGTACAGATTTCTTTAGGTAGTGTCTCTTAGAGGATATCCTCTTTCACTTGTAAAGTTGAGGTTGCTGAAACTATGCTTAGTAATCTGTACCTTTTCAGCGTGGCTGGATAGCAGATGATAGGATTCAAGGCACATTCTTGATCAGTTCCCAAACTCTCAAGAAATTTCCATGTGGGTAGTTGTGCACTGTTGATTTCTAAATTGTGCCTTAGAAGAAAGAATGCAGACTAACTGAATTATGGTAATTGAAAAAGAGGCAGCTAGCTGCCTCATTCCATTAAATACTTCCTTTAGAGAAAAAAGAGAAAAAGGCTAATTAATTGGTGAAAGCAAACTGAAGCAAAAAATAAATCAATCTCAGCATATCAGGCACTTCCCAGCTATAATGAAAAAGTCTGCTTTTATATTTGGGGTATTTTTTTTATCAAGACTAGATCAGATTGATTTTGGCTTGTTCTTGCTTGGAATTAAATGCAGACAACTTTGCTTAGCTTAAGCAAGTCTAAGTCAATGTAGGAAGATGGCTATTGTAGTATAAAAATATATTTTCCATGTCTCTGAATTATCCAACCCATCAGAAATTGCTGGAGCAACAATCACTGAATGTGGCACCAGCTTGACACAAGACGCTGAGATATATACACACCAAGGAAGCACAATTAATTTTTTCTCTGTAGTCACTGCTTCACTGTCTTTGTATTCTAATTTCCAAATTAATAATTTATTAAATAAAAGTTCCTGATATGATAATCATCTTAAGTGGCCATATGCAGATAGTTTCACAGTGTTTTCAGGTCATTTGATTGTGTATTTAATCAAGCAAGATATGCTTTGGGCAGAAAAGAACAGAAGAGAATATATTAAGAATTTACATCTGTGTCTTTAAAATATATTCAAGAAAAACTCATATTATGAAAATTAAAACAAAGCTATACATGGACTTCAAAAATGTCTTGCTCTCAAATAGATTCATACAAACTTGCTATAAGGGGTCTGAAAAAGATCTAACTTGAAACACTAAGAAATAGAAGACATCAGTTTGAAGAGCCCCTATTAAAACAACTTAAATTATACAATTGAAGCAACAACATACATCAAGTTATGGTGAAATTTAGGTAGAATAATGTTGAAATCATTGTTGCTCTATGAAAAGTTTATGGCAACAAGGGCTCAAAGAAACCAGCCATGTACTGAAAGTCCACTCAGTATAGAAGGGGCAAGGTGATTTTGAACATGAAGCCTGGTATAGTGCAGCAGCTGCATTGATTTTTCTATCTTGCCTATGACCTACTTGAAGAGGATCAGTGATCAATAATCAATCACAATCAATTTTAGTCACAGAGCAACACCATAGACATTTCAGTTTGTTCAGCTTACACAATTCTGACTGAAAAATTAAAGTTGAGTAAACTCTTTGCTGGATGGATGCTAAAACGATTACATTCAGGTCAGTTGCAGACAGGGTAGGAGCTTTCAATGGAAACTTTAAAGAGGTATGGTTATGATGCTGATGCATTTCTTTAAGAATTCTAACTGGAGATAAAATATCTCTAATCTTTTATTTAAGAAACCCGGGGGGACAGTGGTTAACTACTCAGCTGAAATCCAAAAGGTTACTTGTTTGAACTGACCAGTCACTGCACTGCATTTAAGATATGGCAGGCTGCTTCCTTAAATATTGACAACCTTGGGAACCCTTTGTGATTTTCTGTAATTCAGGATGGACTTGTCCACAGTAATTGGTTAGTTTGAAAGGAATGTGTATGTCAATAAACAAGTGAAGTTCATTGCAATTTGACTTTTCCTCCTTTTATAACTACCCAGACCAATGTTTAAATAAGACAGGTAAGGAATCTGGCCAGTTTTAAAGGGTGCAATCCTTCTCTCTCTTTAAAAATTATACTCTAATTTGGTTTCAATTTATTTATATATATTTATATATCACTCACAAATGCTATCTTTTAAATTTTCCCCCTTTTTGTTTGTGGAAAATAATAGTTATGAAGAAAAACATATTCTCTCTAGCTGCACACCCCATCGTATCAGAGCAAACCATTAACTCATACTATTCCCAGGCCAAAGCCATTTTTCTTTGTATTATTTTATTAAGATTTTTACATCTGCTGGGGTCAAAAAGGATAAGAAAATGGCAGGCTGAATTGTGGATGGTGCAGGGCAGGGCATTTCATTATGATACTCCTAAGACTACTATAAATATTTTAAATGCCACATGTTCCTAAATGACAGTTGTACATTAATGTTAAGTTCACACAGGAGAGGCTAACTTCTGCTGAATATAACTCAAGGTTTACGTATAGAAATGCTATATGATCCTCACTTAAGATTTTAATGCATTTTAAGACACCAATGAAGGCCTTAAAGCATAACAATCTGTAAAGTTGTTGGTTGAAATGCCAAGTGAATTTCATGTAATACTACCTAAACACAGAAGGCTTCATTTGCTAAAGTAAATATTATAAGTCTGGATGACAAAACAGCTAAAGTCTAGAATTATTTTACCATCTAAAACCTGAGCAACATTTGTTTAATTGCCACAAGTCCTGTTTTTGAGACAAGTAGAATGAACATCACACCGCTTTGTACTGATTTGGCTAACATGGAAAACGAGAAAAATTAATTTGCTGTAAGAAAGGCATGAGAGAAAAGAAAAAAAAGTTTGTTGAAGTCTAATGATCTATCATGAACTCTAACCAGCATCTACAATCAGTCTAGAAGGCACTTATATTCTTTCTGTTATTTCTGCACATGCATTAATTTTATTCAGTATAAAACAAATGAGGGAAGACAACTAGATTTTCTTTCCAGATGGTATGAAAACAGCAAGGTCAGACTTGAAGACAGGCTGTCCCTTTTTACAGAGAACTCAAAATTTATCACCTCTCATTTAGGTTATAAAACTTGTTTTTCATATTTTTCCCCGGGATTCTTGGGCGTATGATCCATTGGAAGAGGAATGTATAGATCTTAGGAACGGATCTGCTTTTTCTCTTCTGCTAAGTATTGATGGCCTGCCTCCTCCCCTCCTCTTAGACTAGATTTTTATTGATGTCTTTCTTTTCCTTTTAGATGAGCATAGTCTTCTGCTGGGATCCCCACACACACTGGCAAATGTGGAGGGCCGGCAGCTCATTTTTCAAGGACTTTACAGCCCTTGCTTTGCCCTCACCTTTGCCAAGGGCTAGTTCTCATCCGACTTCTCAGGATTTTCATCATTAGCTGCTCTGAATTTTCATAATTTGTAAACAGTGAAATGGATGTCAGACACTGAGTATGGTAAAAGGGGCAGGAGGAGGGGGGCGGGAACAAGACCAACTTCCTGAAGCCATTTGCATTTGACTTGGGGAAAAAGTTGGGTCCCTGCCCGAGGCAGTGAAATGATCAGACTCACGACTCAAAGTGATTTTTCTTGAGGTGTCACTGCCACACACAACTAGCATGTGTTCCTTCTTGGCTCAGGTTGGCTCCACTGATGTTCCAGAACTGTGAAGGCTGTGCCCCACCGCCCCAGGTTTACCTCCATTTCCCTCTGCCAAGGTGAAGGCGGCAGAAACCACACATGTTTTTCTTTCCCCCCACTCTCTGGGCAGAACTGATTGCCTCCGGATGAGCCATCCGCCACGTCAGCCAGTGCTGGTATTTCGCCTGGCACAAGGACCAGTGGGATATGGCACACAGAGGAACACAATGGAAAACAAGTCTTCACAGTAACGCGAGTTGAAGCTGCCAGGCGACTCCACGTTCCCGTGCTCGGCGCCCAAGCAGCTAGCTGGAAAACGGAAAATGGAGCAAAAAAAAAAAAAAAAAGCGGGGAAAGCTAAGGGCCTCGTGGAAGGATGCTCTGAGGGAGTGAAAAAACAGAAACGGGAATTCTTCAGAGACATAAATGGGGTGTTCGTCATTTTTGACTCATTAGGGGCCCTTTAGGACAAAGCAGAAATGCCCCCTTTCAGTTTGCTGGGCTATAATCCTTATGGAAGCTAGTTGCCTGGGTCTTTCTTCTTTGGAACAACAGTCTTTCAGTAGTGAGCTTACCAAGCGCTTAATTGATGCACCAGTCGGGCTTCCTATACGAGAATGTGGCTTCTAAGGCAATTAAAGGATAAGGACAGTGAAAAAGAAGACCTCTGGGGAGCCGGACTGACGCAGTGGTTGCAACAATCCACTCAAAGATAACCATGCGGGGAGCATGGTGCAGCATCAGGCAGTTGCTAGCAGTTGAACCCACTGGAAGGTGCCTAGCAACAACAACAACAAGAATGCAACTTTGTTTTGTCAAATAAGATTTTATACTTTCTAGTAAGATGAAGACAAAGGGTGCTTGAATAAAATACGTAGATGTGCTCGATATTTTCTCCCTTTGATTCATGACAACCTTCCGAGTACTTGTCCAAGCCATTTCTAATCTTAGGATGACATACTTTGGGGAAAGGAAACAGTTGGCAAATTAATGTATTCATAGGTCCTATTACAATGCAACACTTAGGAAGGCAGGGAAACAATCTCTGGATACATACACATCAAAACTCTTTCAATGGAGATGTTGAGGGAAGTCAGAAGTGACCTTTTTTATCTTTTTTTCATTTTCTCTTATGGTTAGCATGACTTGCCAATTTAAGATAAAAATCAAGAAAGTTATTGTTGCTTTCAAATCTATGGTTAGAGAGACACAAAGTCAATTAAACATGAGTTCTACAACATTAGGGTTAAGTCACAGTTGTTAGTGTTTTAAGTCTTGGTGAGAGCATTTCACCCCCTTCCTTGTGGAGACTTGCTGAGCGAGACATGTGACACCCTGAGTCTTGACTATCTGCACTGGCTTCTTTCAAACACAGTTACTTCACAGTCCTCAAGTTTTTTTGCTTTTAATACTCAGATATCTCTTAGGGATATGTTGACTTGTGCTTGAATTATTTGCCTTTCTGGGCCTCAAGTCACTTGCAGAGAAATTCAATCACATGGTCTTACCCAATATCAGCGTACACATCTATACTGAAATACTTTTGTCTAAAATTCAAATCTAATCATTTCTCAGATTAAATTTCTCAAAAATACACCACCTCGTTAGAATATATTAAAAATAGAGCCTCTTTGCCTATCTTGACAGCTTTCTATCTTACTTAGCTAGGATGCTTTCATTCACAAATAATAATAGTGACTGAATCACTAATTGCCTGGCACATAATAAGCCTTCCCTACACACAATGACGTAAAACCATAAGCATTTATCATTGGCCATGAGTTTGTGGGTCAGCTGGGCAGCTTCACTGGTTTTAGCTGAGCTAATGTTTGGTTTGCGGTCAGTTGGTGGTCTGTTCTGAGGGTCTTAACTTGACTTTCTCTTGTTTTGGGTGTCAATTGGCTACAGATCAACCTAGGATGGACTCAGTTAAGGTCCCAGTTTTCCTCTTGATGGTCTCTTGTTCTTCAGCAGAGACACTCACAGATCCTTGTGGTCTGATGTCAGATTTAGCATACCATCCCTTTTGCTATATTCTATTATCCAAAGCAGTTCCCACAGTTCCAATAGATAAGATTACAAGGCAAAGAGGATACACCCAGACAAACCACAAATTAAATCAACTTATTGTAAAGCAAATCAAATTCACTTGAACTTTGTATAGGAATTGATTAGCTGATGTGACAAGAAACCACCGTGCAGTGTAAACTCCCGAGTTGGCTGATTGAAATGACTAAACAACATTCTTGAGGATAGCTACTCTTCCCATCTTTCCATGCCACCATCCTAGCTAATTCACTCATTCTCACTGACTCATTTCAAAGTTTCAAGTGGTTGTCAGCAATAACTGGAGAAACGCAGCAGTGTTCACAAGCTTATTTTACCTGGTGATCCAGAGAAATTTTTGCCTTATGTTACACTACTTTAAATTAGCTAGTATCTTCCATCTCTAAACCAATTATGACCTTGCAAGTAAGAGGTTTCTAGAACAAATGTGACTGAAACACTGATGTCATTCATTTCTCGTCGACAAAGAAGATTTAGGATAGACCTGGACTATGTTCATAAGATTAACCATGGCATAAGGAAGTCAAGCTCTCCCCCTTATTTCACATCCATCTTAAGTACTGACCATCTCTTCTCTCATGATACAGCTTCAATCATTATGTCCTTACTCTATTTCCAAAAGATGGCATGAAAGAGAGTCAGTCTCCTGCTTTTCCTCTTTATAAGAAGAGACATAATCCACAAAGCTAATGTTCTACATCCCACTTGGATGAGTGTTGCTTGATGTCTAAAAATTTCATGCTTTGCTTCTCTAAGATGCAACCATTATCAACCATTTGAGAAAACAGGGGCAAAGGATTTACCCAAGGACAAAGTTCAGAAGGGTTAGTGAACAAATAGGCAGAGAATCAAGAAGCACAAGGAGGAAGTGTTATAAATTCTGGTATGTTTAGCAGTGCAGCACACTGTGTGTCAACTCGGTTTGTTGATCTGCTTTATAAACTTTGACTCCCTTCCATATACATCAAATCCCCTGAGCAAATTATCTCCTTACATCTTATTGGCCAACTGGCAGCCCCTAGATGTAAGGAATGCTGACAAAATGAACATACAGCATCTGGGGTAGCTCTCCTGGGAGTCAATATATCTCACAGTGAAAGCATAGATGACAGATGATGCTCATGCCGAATATTCTGTCGCACAACTTTCAATGAATTAAAAAGAGGATTTTAGGGCTGAGCCCGTGGCGCAGTGGTTGTGCACGGGACTGCGGCCCCCTGGGCTGGAGGTTCAATTCCAGCAGTGGCTCCACAGGAGCAAAGACTGGGCCTCCTACTCCCACCACCAGAGGGCGGTGATGCCCCAAAAATTAAAAAATTAAAAGAGGTTTTTAAATTTTTGTTTTGTTCTTTAATAACGTCCACTGTTGTATGTCGTTCACTTGATTCAAGGTCATGGGTTCGTTGAATAAGAACTGTCCCACAGAGTTTTCCCATAAGAGCAGATCAGACCATAAGTCTTTTCTCCTGTGGAATGGAGGACAGGTTCCAGTGACATTTTAGGTCATAGTCAAGCGCTTAACGTTTGCATCACCAGGGGTTCCTTAATAAAAGTCTGTGCTGCTCGAATTACTTGACATTCCAAGCATGCGGTTAAATTCTCTAATTCAATGAAGATATCAACAGTTTTCATTTCTTCTGACCAAAAAACAAAGAGACATTTTTGAAAGTCGGAAAGAAATGACTGCATTCAGCCTTCATAGTAGATTAAGACATGGATTTCATTTGGAATTTTTTTTCACACCAAGATATTTACTCATTCTCTGTTATTAAGTCATTTGTAAATGCAATTAAACATTTTGCCGGGGTGAACACACGTATTCAATGTGAAGTTAGCCCTAGTGACCATCCTCTTTCAGGTGGAATTCATGGTGGTTGTATCTTGAAGGGTTTAGTATTCTGATAAAAAAAGGGTTTCCCACCAGTGCTCTAATTTTTGTTCTGTAAAAGAATGCCCTATATCTTTCTTCTCTTTTTCAGTGTGCCATTCATAACATTCTATTAGCCCGTTGTAGGTAAAGCCTTCTTCTGGAGTTACAGATCAGAATAAAATAAAATAAAACTGAGTTCTACAAATGGATTATTAGAAGAACAGACTCCCCTTTACTATGTTTCAGTTGAGACTAAGTGGATTTGTACTCAATGCAAAGGGCCAGATGGTTCAAGAAATAACTTGGGGACATTCCATAATTCATCATTACAAAAGGAGATGAACTATGAGTTAAACCTTTTGGGAAAATATTTCTAGTATGGAAAATATTCAAACTACATCATCATCTTAGCAAAGAATAGATTTCTCCCCCCTAACCCCCCCCCCCAGTCCAGAATAGCCCTCTCTCTTTTTCCTGGCTGATTCTTTCAAAAGTCCATCTGAGGGAAAACAAGAATAAAACAGAACAAATCAAAACAAAAAATAATGATCTGACTAGCGGTCCTTTGCTGGACACCCTGTCTTATTGTTTTATTATAATGAAAAATAAATGATGGGTTATGAATCACACATCACCATTCACCATCCTAAGCTCAAGGATCAAATGCTGGTTTGGAGGAATGAGAGGCATGCAGTGTAAAAGGACAGAGTAAATCAGAGAAGCTCAGAAACAAAGGGTACCTGAAGGTCAGCAAATTTGTTTCTCTCCTGAACTAAGCCCTAGTTTCCTTTGCCGGGAGCGGGGGGAGAGGGCAGATTGAGGGGGGGGTGGTGGTTCTGTGAGCTCAGCCTCTATAGTAAGAAGCTTAGTAGTACAACGGGAATGATGAGTTCATTTCTCAGTTGGTGGTTATTGTTGCAGGGATGGTTTTAATAGACCTAGGGCTTTGGCTTTGATTTTTGCTTTCAAACTCCAGCAAGTCTTGAGCTGTTTATTGATTCTCTGTTGAGAAACAGAGTGCAGAGATGAGGTGAAGGATTGGCCAGGATCCCACAACCCATGTCATGGTGGTCATTAATTAGGCTAAGTGTGTTGTAGGAGAAGGCTGCTGATTTGCATCACTTGTCTCCACCTATCTTCTGAGGAGTCTACATGTAGGAGCCCTGCTTTTCTGAAGGTATATCCAGGGGTTGAAAAGCAAATCCAATGCTTCCCGTGAAATCTACCAAAGTTGGAATTCAATGGGATTGCCTGTTCCTTCTTTCACAAGTTTTTCCATCTTTGGCAGGCTGGATGCAGTCTTGCCATTTTCCTTTCTCCCTCAATTTCTGTGGAAATTGAAGCTTCCCATTTCTGACAGGTTCGCACCTCACACACATTCTGACTTTCCCACGCTTCATTCTACTTAGCTATTGGCATGATAACCAAAAGTGGACACCCAAACATGTTGTGCTCATTATTTCCAAATGATGTCAACTGTCTGACTGTTTAATACTAATGAACCTTTACAGAAAACCCATAGGAAAATGAATTATGATTTTGTAGGTCCTATTCTCCTTCTGCCCAGGTAACTGGAGGTCGATGTCATATTTTATACGAAGAGTGAGCCTTCTCCATCAGTGAAAGAACTGAGACCCCCTCCACCCCCAATGTCCTGTAAAAGGGCTTGACTCATTTATGATTATGCAGAAAGCCTTGGCATCTTGAAGCTGGGATATCAGCCCCTCAGTAACTGAGGCAGACATTGATAAGGTGTTCTTATCCTTGCACATGTATTACTGTACAGAAAGTTCTGAGTTTTCCTAATGTGTCTTTGTAATACATGTATCACCTCACATGCCTAATGTTTTTGTTATCAGGTACTGTCAAGGCTATTCTGACCCATGGCAACCCTGTGTACAACCAGGAAAACACAGCCCAGTCTTGCACCATCCTCACAACTGGGGCTATGTTTCAGATGAATTGCACTGGGCAGTTGTCCAGTATCATGGATACAAGTTTTAGGAGGTTCCAGAATTAATACAAAATAGCATCCAAAAAATTGCAAATGCAATTGTCTCAAGTCAAAACTGACTTATAGAGACCCCCAAAGCCAGGAGAGAACTGCCCCCTGGGAGTTTCCAAGATGATAATACTTTATGAGACTAGAAAGCTTCATCTTCCTCCATAGGGCTTAGGGAAAAAAAAACTTTAAAATGACCTCCTGATGAGGTCATTTATAGGAATCATCTATGACATTGAATGAGACATATGCAGGGACGCCATTTCACCCTATGCATCCAGAATGGTCACAAAGAGAATTACTCTGATTTCTGCTAAGAACCGTGACACATACTGGCCCCCATGTTACCTTTGGTAGGGTATTTACCCTGAAACCTCAGGAGTTCATTTTTCATTGAAAATGACCCATGGCAGGGCCATGGTGCTGTTCTTTAATGCTTACCATTGACAATAGAGTGTGTGGGTGTAAAGTCTGGCAAGATTCCACAGGGCATCTCTCTTCAGTCACTTGACATGCCAGGATTGCTCACCACACCCTGTCTGAGTTTGGAAACTCTTCATAGAATAGATTTCGCCAAGGCCAAAGTAACAAAGATCTCTGTGAACAGAAAAGATAACCACAAAATCAAACCCCCCCCCCATTTCTAGTGTCTGGTCAATTAGGATGTAGACAAAGTTTTCAGAGTCCCATATGAAGACCATTGCCTTTGTAGTTGGGATTGTGCAGAGATTACCACAGAAAGGGAAACTTATGCCTTCGGACATCTAGGGGTATTTCATTTCAGGGTCATTCCTCAAGAATGACTTCCCTGTTTCTATTTTCAAATTTGCCCTGGTGACACCCTGGTTAAAGCACTTGGATGCTAGTCAAAAGGTCACGGGTTCAAACCGACAAGACATTTTGTGGGAGAATGATGGGATGCCTTGTTTCTGAAAAGATTCCAAAGCCAAGTTTCCACCAAATGATGGTCTAACCAGGCATACCACCTTACCCCTCTGTAGCAAAGACCTATAAAGCTGATAAAAAGACAATTCTGGAATCCAAACATTCAATGGAAGAAGAAAGAAATGTATTGAACATGGATTGGACAAGGAGTACAGAAGGAAACTTTTTTAGGGTTAGGGTTAGAAAAAAAAAAAGGTGGGGCAGAAGGAAACTTTACAGAATTCCTACCAGACAGACCTGGGCCAAATGACATGCAAGTTTCTGTTTATTGCCCATAAGCGGAACCCAAGTACTCTCATCTGGTGACAAGAGGAGTGTCCTCTCTCTCGTCACCATCTTGTTGATCAGTGGCAAAAATATATAATATCTACAGCCCTGAGCATCAAGGACCAAGGCATGCACCTTCTCACTTACCTTCCAACCACCAGCTTGCTCTCCCCCTCTTACTGCCACCTCTCCTTGACCCAATGACTCTGCCCGGCGGCGGCTGTTGCTTGGATAAAATGTCTACTTCTCATCCTTTCCCTCCATTTTGCTAACTCAGCTGAGCTCCCTCTCCATTCCTCCATCTAGTATGACCTCATGTGCACCTGCCTGCCATTCCCCAGCCCCACTACTTGCCTTTTCTCCTCTGCCACAACTGCCAAGGGACAGTGAGCATGCAACCACACACATACTGGTTGAGCCTTCACTGCCCGCCACCCCACCAGGCATGAGGCAAGAGCAATGTGTTGTGCATGTAGCTGCCTGTCGCTCATCACCCCCTTCAGGTGGGAGGTGATGACAGCACCTCCCTCAGCTAGCCACACCACCAACACGTGCCAACCCACCCACTCCAAGAACGCCGCTGCCTGCTTCTGTACCATGGGGCCAATGACAGACAGTGTCCCACATTCACTTCACCTATCCTCAGCTGCCTTACAAGACCAAGCAGTGACCTGCACACTGACCTAACACCCCCACGGTTAGTTTACCAGTCACAAGACACGTGGTAAGCTCTCCATTGTGGCCAGGCTAGTGATCAAAGCAGCCTGACAATCCTCCCCGCCCAAATACATCAAAACAAACAGTAAATCCCCCAAATACACAAAACACACACATGCACAGTTGATAAATAGATAGAGTATGATAATATATCTCCAAACAACAGGAAGTATCAATCACCTGAGAAATCAGAAAAAGGTGGCTCCAGTCAGTGTCCAGAAAAGCAAAGGAAGAAGCAGGACATATTCTGGACTAAGAAATGGATCTACCTGATAAAGGACTCAGTATACTTATTTACAAGAAACTCTACATAATTAAGTAAGACCTCAAGGAGCACAGGCAAGCCGTTAGAAGAAAGTCAGGAAAATAATACAAAAAACAATGTTTCAAAATAAATAGACAATTCGACACTGTACAGAAACAACAAATAGTCATCCAGAATAGTGACACTAAAATTTCAGAAATCAATCGCATATTAGAAGGAGACATGAAAACAGGGGAATCAATGAAAGTCAGAATTAGCAACAGCAAGGAGAAATTTCACATTACCAATATGCTCAATAGATTCTTGAGCAGATAACCTAGGAGGAACAATCTGCGAGGAGAATGAAAACAGTGAAGAAAGCTAAAAATTAACTGGGACACCTTTAAGAGGAATAATTTATGGGTGGTCCAAATTACAAAAGAGGAGGAGCCCCCCAAAAAGCAGAGAGAAGATTTTCAAAGATTTTTCTGGCAGAAAACTTTCCCAATATCATGAAAGATGAGACAATAATCATCTAAGGAGTTCAAGGACCCAAGAGAAGGGTAAACAACTTACCACAAGTCACCTAGACACATCAAACTTTCTAAACTCAAAGACAAAGAACTCTGACAACAGCTCAGGGCGGGGCGGGAGGGACTGGTGAAGAGGGGGAGCATTGGGGAGAACCAAGGGGAACCAGTAAAACTAAGCTCTTGTGACTTAGCAGAGACTAGGTAAGAAGGCAATAAGATGTCATACATTAAATACCAAATGAAAAAAAAAAAGCCAGCCAAGAATTGTATGGAACTAAGTCAAAAGATAAAACTATACAGTTATTCAAATTTTTATTGACTACAAACTTCAAAATGTAAAGTTATTGCTTCTCCACATATCCTCCATATTCTTCTGAAGATGGTATTTTCATTTTTCTAGCACTTCCCCTAATCAATTCTGCATAATTCAATTTATATCACACAAACACAGTAGGGTTTTAAAAAATCTTTTTATTGGGGACCCTTACCATAATTCATCCATCCATCCATCCATCCATCCATCCATCCATCCATCCATCCATCCATTATGTCAAGCATATTTGTATATATGTTGCCATCATAATTTTTAAAACTTACACTTGACCCCTTGGTGTCCCCTCCTCACGTTTCCCTTGCCCTCCCTCATGTTTCTACTTCTAGGCCACAGGTCATTTCAAACTACTGGCCTTGTGGTTATCAGTTCAATACGTAACAATTGTAGTACCAGGGATCTTGATTAAGGTGTAGATGTTGACAAAACTGCAATTGTTAAACAGAGACTATTTTTGCTCTAATTACAGAATAAGCTCTAGCGAAACAACCCACAGGTTGGGTGTCCCACCGGTAATGTAGCTCACAAGTGGAGGCAAAAAAACTAGGTAAGGCAGCCTCACACTGGTCTGATCAGATCACCAGAGAGCAAGTGTGAGCGAGGCGGGTCTTGCCAAGCCATTTATCTCTTTGCCTTCCAATCAACCTACAACCTTATTAATTCCACATGCTCCTATTGGCCAGGTTGGCACAATAAACCTACCTATCCCAACAGGCATTTTCTTATTTATTTTATATTTCTTTTAATTTACTATGAATTGGGAGGTCATGTAGATATTAAATAATCGCATAGTACAATCACGTCAAGCAGTATTGTACAATTGCTATCACAATCAGTTTCCAAATTATCTTTTTCTACATGTACACCTTGACATCATCTCCTTTTACACTCCCCTCCCCTGGAACCCTTTTCTTCTACTTGCTGTCTCTATAGGTTCAACAACCCTGGGTTTTATTTACCAAAAGACAGAAAGACATCTAACACAACTTCAAGAGGGTGACCCCCAGTGACATAAAACTTCTTAGATAAACCCTAATAGGAACAAACAAAAATAAGAATAATGTTGAAAACCAGATCCGTTCCAGACCGCATCAGAGTGGGATCAACTGACAGAACTTTAACTGTTCAAGTTAAGGTTTACTCCTTTGGCATTCTATACCAATTTCCCCAATGCAATTTTTAATAACTAGGTTCCTCCTATTCCTCAATTATGGATAGAGGGAGTTCATTGGAAGCTTGTTTCCCATGTAGTTCCACAAATGTGTCTTGGGCTCCCACTGTCATCCGTACCCTTCTGCAAACCAGATTCTCACAATTTAGACTCTGATTCTAATCCCTCTTTTGACTGGGGATGGTATGATTTACAATCTTTCAGGGACTGATGGAGGTATGCATTTTCCACGTGGACTTAGTTGACATCTCACGGGTGGACTTAGTTGACATCTCACGTAGCTGACGGCTAGTTTGGAGACAAGTCTTTACGACCCCAGCCGTTGTTTTGTCTAATATCTGGGCACCATTTAATTTCTTCACCACAGTTGGCTATGGCATCCATGTCTCCTGTAGTCCCTTCCTGATGACAAGTACTGAGCAGTGCCCTGATGGAAGAACTAACTGTCCTTATATTGGAGCAAGAATTTAGTGTGAGCCCCGAACCCATTCCTTGATCTATACTTTTGTTTATTTGTTTGTTTTTAAAATGTCTTTGACTCCCCATTAATTTATGGTAGAGAGCCTTATTGATCATCCCTGTGGGGCATAATGATCTTCCAATAATATTTTCTTTCATTAGCCCCTGGTACTAATTTTTTAAAGCCCCAGTGAGAGAGGGATATTGGGCCAATGACAGATAACTCTATTTCATAGTCACTTTTACAGAATCAATCCTTCTGTAGGTGGACACTATTTACACAAACAATGAGGATTAATTGCCAGAGAAATTTACAATAAAAATCACAGAGAATGTTCAGTACTGGTTTACCAGAATATTACATATCTTGATATAGCATTTGGGGCATTGGTGTGGCAGGAACAAGTTTGTCAGTCTACCAAGAGTTCAACAATCTTGGTGCAGCTATTTTATTTGTTTAAGGCTAAACCCACACATGTATGAATCAGAATCATAGTGCAAATCCTTTTTGACTTATCATTGTATAATCCTGCTTAAAAAGTGGATTGCTTTGTTGTTTGAACTGAAGGAACAGTATATATAAAGACACTCCCAGAAGAAAGCATTCACCATGTGAAGATTCATCTACATTACCTGTAGTCTAGCCTGCCAAGAAGTGATCAGGGATTTCAGAAGTGAAAAGGAAAAGCTGTTCTCTCTTTGATCTCCTCCATCTCATCTCCTCCTATGTCTTAAATTCAGATGCCTAGCTTTTCAAATTGTAAGAGATTGTGTTCCTATTCTTTAAAACAATTTTGCTTCAGCAGAACTGGTAAATAAAACACCAAAATATAATTAGATGTGCAAGAGGTCTGTTGGGGGAGAGATAGTGATATGGGATGAAGGGGGAAAGGGACCAGTTGTAGAAGGAAAGATATTCCAGACTGAGATGGGAGATAGGAAAGGAAAGATTAGGCATAGAAGAAACTCGGTCTGTCCCACAGCTCTGAGGACCACTTGGTCAGTTAGGTACTCTTCGAGGGAGTTAAATACCCAGCAGAAATGGCCTGCTCTAGTACCCATGCTGTGCTCAGTCATTGATGAGAGAAACTTAAAGGTAGTGTGACTTTGTATGAATTCAGTGGTGATCATAAAGATGATACAGCCGGAGGCTGTCACCTAAGCATGATTCACACTAGGATCTGTCTTAAACAGATATTTACTCGGTGAACTGCCATGCATGCCCACCTCTTCTCTGTGAAAAATGACCAGCTGAGTGGCTACTTCCTGTAGAAGCATGTATTAGTACTGCTCCAAAATTTTATGAGAAAGTAAAATTCTTTTTCTTTCAAAAATGTTCCCTATGGTTGAGGAGAATGACACATGGACTATTAGAATTTCACCACCCAACTTTTATTTAATCCTCATCCCATAGCCCAGTCAAAACATTCTTAACCCACTTGCTAATTTCTGACAGATCTAAGCCCAAAAAACACAATATGAATGTGTTTCCTCACTCTTCTCCATTGCCACTGTCATCTGCTACCTGGATTCTCTGTACATTGTCTTTCCATTGTCTACCTATTCTTCTATCCATTTACATTTATTCGTCAGTGGGTCTGATCTTTCAAAAATATGATCAGGTCATATTGGTTCTTAAAGCACTTTGGGGGTTTCTCATTCTTCTCTTTTGATATATAAGATCTTTCAATGCTCTTCAAGCCCCCAAGTGGTCTGAGCAATGCCCCACCCAGTACTCACCCAGTAGTCCTTCCCTCCTCAACCTTCATCCTTTGAGGGGCTCATCTCTCTTCTGAAATCCTGTGCTTGTATTCCTTCAGTTCTTTCTCACGGCCCTTACTTACTTATTCATTGTATTGCAAGAACCATTCAAAAGGCACATACCCATTGTCTGCTGCTCATAGTGGGGCAAAACTAAGGTTCCACCTTGTGAGTTTGACTAAAGAGAACCATGACATCTTCCATCACTTGTTGACCAACAGTGGTTAAGCCAAGTATTGGTCATATTTGTTTTTCTCTTCTAAGGAAGGCTGAGGGGGTGGGGAGGGATTCAAGAAGTACTCCTTTCTGAGACCCCTTCTGTCAATGGGTTGCTCAAAGATCTCCTTTGTAAATGCAAATTATCATGCAAACTGATATGCAGGCCTTCCTGCTTGTAAGACCATCTGAATAAAAGGAATCAGGCACGGGTGGTGTGTGACTGTATGTTTAAAACTTTCCTGTTTCTGAATGGTTATCTAGACTGCTTTCAGAGCAATCATGAGACTGTGTCTTAGATACAGTATCACTTCAATAAATTTAATTTAAACTTGCCTAAAATCACAGGTTTACAATACAGATAGCTTTATTTTCTTTTTGTGGAACAATACCTCTCATGGTTTGTAAAGTCTAGCTCTAAAGACAGAATTTATCAATGACATAATAGTTGCACAGTGATTTTGCTAACCTCAAAAGCAGCAGTTTGGAAACCCACACCCACTCTCAAGGGATGATAGGGTTTTCTACTTCCTTAAAGAGTTACAGTCTCAGAAAACCACAGGGACAGTTTGACCTTTCCCTCCAGGGTCATTATGAATCAGAATTGTCTCAATGGCAGTGAGGTTTGTTTGGGGTCTTGCATAGTCTTAGAGGAGGATCCCTGGTGGTGAAGTGATTAAGAATTGGGCTGCTAATCATCAGGCCAGTTGTTCAAAACCACCAGATGTTCCTTGGGATGAAAATGAGGCTTTCTACACCCATAAAGATTTACAGCCTCTGCTGAGCCCTGGTGGCGTAGTGGTTGTGTGCGGGACTGTGGCCCACTGGGATAGAGGTTCAATTCCAGCTCCACAGGAGCAAAGCCTGGGCCTCCTAATTCCACTACCAGAGGGCAGTGATGCACCCCCCCCCCAAAAAAAAAAAAAGATTTACAGCCTCTGAACCCCATAGAAGCAGTGTTACTGTGCCCTACATGGTCACTCTGAGTTGAAATCGACTCAATGACAGTGAGGGTTTTTTTTATTTCTTTGTTTAGGTTGGTTAGTGTTAAAGGAGTCCTAATGACATAGTGGGTTAAGCCTTGAGTTGCTGACCACAAGGACTGTGGTTCAAATCCATGAGCTATTCTGAGAGAGAAAAATGAGGCCTTCTGTTCCCATAAAGTGTTGCAGTATCGAAAGTTTCAAGCAAAGGTCTGCTTTCTCCTGTAGGGGTCACTGGGAGTCCAAATCTGCTCAGTGGCAGTGGGCTCACCTGGTAGTTAGGAAAGTGACAGGCACAAAGAGTTGCTTTCTGGTTCATTCAATTTTGCCTGTTTTGAAATTAATATTCCCATCCACAGAAATTTGGGAGGCTGAAAGGATATTAGGTCTGAAGCCCATAAAAACAAGAAAATTACCATTAAACTTTCTGATAATCTTGTTTCTTTATTTGCCATTAAATAAAAGGGAATAAAGAGGGTACATATTGATCCATGCTCAACATCATACATCACTATGTCCAAAGTATTTAATACTTTATAGAATAGCAATGTGTGCTGATGCTTTATGACAAGGGGATGGCAGAGATCACACTCAAGATATCTTTGTGGAATTAAGGAGTATTCCAAAAGGGGGCAAAACAGGGCTGCTCATCACCTTTTACTAGTTGGATGTCACATGGTATACAGCCTAACCTAGAAATTAAATGTTGGTTTTTCCTCTGGCAACTAAAAATTAGGGTTTGTTGCACACAATCTAGAAGTGGAACCCATTGAAGATGAAGGAAATAATGGACCAATCATTGAATTTTTAACTAATCAGTTGAATCTACAGTATCTGGGCCAAACAATAATAATGGGACATAGCAAATTTTGAACTTAATTTCTTTTATTTGAGCTGCTTATTTTATCAGCCATCAAATATATTGTATCATGATGAAATGCATTGACGAAGAACTTAGAGAATCTAACCTGTCTCTTTAAAACATCATTCCTGACTTGAGTGACAATGAAAAGTCACACAGTAATGTCAGCTATGAAGCCTGATATCAATGGAATTCTACATATTGGCTTCCATGCTAAATTCTTGACCCACTAGATCATTAAATTCTCTAAATATTCCTGTGACTTCACTGTCCTTATTATGTCCATTGTACACGTGAAAAAAAGTAGGTTTAATTGGATTAACTACTAGGCCTGTTGTTGCTCAGTGCTCCTGAGGCAGCTCCAAATCATAGCAACAAAATGAAATATTCTACATCGATACTATGGAATGGAACACACCACATCTATACAACAGAATGAAACACTACATATATGCAATGGAATGAAACATACCAAATCTATACAATAGAATGAAACATACTACTTGTATATAACAGAATGAAACATACTGCATATATACAATGGAAGGAAACATACCACATATATACAACAGAATGAAACATACATACCACATCTCTACAACAGAATCAAACACCGTCTAGTCCTTCCCCATGCTCACAGTAGTTGCTATGTCTGAGCTCAATGTTGCAGTCACTGCATCAATCCATCTTGCCAAGGGTTTTTTTTTTCCTGCTCCCTCTGCTTTACCAAGCCTGATGTCCTTTTCCAGAGACTGGTCTGTCCTGATAACCTGTTCAAAGCTCCTGAGATAAGGTGTCACTGTCATTTCTAAGGAGCATTCTGGCTGTACTTCTTCCATGACAGATTTGGTAGATCTTTTGGCAGATCCATGGTACTTTCAGCAGTCTACTATGATTGTACGCAACCAATTAGAATGAGGTCAAAGTCAAGATTTATCCCAGACTTTTTCTCAGAAATTGGTAAGAAAGAACACAATTTTCTTTTTTTTAGATTTGATTAGAGTAATACTTAAGTTAAAAAGTAGAAACACTGGACTAAATCTTTTATGGATTTTAAACATATGGATATATATTTTAAGCATATGGTTATATAAACTCATTCCTATTGAGTCAATTTCAACTGATTGCCATCAACCTTATATGCCAGAGTAGAACTGTCCCATAAGATTTTTGCTTTATGGCAGCAAATTGTCACATCTTTCTCCCCAAACAACCTTGTGGCTTAACCCACCAACTTTTAGCTAGAAACTAAGTCTTAACCACTGAATCGTTAGGAATCCTAATGGGAATATTAGCACCTTGATTTTCCCAGTCACACAGGTTCCCTATGAGTCAGAATCAATATGATGGCAGTGAATTTCTTTTTTGAGTTTATACCAGAGTGTCTGTGGTTTACATGGTAGGCAAGAAGTGTTTGTGGAATTAATGACCATATTTAAGAATTGTTTCCTGCATGTATTCATCTCACCCTTGATGTGATTTCCAAAGTAGTATAACCTGAACTTCCCGGAGTTATATTTACATTTTAAAACGTAAATATATTCAAAAATATTGAATGCACTACAAAGGTCTGTGATGTCAACTGAACCTCATGTATGGGAGAGATCAAGCTCACTGCCAACTACTTTATCTGCAACTCATCAAATGCTAGAGCCATGCAAGTCCAGATGCCACCAAGGAAACTGCTAGGTGCTGAAGGAAGAACGCATTCACAAGTCAAAACAATCTTTTTCATGATCAGACACTTGGTTTTACAGGCTGCATAGCTGACTTTAGACCAATTGCTTTTACACTCCATGGGGATGTCATTCCAGTTTGATCACTCACAAAGTTTGCTGACTTGCTGGACAATGACTCACAGGGTTTCATTCAACCATATGCATGTCCAGGACTGGGCTATACCTCTTAGTATTCTCTTCACTGTCCTGAAGTCCAGAGAGAGACTCTTGATTTGAAAGTGGTTGCATGCTTTCAAGTGATTAAGAAGTTGGAAATTATAGACACCTGGACTGTTATATTACTCAGGGGCTTGATTTATGGCCACAATTGATGCCAGATGAAAATCGCTAGGGCAGGCTGGAGCACTTATGCAGGTGAGAGTTTACAATGTATTCTGATAAGAAGAAAGCCATTGGCCAGCGGGTTCCAAAAGTTCATGGAGATGGTTATCAACAGCAGACAGCTGTTTACTTTCTCAACCTTAGGACAATAGGTCAGGTTTCCACATGTATGCATACCAAGGAAGACCGGTAGGAGGTGTGCTCACAGCATCTTCTTTGTACCAGATGCTGATGGCATCCTGGGCTTTCACAATCGGTGTGAGAGTGTTGCGTTGTTAGGATAAGACACCTTTGTGTGCATCAAAGTTTTTCTTTCCTTTCTTTCCTATTTTCAGCCAAGGGAAGTTGTAAGGAAAGAGAAGATAAAAGAACTCAGGCGGAACGAACACAAAGGAAGGGGGGAAAAGAAAGAAAGGAAGGAGAAGAAAAATACCAACCTGCTATCCTATCAACTTAGTCTTCCCCCCAGACTCTGCACCTGTTCCTTTCAAGTTCTTTTCAGGAGTGACTAAGAAAATGGCTTTATTATACTGTGACCTTCAGACTGAATTCCCCTTTATGAAGCGCTGGCATTAGATAGCATTGCAAGCACAGTTAAACACCCACATCTGGAGACAATGGCTATGTTTATAAAAGAAGGACATCTCCATGACTGGATAGCATGCTGAGAGAACGGATTGTCAACATTTCGAACATGTCCAAAAAATCATATTGCATGGTGAAAATATGTCCCGAGAAGGAATTTCAATGGTGACGTCTGTAGCACACTGCAATCATGTTGCTTGGCTCCTATTCACGCTTTTAAAAGCAGATCCCGAGTCAAGCACATTGTTACACATGCAAGCAGGCAAGTGGTCCGATTTCATTTTATAGTGTGACTCAGCAGCTGTCTTCCATTTCAGACAGATTGTACATTCTAATAACTCCTTCGTTAACTACTGCTTTCTGATAATGGCCCCTCTTGGCACTATCCTATCAGCCAACAGAAGCTTTGAAGTTGGTTCAAGTTGCCAGCAGGGATCATGATAACATAGTTTGATGCTGCTTAGAAGTTTCTTGCTCCCGGAGACACTCAGATAGTCATCTCTCCATGATTCATGCACGTGTTGCCCCCTTTTGACATTTTCCTGGAAAAAAATAATAATCTCAGATAATTTCCCTTATTTGCTTAATGCTTTGCTACCCAGACAGCCAGAGTTCTTTTATGAAATGACAGCAGGGAGAGGAGAACAAATGATATTGCAGAGGGGAGGGAGGGAGAGAGGAGACTCAAGTTGACATTTATTTTTGTTGTAGTTTATGATTTGGGGAATATCTACATGATGTTCTCGGCTATATGAAGAGTTGACACGTGAACTGAAAAAAAGGTTTACTTCACTGACAAGCTATTTGCCTTCTGCTTCAACCCCACATCTGAGTAGTGATTGAGAGAAATGTGTCTGAAAAAATAATGAGTGAAGATCTGGGAATTCCAAATAGTTTTAGGATGGTATGATGTTCTCACTGACTTGACTTCAAGCGTCCTAGTGGAATTTATTTGTTCAAGGCTCTGGTTACCATTTCATAGCGAACTCTTTAGCAATGCCACCCACTATCAGGCTTTTTAAAGTCCTAAAGATATGCGTTCTAACCATGGAAACCACAGGCTCTAATAATATTTAATTGTGATCCCCTCGTGTTGTAATTCTATGCCAATGAGGGGGTGGAAGAGTCATAATGGTTATCGTTGAGTGTAGCATTTCATAACATCTGTGAGCAGGCAGAAATAACCTCCTTCAAAAGCAGCCAGGGACACTTTGATGTCTCCACAGATTGATTCTTGCTCCCTAGAATTCACTCATCACTGGAAAGCCAGATAGCAACTTTTACCCAGCCATTTGGGACTTCCTGTGTCTGTCATTCTTCACATACCTACATCTTGTCACCAGCTTTGAATCACTATTCTGGTTGGATATCTAAATAGATGGAAGCAGAGGGAAGCGAAAGACACATCTGTAAAATTGTATGCATTGGATCATAAGTGTAAAGCTCATGATGCTCTTCAGCACTATGGTCCCATTTGCTTGAAATGTTTAGACACCACGTGGGAAGACAAGAAGGCATTAGGATGCATAAAGATTGCACTGGAGAAGGATTGGTAGTTTGTGGTGTCTAGTTTTGCATTGTGGTCTTAATCCATTATTACTGTCAAGGCAATTCCTATCATCTTGACTCTACAGTGCACAGTAGTCCTGCCCCATGGGGCCACTTTATATTCCTTCCCCTGAGCACCGGGTGGATTTCCACCACCAACTTGTTGATTGACAGCCCATGTTTTAGCTATTGAGTCTCCAGCATTTCTTCTTTAGGTTTTGAAGAAAGATAAACAAAGAGCTAAAGTGACCATTTTTGTTGAGGTATGCTGTCCATGAAAGCAATTGCTCTCATTGCTCTCATAGGTTTTGAAAGGTGGCTAACTAATGGTATAACCAACCAGCTCCACCACCAGGAGAGGCAACAATCACAATACCCTCAAAGTGAGGTCTTTCCAAGCCACTTCTAATTCTCCAACTTCTGGCTATAGGCAGCCAGTAGTTAGAGCTGTCCTTTCTAGAGTTCTGTGTAATTAAATCCTTCTATTCCCTGTAGAGTAATGTTTCCTCCACCCTAGAAAACTAAGGCAGAGGTATTTTTTTAATTCAATGTATTATTTTTTTTGAGAGATGGCAGTTTATTTGAATTGGGGGCTGCTTACATATTGGGAGGAGCAGTCTTTGGTCAAGCAGCGGCTGACTGGGTAGGATCCTCACCGCAGCTGTTGTGACAAAAAACAACATCCATATTTTATTTTACCGTCTGGAGGTCCCAAGTCCAAAAATCTATTTTGTCAGGGCTCTGAAAATTCTGGAGCGTCTGGGGAGAAC
Organism: Nesogale talazaci; assembly: GCA_004026705.1. Taxonomy (NCBI): domain Eukaryota; kingdom Metazoa; phylum Chordata; class Mammalia; order Afrosoricida; family Tenrecidae; genus Nesogale; species Nesogale talazaci. The sequence goes on from PVJH01000838.1 coordinate 149,397, forward strand.
TTCTTTCCCTGTCTTTGCAACTTCTCGAGGCCATCTGCACTCCCTTGCTCATGCCACTTTCCAAATACTGCTTATTCCTCTGTGAAAACTCCTGCCCTAGCTGCGGTTTGCCTGTCTCCTCTTTAGAGGACTTGTGATTGTCTGGGACCAACCTGTATGATACAGAAGACTCTCCTCTTTCAATAGCCTTAATCAAGTCATGTCTGTGAAGATTTTCTTGCTACATTTGGGAGTCAGAGTCACGTGTTCTGGTGATTGCACCTAGAGCTGCATTCTTGAGCATATCACACATTCTGACATTTCAGAGGGTATTTCAAATGACTTCCCTATTGGGGGAATTAGCATGGGAAAGCTATACCTTTCTTTGGATGATTCAATGTCATCTGTGGTCCTTTAGTGGCATCTTATGGGAGGTTCGTCTAGGCTTGCAGTTCTCCAATTGTGAGTCGCCACCCCTTTGGGGGGTCAAACGATCCATCAATAGTAAAAGAACATTGATGAATGAAAACAATACTATGGTTGGGAGGTCACCACAACATGAGGAACTATATGGCCCTGGCATGAGGAAGGTTGATGAACCGCTGGTCTAGGTTTTCAGATTCTTTGTTAAGTTGTCAGATTTTAGAAGTCTATCCTAGAGTGGCTGGTTGCTGGCTCTTTGTGTCTTGGAAGAAAGCCATCATACTCTTGTATGCCTCCCCATGTGAAACATGGAACTAAGGTACACACGGTGGTCAAGGAGTAGATGTATGTGCTGTGTAATAACAACATTCACAGAAACAATGCAACTCTCTTCTAGAATATCCAGGGGAGAATTTCTCCCTCCCTTCTCTACCAATGGCAAAAGGAGCCTGTGGTTACAGGGTGAAAAATACGACATTTTCCTTTGCTTTTGGCTCATGGGGTGTGTTAGGCGCCTGGTTTTAATGATTATTTTAATGGTATTTTAAGCCACAGGCTTAGATTGCTCCCCACTCTGCCAGTTTTTACTTGTCTTTTATGTCTTATAAGCCTTGTTCTTCAAACCCCACTGGGCAGAGACAGAGCCTTCCCCTGTGAGCTTTGCAGAGCCAAGCAAAATCACTGGCCTTCAGTAAATAATAATAGCATCAGGGGCTTGACAGGAGATGGAAAATGGATCCTTTCCGACCCTTAGTTCCCCAGGATTCTCAGAGCCCACTTGTTTTGGCATATACTTTGGAAACAGAAAGATCTCAGAGGGGGGATTACTCATTTTTATAATGACATCAATAACTATGCCTATGTGAACATGCATACCTATGCATGCTAGAGCACAGTTAGATGATAAAAAACAAGCAGCCCTCCTGAAAACTCCTACTATGTGAAAATAACTTTGTTGGGCCAGCTAAGTAAAAGAGGACATACTCCCAGTGCTCCCTTTGAGGGAACAGATATATAAAGGTATAGCACATCTAGCGAATAGGTGGAGGCTAATCGTGGATAAGGAGAGATGATGAGACTTCATCTTATGTACTTTGAAGAACTCATCAGAAGAGATCGATCCCTGGAAAAGGACATCAAGCTTGACAAAGTAGAGGGGTGGGGAAAAACAAGAAGACCCTTAAATAGCAAGATCAACACAGTGGCCAAAACAATGGACTCAAGCATGACATCTGTGACGGTGGAGTGGGGCTGGTGTTATTTCGTCCTATTGTACATAGGTCTGCTTTGAGCTGGAGCCTACTCAAGGGCCCCTAACAACAACAACAACAACAACAATGACAACAACAACATTTTGAAATTATTAGCATTACTAGTGTTTGCTCAATATCTAATTCCGGCAGTTAAGAAGACAAGGAAGACATTTCCATTCATCTTATGTAGATACACACATACACCCACAACACCATGCACATAGGATGAGGGGGCTTCAAAAAGGTCATAGGAATATATAATTAAATGATAAATGGAACTTTTCCATGAAATGTTTGAAGCCCATATAAATTGTTGAAATACATGTAAATGTCTGTAGGTGCATATGTACACATACATACACACCATCTATCTATATATAGTACACACACATATATACTCATATAGTGTGTGTACATATAATATACTTTTCAGAAGCTTCTAAGACAGAAACATGTTTTATCTGGTAACAACAAATATACACATAAAGGAGTGACTGTTTATAAAAGATTCATAGTTCCCCTTGTCTCCCCAAGTATTGTTAATGACTAGCAAAGGAGAGCAGAGATCAAAGAGTATTAATGTGCTGAGCATGTAATGGGAAAAAAGGAAAGTAAGAAAATAAGTGTTCCAGTCTCAGAAACTTGCAGGGGCAGTTCTACGCTGTCCCATCGAATTACTGTTGGTCGGAGTCCACTCAATGGATGTCAGGGTAAGCTGCTCTCCTATTCTTTATATAACTGGTTGGCTGCTTCACAAAGGATCACACCATGCTATCTCATGAGAGAATCCTGGTCCACCCAATTTGTAATAAAAACCATCAGCCTGAATTATGACCCTGCATCCTACTCTTGAACTTCATTCCATATTCACTTAGGTATCTGGGGAAAAGACACTCTGGCTTCTATTTTTATTATTTCATTTCATTTTTTTTACTTTACAGAGCTTCGATGTAAGTATAATAGGGGGTTCAGAACTTCTTCTTTTTGTTTTTAGTGTGTATGTGGGGGGAAGATGGGCAGCAAATGAAATTTGACTTCCTTGAAAACCTCACTCCTCTCTTCCTCTTTGCAACACACCCCGCCCCCCATCACTATGGCAATACACTGCAGCAATGAAAAAGAAACAGCCACAATCAAGAAACTGTAAGCTCCCTCCATCCTCAGCAATGCTGCTCTGACCTTCACTGGAGGCAAAGAAGCCAATTACTGAAACACACTTAGAGAGTGATATTTTAAGTCTTTTATTTTTACCCCCTTTTTTTAAAAGAAAAATAAATATATGTTCCCCACTTAATCAGTACGTTTCATTTTAGCACCCTTCCATTTTTCACCTTTTAAGGGAGACTTGGTGATGCTGTCAGATAAGTGCTGGACAGCTAACCACAGGCCGGCAGCTCAGGGTCTATGGTTCAAACCTAAGAGCTGCTTCAAGGAAGGAAGATGAAACTACCTGTCCCCATCATGACTTACAGCCTCAGAAACCCTCCTGAAGGTCAATATGGGTCAACATCAACTTGGTGGCTATGGGTTTGCGTTTTGGTAAGTGAGATAGGGGCTAAATGGCTATCTGTTAACCAAAAAACTCATGGCTTGAGTCCACCAGCTCCTACACAGGAGAGATACGTAGAAGACTGAATCTGAAGTCACTGACATGGAAATTGCACGGAGCAGGTCTACTCTATTGTATATGATCAGTAGAATTGACTTGATGGCATACATCACCAACAGGTGACTTTGTGGGCTTAGGTAGACCTGACCCAGGCCATGATTTTCCCAATCACCTCATCTGTGTATGAGTCAGTAATGACAACATGGCAATGAGGTTCGTTTTTGTTTGGGTAGCTTATGAGTGACCCATCAGGCTGCTATCCACAAAGTCTGCAGTTTAAACCACCAGTCCCGGTTGTTTAGTGGGATGAAGACCAGCCTTTCTACTTCCCTCAAGGGTTACAACCTCAGAAGTTCATAGAGGCGGTTCTCTCCTGTCTTATAGGGTTGCTGTGAGTCAGGACTGAGCTCATGGAGTGATCTTAGGTATTCATATGGGCACCGAAGCTGAGAAACTAATAAAGAAGAAAGGACCTCTTATTTGGTAAAGTAGAGGGGAGGCAAAAAAAGACGAAGGCCCTCCACAAGGTGGACTGACACAGTGGCTGCAGCGCAGGACTCGGACAAAACAATTGGGAGGATGGCATCAGACCAGACAGCGTTTCTTTCTGTTGTGCAGAAGATCACAATGAATCAGGAGCTACTGGACAACACCAAGCAACAACAAAGAAGACATGATTCATCTGAGTTTGGCGCTAGCAAAGAATATGGAGCATGTCATGGATGGCCAAAGATATATGCAATTCTGGGAAGAAATACAGACAGAATTCTCCTTGGAAACAAGGATTTGGAGCATGCTATCAAGAAGGACCAATCCCTGGAGAAAGAGGTCATGCTTCTAATTTTTAATTTTGGGGGTGTTTTTAATGATTTTGCTTCAAGGAAGATCTAGATTCTCAGCTTCTGGAAGAACCATTTGTTTTTGTTTGTCTTGTACCTCTTCTCAAATTTGATCTTGGCCACCCGATGTGCCTTGCGTTTAAGAGCAGGGTCTGAAGACATTTTTGTTGGTGATCGTTTGGTCCAACACAATGTCTACAGAGTACCCTGTGGGCACAAGGTGATTATAGTTATACACCTTCACAAATGACTTGATCTTTCACCTCTGGACAATCTTCTTGTCCACAGCAGCAGTCACTTTGTGGGGATATCAGTGGATTCCAGTCACCAAGGCATGGCTGTAGGGGCAGTCTGAGGGGCCCTCTTCTATGTTCCACAAGGAGCTCTCAGGCCAACAGCTGAAAGTGTCATACTTCTCAGAGAGTCAGCAAAAAGGAGGAAGACTTATAACAAAATAAAGAGGGTTAGAGGATACAAGATTACAAATGGATAAGGCCAAAAAAATTTCCAAGCCAACAACAAAAAATACTTTCCAAATCAAAGGAGAGAATCTTCTCTTTGAGAAAGAAGTTCAGATTGGTGGGGACATAGACTCTGTGGCAGAGGCCAAGGGAAATGTCTTTAGAAAGAATGAGCAGGTGACATGAACAATGACGTGAACAAAAATCAGGGAGAGGTTTAAGCACTTCATACTCTTAAAATAGAAAGTAGCCTGAAAGCTATGGAAAAAAGACAATTTTATTCACACATCCCAAATTCAACTCACCATCAAGTCGATTATGATTGTAACCAGCAATTATTTACTGTGCACTTATCAGTGGCATGCAGTTTGGAAAGCAGTCGATTCTGAGCATGAGTCATTTGTTCAGAAAGCAAACTATATTTTTAGGAAAAAAAGAATGCTCACCCTAAAATACTCCCCAAATCACGGTCCGACAGCAAAGAAGGGAAGCTCACTCACTCCAGCGATCTGTGGCTGTTCAGACAAGTGAGGCATGAGAAAGAAGAAGGAGGAAGGCTGAGGCACAAAGCCATTGGCATCCATTTCATGAAGACTAGGCATGTTCAGGCATCATCATCGGAAACAACAGAGTTAAGCCATCCAAATCCCAAACCAAAACCTCACTACTATCGATTCAATGCCAACTCAGAAGTATCCTATAGGACAGGGTCAAACTATGACTATGGTTTTCTGAGATGGTAACTCTTTACTGAAGTAGACCAGTATTTTCCCTGATTCGGCCATTAGGTGAGAAGTATCTGAACCTCAATAAAGAAGAATCATGCCTACCCATTTGAACTTGAAGATCTTCCAGGATTACATGCTGTTCCTAGGCATGTCCCATGCCTTCCTCTCTTAATAAACCCAAAGGAGAAAGAGGTGACAGTTGGTTTCCAAAAGAATTCCAGCCTTGGAAATGCTATGGAGAAAAACCCAATCTCCTTGAAAGAGACCAGGAAGATGGGTATCACATGTTTCCAATTCTCAGGCAGCACCTAGAAGCCTACAGAGACCCTGTCAATGAAGGGGAAAAAGATTGGATGCTGTTAGGATGAACTGCCCCTGTGAGGTTCCCGAGAGTCCTTGGCTAGGAAACCCCCCCTAAAGGTTGTGCTGCTGTTGTCATCTCTAAAGATAAATGTCCCAGAGTCCCAGGTTGACATTATTTCCTTTTTGGGGGGGTTGATTATAATATCCCAAGCCTACAGCTCCAACCTTTTACATCAGCTTCCATCAGAGCAACTGTTTTACAGTAAAACCAGAGGTTCTTTAAATAGCCCTAAAGAGTGCCCAGGCTATAATTATTTGTGCAGGAATAAGACTCCAAACTACAGGGCCTTTCATGGCGTGCTGTCTGGAAGCCAGGATATGAGGAATGGATTGTAAACGGCCCCTTGGAGCAGATCAGGTGTGAACAGACATGAGCATGGAGAGTAGGCAGTTGCACGGACTCCTGTTTTTGCTTTTCTGCTTACAGAAATACCAAGGCTCTCTCTTCACTTCTGCTTGAAATTTTTCAGTAGAGAAATAGAAAGGCTCCAGACAATGACGCTGAAATCCTCCCGGTGGTGCATTCCTGAAGTACTCTGCTGGTAACCAAAAGTCAGCAGGTCAAAGCCATTGGGCAGCTACTTCGCAGGAACAAAAGCTTGGCTATCTACGTCTACAAAGATAGAAGCCAACCACTGCATAATGTCACTTCCATCCTATATCAGTCTTATAGGACAGAGTTGAGCTGCTTCTTAGGCTTTCTAAGACTGTACAGCACCCCCCACCCTCGAGACTATGAGTTGTTTGTGTGTGTGTGTGTGTGTGTCTTCACTGCCCTGGTGGGAGTAAGAATCTCAGCCTTGCTCCTGGAGAGCTGTTGCTGGATTTGAACAATCAACCCTGTGGGCTGCAGGCCCCCACAAAACCACTAGGCCACCAGGGCTCAGCCGAGACTATGAATTTTTATGGAAGCAGGTAGCCTCACTCATCTCCAGAGAAGCTGGTGAATTTGAACTTCTGACTCTCTCATTAACAGTTCAATGCTTAGCCCCTGGGCCCCCAGGGCTCCTCCAGAAAGACTGTTGCTGTTACTGTTAGGTGCTGGTGAGTTCTAACTCTTGGCAACCACACTTGTACAACAGAGTGAAACACTTGGATCTGCACCATACTCACAATCGTAACTATGTGCATGGCCATCTTTGTAGCCATTGTGTTGCAGTTCCCCTTCATTTTTGCTTCCCCTCCACTTTTCCAAGCATGGTGTCCTTATCTAGCACTAGGTCTCTCTTGACAACATGTCCAAATTATGTGAGATGACGTCTCACCATCTGTGCTTCCGAGGAACATTCTGACTACACTTCTTTCAAGACAGATGTGCCTGCTCTTTTGACGGTCTGTAGTACTTGCTCTAGTCCCCTACAGATTGCTGCCTACAAAACCCTAGAGGACAGTTTGACTCTCCCCTATAGTGGTGCAAGAGTCAGAATCTACTTGATGCCGCACGACAGCCAACAGGTCCTGAAGAACTGAAGTCGTTTGAATGTTGGGTTAAAAGACAGTGCACAAGATGGTGAAAGTTGAAATTTTCTCATGAGGTAAACATGAAGTTTTCCCTCTCCCACTCTCTTTTCACACAGTTTTGTGTTTACCAGATGCTGTCAAGGAGCCTTGGTGGTGAAGTGGATTAGACTTTTGGGAACTGATCACAGTTTGAAACCAGCCACCATTGGAAGGGAAAATGATGAGACTTTCTATTCCCCTAAAGAGTTCCAATATTGGAAACTCACAGTGGCAGTTCCACCCTGTCCCACAGAGCCCCTATCATTTGGAAATGTGTCCATGGCAGTGAGTGAATCACTATCAAGTTAATTCTCCTGAAACTTCACATCAGACTACAGTTAGGTCACAGGCTGCTTTGGGCAAGCTAAACTTCTGAGATCAAGGCTTCCTATGTGGCCATGAGCACTTTAAACATTGTTCCATGCACTTCTGAAAATGATGATGAGCATGAAAACATTAGAAATGTCTTAGACAACTTCAAAATGGAAATAGCTCTGAGATGTAATACTACTACCACTTTTTTTTCTTACTTCCAAGAGAAATGACATCTACCCCTAAGTGAAAAGAACAGGAGAAAGCTACTGCTGTGGTATATCCCAGCTCTCATTCTGCACTTCCACAAAATCTCCTTCTTTCAAGTTTGACTTTTATCCCTGACACACTCTTCCCATCTAGGGACCCAGGCAACCAATCATCACCCAATGGCTTCAGTTAAGGTTATCTATCGATTGTTATTTTGTTTTAGCAGACTAGCACAGCAGGCCTAGGCCCTGGAGAGCCAGCTCAGTGGCCTCCTGTGGTTTATCTCTTCCCTCTGTCTCTGTTTCCAATTATACAATTTGAGCATCATCACTCCTGACTTCTCCTTCTGTAGGAACATACTCTTGAGAGTGGAACAAAGTCCTCATTGGCTGCTGCCAAATCGTCTGCCTCCACAATGGGTATCTGCACATCTTGTCAGACACTGAATGGCATTGGAGCTTCATGCATCCAGTAGCTACTGGTAAAATACCAGAGAGTTGTATTCTGATGCTCCCACAGACCCGGACAACCTCTCACACCCCATCAGCATATAAAGAAAACAACATGTGTCACAAATTCACTTTGAAGGAAGCAATGAAGATACATGGTCTTCAGAGCCTTTAGGAAAGCAATAAAAACAGAATAGACAGTGAGCTCACTGTAGGAGCCTGGGAGAATAGAGAGAAGATTCTAAGAGAATGATGTATAATATGTATCTATGTGTAATATACATATTTACTTTGTGGATATTCATACCCACTCATATTACACATCACTTTTCCATATACAAAACACATATTATATATGTTTCAAGTATATGTGTGTATATGTGCATATGCACATATGTTTGTATATGTGCGTATAGATAGACAGAGAACAACCCTCTGATCTAGTGCCAAAATGATTAAACATTCTGCTGCTGAACTAAAGATGAACAGTTTGAACCCACCAGAAACTCCATGGGAGAAAAGACTTAATGAGCTTCTTCAATAAAGATGACTGACCCTATAAGGAACCATAGAAGGTTAAACTACTCTGCCATTGTGTCACTCTGAGTCTAACTCCAGTTGATAGCATGCAAAGACAGCAGCTCATTGATCTGGGTATGTGTGTGTACATTGATAATCTATCCATTCTTTCATTGTTCATTCATTTAGAACTTGGTTGCCTATGTATGAAAGTTATTCTCTAGTGGGTTGCTGGTCATGAGACTATCACTGCCATAGATTAGTAGGTCTCCATGTACATTTCATGTTCAGCAACTCTCCTTTCTACTCCCTCAATCCTATGGCAAAAAAAAAAACAGATGATTTGCATGTGATGTGCAAAAAATGCATACTTTTCCAACCCACAAACAGTTCCTTTACATAAGAGGATCGTATTCATGATTTCTTTTCTTTGCCTCATGAGACTAACACACACATACACACAAAATGCCCATGACTATATTAGGGATAAGAAAGATGATGGTGGACAGGATGGTTATGATTCATTTATTGGGCTTAGGTTGCCTCCTTTGTTTGAACAGATATGGGATAATGAGGCTAAGGCAAGTGAGCAGAAAACCCACTTCAATTTTGTATTCCTCTAGATGATTTCTGAACCACACTCATCATCGCATTATTTCTCTACCTCTAATGCACTCATTAGGGCCCCCTTGTGGTGTCATGAGTTATATGTGGGGCTGCTCTCTGTGGTGCAAGCCATTGAAAACCAGCAGTCACTCAGAGGGAGAAAAACGGGGCTGCCTGCTTCTGTAAAGCATTACAATCTGAGCGTCCTGCAAACCCCAAAGGGTAGTTTTTCTCCATCCTATCGGGTGCCTCTTAGGGTGGCTTAATCCACGTAGAGGCAGTGAGTTTGAGTTTAAAGTGCTCCTTTCATTCAAAGTTGACTGGTCTACCTCAACCCTTTTTGGATTCTTCATGATCTGAACACAGGCCACGTGTTTCAGAATACCACCTGTCACTTCTGGGTGGTACGAAAGGGGACACGTCAGGACTGGCAAACAAAATGGGACGCCGGACTGAACCCAGAGGTTCCTCACAGGAAAGAGCTGGAGATCAGTCAGCTTCTGAAACGTCAACCATTGGAAAACCCAGAGAGAGCTCTGCACTGATTCACATGGGGCTGCCATGTGTCAGAACTGGGCCAAGACAGTGAGAAGGAGCAGCAATCTCTAGAAGAAAAGCAATTTCTGTTCACATAGGTGGCAGGGATAGGAATATGCCAACACTTAGTATTCTTGATAGGGACCTAGTGAAACACCATGAAGGAACATTATTCCTTATTAAATTTTGTCTTAAGTGTTCTTCCATCCATTGCTTTCTTATACCATTTATTTTGGAGTAGCTGTAATTCTATAAGGACAGGAATCAAATCTTTGTTTTATTGCACTAAGACTGCCATGCCTGGAAACTGATAAGTTCTGCAATGATTTGGAATGGAAAAAAAAAACCCTAATGAATTAATGTCATTGCATTCTTAAAGCTTTGAAACTATCGCAGGGGAAATCAACTGAATGTGTCACTCTGTGCCAGAGAATCTACAGTGGAACAGTGGGAGATTGAAAGTGAAGTATTTAAAAAATATAAGAAAGGCAACATCAAGAGCATGAACCAGGAAGAGGTTTGTTGATTATCTGAAAAGGAAGGAAGAAAGGAAGTCCAAGAAAAAGACTAAATAAAATAGATTTGGCCATCATCCAGGCTTGCAGTTCCTGAATTTGCTTTGGTAGATACTTTGATGGTATATAATATTCACACCTATCTCTACTGTTTCCCCTCCTATCTCTAGAGTGGCCTTAACACAGTCTGTACTCATCTATTGGATTTATTTATGTAGAGGCACTTGGCACGGATTATGATGAAGTCATTAAGCTATTCACATTTGTGCCAGGCCTCCCTCCTCTGCACATGATAAGGATAGCTCATGTGGCATCTTGTGAACATAGGGCATGACAACAGTAGCAAAAAATCATGGGTCTCATGTCACAACCAGAGCTGAAAGAGTCCGTCTGAGGTTTACCAAATGTCTTTCCCTTGCTTGGTCTTTTCCTTCCTGGTCACAAAAATACACGTGGGTCTTGGAGCTGTTGGTGCCTGAAGAGTAACCTACCCATCAATCATGTCTCAATTCTATATATAGGATGTGCACAAAACACAGTTACACTGTACTTAGTCAATGATTGGAGTTGGTGATGATGGAAGAGTAATGTAGCTCATCCTGACCCAGACAGAGTGTTACATACATGATTCCTGAAGACCCCTTCCCTATTTAAGTGTAGGTTGGTTGACCCATATGTTTATACCTAATGTGGGCTGAAAATGTATGCTTTTGATAGAGAAAGTTTAAAAAAACCTTCACTTATACATGAGGGGGCTTCAAAAATTATGCAAAAACTACAATTATCTTTCCATTCTATTTTTTTCCGTGAACATTTGAGGTCTCCTGGAATGCTGCCGTTGTTAGGTACCCTCAACTCCGTTCCAGTTCAAAGTGATTCTTCATACAACACCCCTGCGTCCTGCATCATCTTCACAATTGTCCATATCTTTGAGCCCCCGACACTTTCCCGAGGATTCCGTCTTTCTACAGGGAATGGTCTTGCTGGAGAAAGTAGGGTGTGGTTGAATGAAAAGCTGAGAGCAATGACAGGAGCCTCGATACAGCAAATTCAAGAAAGAAAAGGCGTGGTCCTTTAAGTTGCACACACATCACAATCACCTGCTTGGCACTTTGTTCATGATGAGCGAAGCTTGGTTCATCTTTTGGTACTATTAGGCAGAGACCTGAGACAGGCTTGTGGACCCCATTTAAAGCAAGGATGAAATAAGTGTTTGAATCTGGAGAAACACAGTTACATGCTGGGTCTCTGACTCGAGGTCCCTGCAGTAAGTTCAGGAACATTAGGCTCGATAGACCATGTCAGCAGATATTGAACTATTGCTTCTTTCATTTCAGCAGCTTGGCTATGAGGACGATCCTTTGATCAGATGAACTTGTGTCCATGTCTGGAAAATGTTCTCATTTTGGGGGGCGCTTTTCATTTGGTTTTCTGTGATTCTTTTTATATTATTGATTTCCTTTTTTGTATAGAGATGTATTATCATCCTTTCCCCTCAAAGAATCAGAAGATGATATATGATCAGTGGAGCGGGGATTGGTAGGGAAGGAAAACAAAGGAGAATGCTTTTCAACTTTGATGGCATACTGCTTATGGGCACTCTTGGCGTGAGGCTTTAATTCCTATAGCTGACCCTGGAAAATGATTGATACCTGCAATGCTACAAATGGGTAGAAAAAGAGGGCAAGGTGCATTATATAAATCTTGAATCCAATTAAGTGTGTGTTTGCGTGTGTGTGTGCACGTGTGTGTGGTGGTGGTGGTGGTGGGAGGTTGAGGACACATTTACCAAAAGTAATTGTTTTCTCTTTTTTCATTATTTTTCTTTCATCTGCTTTCAAAATTCAATAGTCAAGTAGACAAAATGGAATTTCTTTATTGTTGGATTATTTCTTTTTCAAAGTTTCCAGTGCTAACATTTCCTCCAAGGTTTATAGTATGCTAATTTGGAGGTGGTGAGTAAATATTTTTTATGCCTAATAAGAAAAGGGATGTTTTATTCAGATGTGATTCTAGTTTTTGTGACAGAATTCATTAAAAGCACCTAACACACTGGCCAAACAAATACAGACTGACTATCTTCCTCAATGATCAGAACAAACCCAATATTTGGGGGGCATCAACTATGCCAAATTACAGAAATTCAGATGATGAGGGAAAAATAGCTTACACTGTAATGCCTTTGAGAAGTGAACTTATAATTCCACAAGGAATATTAAGATTTTGCCTAAGGAGGAACAATAAACTCAATACTAATTTGTTATTTATCTCTCTTGGAATGTTAACAGGAGTATGAAGTTTCATTTCTGCATGTGATAAAGCTTAGGCAAACAAACAAACAAAACAAAACAAAGCAAAACAAACTCACTGTTGTTGAGTTGATTCTGACTCATGTAGGCCCCAAAGGAAAGGATAGAAGGCCTCTGTGATCTTCTGAGACTGTAACTCTTTCTGGGAGTGGACAGCCTCATCTTCCTCCCAATGAGCAGCTGGTGACTTTGAACATCAGATCTTGGGGTGAGCATTCTAATGCTCTCCTTTTATAATTTGATATTCTCTTCTCCATTTTTTCTTCCTCTATTTAGAGCGTTCTCATGTGATCTTCTCCAGAGAAACTGGTAACGGTAGCCAGGACCATGAACTTTCTGAAGCACTCTTGTATAATTATCACAAGATGTGAGTCATCTTCAGATAAATTAAACATGTACAGAAGTGAAACTAGATTTGGAAATGATTTTAGATGAGGGACAATTCCTGACAATGCTAAACGTGAAATACAATTCCAAGAAGAGACAGTCCAAACAAAAAAGAAAAAAAACTTTTAAAAAATCAAATTTGGAAAGAACACTGAACTGGTGACCAGAATAAGCAAATTTTAGCAATTAGTAAAAAAATTGGAAAATAATTCAGTGAAAAAATAGCTTGCAGTTGGGCCCTCCGGTGTCCTCTGCCATTCTCTGATGGGTATGTGTCCTGCTCCTTATTCTGCTCTTTTTATGAGGTAATTAGCTTTAGAACCCATTCTACTCCAATATTATCTGATTAGCAAGATACAAGGAAAATTTGATTATAAAATAGAGTCATATTTAAAGTAATAGAAATTAAGATTTCAACACTTATTGGGCTGAAGGCATTTTTTTTCCACTCTAATTCATAATACCATATGCCCTCTCAACCCCTATTTGGTTTGTTATCATTTCAATTTCTCTTTGTCACCTCACAGTGCTTGAATTTGATGAAATTGTCTCTATCACCTACAGAAAAGCTTTTTTGAGGTGGTTAATGTCTCAGTCATAGCTATATTTGGAATTTACATTGAACCTTTTAGAATCTTACCCACTTTCCTGTGACATGTGAGACATATCATCTCACCTTGTTATATGGCCTTCAGAAACTAGGGTCAAGTACAAATGAAGTGGCTTTTATAACCTCAGACAGATGCAAGGCTTATACAAAAAAAATCCCGTTTTCCAAATTCTAGCCCAGGACCTTTGCCAGCACATCCCACTGTCTCTCAAACATAAAGGAACCACCCAGATCATGTCCCAATGGAGGGAAAGAGATTTTTCAAGGCAACTGGGAATGCATGCCGTCTGTGATTCACTGGAATTCTCCTGCCTTGAATGAGCTTAGACATCTTGACATGATCATTATCATATCATGATTAAAATGAACGCACAGCTACATATGGCCAGCAAATGAAGATACCAATTTCCTGTTGGTCTAAGATGGTACCTTGGATAGGAATAACATTATTAGCTGAAGGTTTATTGCTTCAGGGAGATAGTTAGACATCCTGCTTGCTAGATAGCAGTTAAACCCCAGGGTTGCAGTTTTGACCTTGGTTCACTCAGAATATTATTTCTATAAACTTGAAGACTGAAACCAAGTAAGATCGTACACACACAAAAGAAGTTCTGGGGAAGAGAGTCAACGACTGTGTTTGTCTGTAGGGTGTGAATGTTGGCCTGAGACCATGCTACTGTTCTTTGGAAACAAGGGGATCTGCATTTCTCCAGGGCTTTCAGATCTTGATGAGCTATGGAAATCATTTTAGTCGACAAACTCCCCTTGGCTGCTGACCTTTGGAGGGCCTTATGAAAGTCTGCAGGAATTGCATAATCAAAACTAAATTGTCAGAAGTTTAACATAAGTGAGGGTATGGTGGAAGACTGCTAATTAAGGTGTAAGTCTCTTGATCTAAGCATCCCTTTATTAACAACCACTCTTCTAAAAAGGCTAGGCACGATCAACTTCCCACTTGACAACTAACACCATTAAAACATTGAGTCGAACTCCTGTGGGTCACATGCATATGAATGATCAGCACTAGCAGCCATATGTCTCTTTAGATTCGTGTGTTGACATTAGGTCGGTCTTTCAGCCCCCTGCCTGGAGAGCTCCATGTCCAGTAGAAACGTTTTTATACTGTAGAAAGAACCCTTGCAATCATCATCATCCTTCTTTTCTGACTTGTTATGTTTTGTCTTTCTGAGCATCACAGTGCGTTCCTTCGAGCTAGGACTTGTGTATTCCTTTTTTATGGGGGTGGAGAAAGAGAGGTTTAGACCATAGGCTAGGGGATCTCAAAGGGAGCCAGGATACATTGGGTCAAGATTTCTCACCCAGGCTCAGTGTTTTTCATTTAAAGTGACGCAGGCATTGATATCGACAGTCAGCCAGAGGTTTAGTCTCTGAAATGTTGTTTCCTGACTCAGCCCAAACTGTTGCTTGAACTCCCCACCTGGTACCACACTCCTGAAGTCATCACCACATCAGGGATGCTTGTGACAAAGAAAGACCCTTTCAGATTCTTATTTTTTCAATGACAGTTTTATTGATATATCTTTCTTCTATCAGACAATTGTTTAAACACATTAAAAAGAGTTATGTGATCAACATCACAACCAAGTTTAGAACATTTTCCTCTTTCTTGGATGCAAGAATAGCCTCCCACTGAACCTCCTGGCTCCAAACTCCCCTGTTATAACTCTTAGAAATGAACAACCTCATTACTATCTCTATAGATTTACCTGTGCTGGATTTCATAGATAGGAAAACATACCTAAATTAATAAGAAAACCAAGAGAGAAAGAGAGAAACCCGATTTTTAAAAAGCAGAAAATAATCACAACTATAACAAATTAAAAATGAGTTAGCAACATTCAATTTCAATCTAACTCCATCTGCATCACTCCATAGCAAGGCTAACTGTAACTGTATGAAGGGCTTTCACTGTCAGATTCTTATTTAATCACCTAAGTTGAAGCAGACACCAGAGAGCCAATTTCATAAAAGGCACTAGAGATAGAATGTTTACTGACATCTGTCAAAAACTTCCTGGGGTCTAAAATCCAACACATGACACGCATCAGCCAAAAATGAACTAATAAAAAAGGAAAAACCAAAAGAGGAACAATACAACAAAAAATCCACTCAACGCCCCCCGCCCCCCATCATAACAGCAACCAAAAAAACATCATTAACCTACCAAAATGAGCCTCTAAAAGAAAATAACGGAGCTCAAAAGAGACGCCTGAGTTTTAGACTCCCTTGGTATCTTTAACACTCACAAAGCTTGGCTAAAATAACACAAACCCTATAGCTTACTAATTTTTCAGGCCAATATTTAGGTATAATTTGTGTGTTTTATAGGCCTGGAGCCCCCACCAGAGACCACAGATTGATGACGTAACTGTCTTTGAATTTCACCAAGCCCATTACCGTGTTAGTGAGGTAGATGGGTGGGAGGCCCACAGGGGGCTTCGCTTGTGAGGCACCCAGAGGGGTTTTTCACGGCAGCTACTGAAATAATAAACTCCCTCGATCTTGGGCACTGGCCAGAGCAGTTTTAACAGTTCACTTCTAATCGCAGATAATTCTCTTTTTAGTGTGTCCTTGTTGATGCTGTGATTACACACGTGGTCGCTGTTGCCTGGTTATTGGAAAACACACACCGCGAGCACAGGGTATTGGTCCGTGAAAGTGTCCGTGGACTCTGGTCTATGAGCATGTGTGTTTTATGTTTCAATTGATCCACCTTTGGTTTTAACATTGACTTTTATGATGTCTGGAACCCGAATCGAACACTCTATCCTGTGGTGTTCCATTCAAATAAGCTAAGAGCTTACCTTTGCTCTGTCTAGGGAATGTTATCATACATCCAGAAATAGGAGACCTCAGAGAAAGAGATGGAGACTTGGGTTATTTGTAGATGAGAAGGTGAAGAGAGATGGCCTTGTCTTAAAAAAGGCATATTCTTTTGATGAAGAAGCAATGAGACACAGTGAATACTCCAATTTTGGAGGGCTTCTTATCCTAAGATGATGTGCTTAGATTAGCCTACAAGGTTTAAAAAATAGATCATGAAACATAAATACTACATTCGTTATGAAGCTAGCACTTGATTTTTCATTCAGAATATTTGAAGCTCACAGAAAGCTTCCAAGAAAAAGTAATCCATACACCATTGTCTGCATGCATCAAGTGCTAACTTTTAACTGTATGTGATTTACCAGGCTGTATCGACCTACTGTCTCAGCAATATAAATGTTAATCCTTACTCATTTAATAATAAGCTAGATATCCTGCATCTTTGCTGCTAAATTATTGAGTGGACATTTCCAAATATTAATTATTTTCACTTTCAGAATTTCATAGCAACAATCAAAGGCAGAATTATATATATATATATATACATACACACATATCTTTATATATATAATTGATACTATTAGCTAATCTTCAGATGGTGCTCACATTTCAAAAGTGGTGTCAGAAAACCTTTAAAGTTATTTTATTCTAATCCTGGTTCCAGTCTAAAATTACTTATTCCATTTCATTTCCATCAGACCAAAGCTTTCTTACACATGCATGTCTATGTGCAGACACATACACCTGTGGCATTACATCATTTCTCCAACAGCCAATCAACCAACAAACCAACCTACCCCCTCCACCCGCTCAACAACCAGCCAAATCCCCTGCTGTGGGGGCAGTTCTGATTCACAGCAGCCCTGTAGGACAGAATGGAATTGCCCCATAAGGTTTCAAAGCTATAAATATTTGCTGGAGGGCAAAGCCTCGTCTTTCTTTGGTGGCATCACTGGTTCCAGCTGCTGGCTTTTGGCAAGTTAGACTTGAAAGGTTTAACTCACTACCCCACCAAGGATTCTGCCATTGCTACCTCCGGGATTGCCAATGAGAGCCTTCAGTCTTTCCTCTCAAGACAATAACAACTAAGTAAACAAAAAGTCTTGGGGACTCCCCCCCACCCCGGTGTGATGATCTCTCAACTAAGTCCTTCTTCACAGATGATGCTTCAGCACCCACCTAAATAAACAGACCACTTGCCATCAAGTTGATTCCAACACCTATTCACAGAGTGGAGCAATCCCCCATGGTCTCCTGAGCTGCCCATCTTTACAGAAGCAGATTCCCTCATCTTTCTCACACAGAGAGGCTATTCTATTTTTTAATCATTTGATTTGGAGCTCATGCAACTCATCACAATTCATATGTTCATCTATTGTATGTCAAGCACATTTGTACATTTGTTGCCTTCATTGTGTTAGTCCGGGTAGACTAGAGGAACAAATTTATAGACATGCATATAGATATAATGAAAAGGTTTACATAGAAAAAAATAGGATATTAAGAAAGCATCCAATCCAGTCCAGTACAAAGTCATAAGTCTGATATTAACCTATATAACCGATATCAGTCTATAGTCTTCTTCCGACACATGAAGTCATAGGTCAGTGGGTGCAGAGTCTTGGTGCCAGTAGGTGTCCCTCATGGCTCCTCGCTTCCAGAGCTCAGGGTCCATCAACAGCATCCAGTGGTAGCCAAAGCAACTCATCGCTGGCAGGGGTGCCTGCATGGTCTTTCCAGCTTTAGAGGTCTGGCTCCATCAGGGCAAAGCCTTGTGGCTTCTCCTCTGGCTCCTCAGATGCTGCCCTCTTGTCTTGTCTGTGATTCATCATCTCTGGGACTAATTCCCAACAAATGTTGAGATGGCTTCTTATCTTCACGAGGGAAATATCGCAAGATTTCCCAGACATATTAGGAGAAAACCATGCCCACACAGAGGCCTCATCAGCTACTCAATCGGTATCTCCAGATTAACAGGCTAGACTCCATCCCTACATCTCAATCATGAAATTAACATAAGCACATGGCTGCCACACTCATCATTCTCAAAACTTTGGTTTTCTACTTAAACCCTTTGTATTAGCTCCTCATTTGTTTCCTTCCCTCTCCCTGCTCTCCCCTCCCTCATGAAACCTGGGTGTTTTATAAACTATCACCACCAATCTTTTAGTTAACATCTTAGAGCTTTACTTGCTACCAAATCAGAGCTCCTTTCTTTCAGGCTACTCCAATCTGGGAGATAATAAATGAAAGATTTGGGAAATTATGACCCTTATAACTCATTTCAGGGTTGTTGTAGGACATGCACAAAGCGGTCTCTCCACAGCACTGGGGCTCTCATGGCTTAGTAGCACCGCGGCTAATCATGAATTTGGCACTTTGAAACCACCCAACAGCTCCCAGGAAAAAGACCTTTTTGTTTGATTTCCATAAAAATTGTTGTCATTGTTGTTAGGTGTCATTGAGTTGGTTCAGAACCATAGCAGGCCTATGTGCAGCAGAATGAAACAGTGCATGGTCCTACACCATCCTCACAGCTCTTCTTACGTTTGAGTCCGTGGCTGTGACAATTGATTTTGTGAAGGGCCTTCCTCTTTTCCCCTGACTCTCCCACTTTATGAAGTGCTATATTTTTTCCCTATGGACCGGTCTCTTTTGACAACATGTCCAGAGGTCTATCAATAATACCCTCTGGGGAAATTCTATTCTGTCATATGGGGCTGCAGTTATTCATAATTAACCTCAATGGGGTTCATAAATAGCGGTGTGTGTGTATGTGTATGTGTGTGTCAAAGTCTTACATGGCAAGACTCAATAAATTACACAACAGTGCCAGCTTGATACTAGTGTGCTACCTCTAGTTGAAAGGAGAAGCAGGGCCAGGGGTAGGACTTGGCCTTAAACTTCATAGGCTTAGGGCCAAGGAGACATGGCCAGACAATAAACAGGAGGAAGGTAGAGTCAGGAGCCAGACAAATTGCCTAAATAAGCATCTAATCAAAGAAACAAGAGAATCTAAACAAAACCATAATGTATACTCATATAACGTCACCAAAGCAGTTTTATTTGTTTTACAACAAAAAAAGTAAAAATTATTATTGCAATTCTATCCATGTCTGCCTTTGTATATGTAATAGCCCAAAAGTGATTTCTATCATGTGTTGATCAGAAACCTAACATGTTAATAGTTCCTTGGTGGTTCCTGAAACTACTTAGGGAGTCTATAAGTTACATTCCAAATTGTAGAAATACATTTGTGTGTGTAGGGGCTCTAAAGAGAGCATTCCAAAAATATTGCATGGGTATATTTGACAGCATTAAAAGCACCACTCAACTGTACAATGATTACTTTGTTGTATATTCAGATATCTAAAACATATATCAAGAAATCATCTTTCCTTTCTTGTTTGCCTGTTCGACAATTTTAATCAATCTACTTAATCACAATGGGTAGCAATGGGCACAGGAACCATGGGCACAGGAACAATGGCAAGGAGGGTGCAGGACCCTACAGGGTTTCCTTGTGTTGTGCAGAGCAATGCTATGAGTTGGAACTGAAAGGATGGTCTCTAACAGCAGCAGCAGCAACAACAACAACAACTTAATCATGAACCTATTTGAATGAAAGAAAAAGCAAAGCCTTCATTGGCATATTTTTCATTCTTAAACCCCTCCTTTACATTTCTGCTGCACAATCCTTCAACATCTCAAGCCTCTGGCACATTCCATCCTTAATATCACCTTGCTTCCTTTGTTGTGGTTCAATGTCAAAAGAATCTGTTTCATATCTGAAACCCTTGGTGCGACACAATGAAATACAGTCTGCCTCTGTACCCTCTTTACAATCATGGTCATATTCAAGCCTACAATTGCAGCCATTGTGTCATTTCATCTCACCGATGATCTTCCTCCTTCTCTATGACCCTCTACTTGATCAAGCGTGTGGGGACTGGTACCTTCTAATCACAAATCCAAATCTAGTGAGATAAAGTCTTGCCAGTTTGGGTAGAAAGGGGAAACCTAATTATAAGGATCTACATAGAACCACCTCCCTGGGGGATGGACCATTTAAAAAGGGGGTGAAGGGAGATGTCAGACAGTGTAATATATGACAAAATAAGAATAATTCATAAATTATCAAGGGTTCAAGAGGGAGGTGGGAGTGGGGAAGAAGGGTAAAAAAGGAGAAGTTGATATCAAGGGCTCAAGTACAAAGCAAATGCTTTGAGAATGATGCAGGCAACAAATGTGCTTGACAAATTGGGTGGATGTATGGGTTGTAGTGAGTGTTGTATGAGTCCCCAATAAAATGATTTTGACAAAAAAAAGAGCATTCTGGCTGCTTTCCAAGACAGTTTTTTTTTCTCCCCCTTCTTGGAGTCTAAGGTAGATTCCTTGTCCTTTGACAGTTTCATCATTTAGAAAAAATAATTCTTCTCCAGGCTTCCTTATTCATTGTACCCATTTCATATGCATATGAGTAACTGAGTCAGGCGCACATCGATTCTCAAAGTGGCAGCGACTTTTGGCCATGGTAAAGAGGCCTTTTCCAGGATATTTGCCCCATGAAATACCCCGTCTGCTTTCTTGACTGTTGCTTCCGTTGATGCTGGCTGTGAATCCAAACAAACGAAAACCTTCATCATTTCAATCTTTTTTTTTTTTGCATTAATGATGATGTTCCTTATTGTTCAGTTGGGAAGAGATTAGCTTTGTTTATGCTGATGTCCAATCTATATTGAAGGATATGGTTGTTGCTCTTCCTTAATAAGTGCTCAGGTCAACTGCAGACTGATCTTAAAACACGCAGAATGGTTTCACTGAATGAATCTACTCGTTATTCTACGTGAACAGATACCGCTCGGTCTATGTTTGGGTTTCACTTGAGCACAAATAACTGTTCTGGACTTTCCTTTTTTAATGTTCCAATTGTATCCATAATGAGTTAAATTCCACACTGTGAAAAATTTCTGCATAGTCAATAAAATGCAGTCAGGTGTTTTCTTGCAGCTTCCACTTTCAGCAAGATCCAGGCTTCCTTAATTAGATTGACTCTGTCTCTCTGCCCTCCCTGCAAAATCAATGTATCTGCTTGTTCTGTCTCCTCTTTATAATGTGCTGACCATCTAGCAAATTCTGGTGTGAGAATGAGCTGGCACAGTCCCCCATTCAATATGTACAAGATTGGCAGTTCTCTGAAGTTTCCCTAGTGCTCCTAATCTGAATTCCAGAGGACGAGTCTCATGGGGGACAACTGAGCGTCACTAATACACCATGGTGAGTCTATGGTGAAGAGGGATTTTCTCTGTTCCCTGATTTCAAAATAGCTAATTCACACAAGATTGTCCCTTATAACATCTCCACTCCTGCCCTGCATTGCTGTTGGAGACATTTTATGCAGGAAAGTAATATTGTTCTAATAACTAACGTTTCTGGAACATATGGCTTCTTAACAAGGCCTATTAGTTTTATTTTGGATTTTGAAATCAATTTTATGTGTATGCTGTCATTGAGAGTATACAAAACAGAAGATCTGCCAGCTGCCACAGGCACCATTCCGTCATGACTTTGATTACCTCCTTCATGTTGTGTAATCCATTTACTTACTCTTCTGGCTGGCTTAAAGGGTTAGCCATTGAACTACAAGGCATGGGGTCAGCAGGTCAAACTCACCAGCCACTCCATAGGAGAAAGATCTGGCAGCCTGTTTCCATAAAGGTTTACAGCCTTGGACTCCCTCAGCGGCACTTCTACCTGGTCTTACATGTTTGCGGTGAGTCCGAATCGGCTCAAGGGCCGTGGTCTTCTTTTGCTTGTTTTCCACTCCCATGAACATATGCTCACTGCGCTCTAATTTTCCCGTCCAATCTTTCAAGCTGCTTTTGTACATTTGATCCCATGTGGACTGTTCCTCAAAAGGACTAGTGTTCAAGGGACCTTTGTAGTTTTATCCATAGAAGAAGAAATTTGGCCAAGACAATCGCTAAGGATATAATTTGGTGACAGGAGCATGCCCATGAAGTAAATAGTGGCATAATCTGGGTTGCAGATGACTATTAAAGCAGCTTGTCAAAATGTGTGGTAAGACACAGTTTGGTTTCTGGATGCCCTACACATCCGTTCCAACAGCTATTCTCATGCACCGTCTGAATCCGGAAGTAAGTAATCTTCTGCCAAGTATCAGTGGAACTTGAGCCTCTGAGCACCGTTGCAATAGTGAAGTTTCAAAACTCATGGATGAGAGCCCCGCCAGATTGCTGTCCCTTCTTTGCTCGGCTTGGCTGCCAGCTGGTGGGGTTAGTTCAGTTTTACGGCTTAAAGTTTCCTTTTGGACTAATGAATCTTTCGCAAATATTGTATTGCTTTAGAGCCTGGGCTAGGGCAGGGTAAATCAATTCCCACCTCGATTTTATAAGTTTGTGATTTACCCCTACAAAAATTCCATTGAGATATTACAGGCCTTAAATTGGCTAATAAGAGACTGCAGCGGTGGTCTGGTGGAAAGAGGTATGGGTGGGATTTGGGGGAGGGAAAACTTTCATCACTTGGGCGGCAGGGTCCATGAAAGAGGTCGAGACAGCTGTTGGGTTCTCCTGGCTCACAGTAAACCATTTTTACACCCCTCCCTCCATGGAGCCCCTGGGCAAGGTCAAAGTTCTTTGGGTCCACTTCTGTGTTCACTTGTCCAGAGGCTTATTCTCTGGTACCACCTCTTGGACATGGAAAGTCGATGAGATCACAAAGGCCAGAAGCTTATTCGCCAAGGAGGCCACAGAACACAGGGGACTGGTGAGGTCGAGCTGAGGAATGAGAGAATCATGGCCCTCAACATCTATGATAATTAAGAATTTATGGTCCCAGCAGGTCTGCTGTAGGCCCTAATAAGCACTAAAAGGATGGGCCTGTCTGCAACAATCATTTTATAAATATTGATGCAGCTTTGAGGAATCGGGGCTTGATGTTAAGTGTTACATTTTATTTGTAAGTGCATGGTTTCATTACCACCATAAAACATTGATTAGTTGAAATTTGCTGCCGTTTTGTGACTTGAGAGCCAGACGGGATCTGTAATAAGGAGTAGGGACTGCGGGGGAGAGGGGTGGTGGAGGGGTGGCAGTGGTGGTGGTGCCAGTTTTAATGTGGGGGAAGGAGCTGGGGGTCTGGCAGTCAGCCAAAGCATGACCATCTGCATTTTGATGAGAATACACAATGTCAGAATCGAACTAGACATTTAGGTGCAGCTTGTGGTGTGAGAGGTGCAATCTTTCTGAGTGGTGTTTGTTACTGCAATTGGGGGAACCTGAGCATTTCTGTTTGGAAGAAATCTGGGAGGTCAAGGATTGATGAAATCTTCACTTCATCTGAAGGCATTCACAGGGGCTATGCCAAAGGCAGTTGAAGAAAAGGAAGTCATTCCTTTATAAAAGCAGACCAAACTGGAACATAGGCCACACTACAACAGAGTTATGCAGGAGAGGCAGGGGCTCAAGGACCCATCGAGTCAGTGTTTGTAGATGTTGCCCAATACAAAAGGCATGAGATTAAATGAGACTGAAAGGTATGCCCATCTTTCCAGGGACCCTTGCAGGATCCAAGTATGGGTGATGATGGATTCTCCAAGGAAACCATTCAGGACCAAGCTTGACTACTCTTATATCCAGGCTTTGTTTTTCCTACTAGTGATAGTCTTCCTTTGGGTTTGGACACTTTTTGTTATCCACATGAGTTATAAGTGACTTTGCTTCTGACGGTGATAGTGACTATGGGAAACTACCTTCCCAAATCAGGGGAACTCGACATAGATCACGAAAATCCTTGGTAGTGCAGGGGTTAAGTGCTAAGTGGTTAGATCCCAACATCCACTCAGGAGAAAGATGTGTCAGTTTGTTTCTGTGATTATTCTAGCCTTGGAAACCGCATGCAGTTTACTGCATCCAGAAGGGTTGGTCTAAGTTGTAATAGACTTGACAAAAGTGCCTTGGTTGTTTTTTTTTATATAAATCTTGGTACAGAGGTTTGTGGCATTAAAAATTTGATTGTAATCCTTAGACAGATGCTCGTTAACTGGCTAATTATGACCTGGGAAGTATTTGTATAAAATGAGATGGTGTTAAATATGATAGAATGTATCTTAAAAAGTGTTCATGTATTCCTGCACATACCCATGCATAGAGGGATGAATGCATGCATTCTCCTGTGAAAATAATATTTATCACTGGATATCAGAATGAACCTAAATATACTGCATTGTCCTTTTTGTACTGTCAACATTTCCCAGAAAAACGAAAAAATAAGAAACTATTATTTCCAAAGGAAACATTTGTAGGGGTCAAGGATGGGCCGGTTGAAGAGTTCTCTCTGAGTAATTGCTATTTTCCCTTTGTTTGGGTTGATATACTTCTGAAGTGCAGGGTGAAGCTAAGTGAAAGGAGTTTGACCTGACAAGAGACACTGGATGGTGCTACACTATTGTTTCATCAGCTCCTGACTCCACAACTCCAGCCCTCCCACATGCCAGTGTGTGTGTGTGTGTGTGTGTGTGTGTGTGTGTTCTGACCAAGTAAAGAAAGGAATAAGACAACGCAAACTGTCTAACTCCAATCAGACATATCTCTTCCCATAAAATGTCACCTGCCACCGAGATGTTTTCCATACTCCTAGTGGCATCCATACAGGAATTATAGTTTTCTTTTATGAAGACTTAATCTACTAGAAAAGATTTTCAAGACTTCTTACATAGTAGCTGGCATTCTCTGTGAGATAGAAGATTCTTAAAGTGGTCAGGTCATGGAGGCCAAGATTGGGAGGCATTGTAAGGGTCAACAAAGGGAGAGGTGAAGCTATAACAGAGAGAGAGAGAGAGAGAGAGAGAGAGAGAGAGAGAGAGAGAGAGGAATGCACACGCACATGTGGAAAAGGAATATGTTGCCTCCATCAAAGGTAGTCATTCACTTCTAGAAAGACAAATCTTGAAATAAATCCTACTGTCTACAACTAGTGGATATATAAAAAGCTCAGTCAATCTCAGTACGTAGGCTAACATAACCTCAATCCATCTGGAAGGCCCCTCTCTTATATTATTTATGAAAGGATTATCGTTCTCTGCCAATGGCTAGCCACTTTCAGCTGTAACATAAGTGGACATAATCACCAAGCAAAGTGACCAAAAACTCTGGAAAAGCTGACAGTTGGTAACTCTCACAGAACAGACCAGCCTAGACAGTTAGACTTTGGAGGTAGAAAGAGGAAAGATTGCTAGTTGGTCTGTTTGTGGTGGGGATTCGTGTTGACCAGAGCTTGAGACATGAAAATATTTATGAGACATAATAATAGGAGACCAAGACAGACTCTAGGTCCTTGCCATGACTGTTTCCTGAAGTTTCCATTCAGAGATGAAGGAAGGCAATCTTGAAGCAATGCCAGGCATGCTGGAGGAAGTCACTGAACAGGAATGAACTGCAAACTCCATTGCAGTCACTTGAGGTCCCATTCTTTTCCTCAATTTTGCCAACTTACATGCCAAGGTATGAATGAAACTGGTTCAAATCAAGCAGGAATGAACTCAGACCTTGAATAACACCTCAAGTCTATGGTCGAAACCATTGCGATGAGGACTAAGGAATGCAAAAATGTACACCAGTCATAGTCTATGTCTTGAGGCCCACAGGGATTTTATTGTTTCCTTTAAGAATTCTATACAAGACATTCTGACATCAATTAAAGGGTAGAACATTCAAACAGATGTTGAAATTGAGATACTAAAAGAAATTGGATTAATCAGAGAGGACATTATTCTATTCTTGAGATTAGCCATCATGTTTCGTGATATTTTAAAGGTTTCCTGGTGTGTGTGTTCTTTTTAAAAGGTCCTGCAGCCTACCATTTCTAGGGAGTTGGGTCCCATGTCTCTCTACCCAGTAGCCTGAGCTCTCTTTCTTTCAGCAGTCAGTGGTTTGGGTTCCTCTTATTTTACTCCAGGGATCCAGTTGACATAGTGGTTTTGCTTTGGACTGCTAACTGCAGGGTCAGCAGTTTGAAACCACCAGCTGCACTGCCAGAGAAGGACAAGGCTTTCTACTCCTGTAAAGTGTTACAGTCTTGGAAACTCACCAGAGTGGTGTTGTTCTGTCCTATCCTATAGGGTCCCTACGAGTCTGTCTTGATTCAATGGCAGTGAACTATTGTACTCAAAGCCAATTCTCAGTGACAAAGAACTTGATCAGCTTTCCAGTTCCTCCTCAGAGTGTCCTGAAATTGGAAAAGCAAATTCAAATCTTTGAGAAACGCAAAACACCTCTCAAAATGCTTCCTGGTAGATTATCACCAGTGACTAATTTACCTGCTGCTGCTGCATTTCCTTGCTGGGTGCTCTACTTCCTCCTAGCTCACAATGTTTCATCGGCTCAGTCTCTCTCCTATATCTACTTAATGCTTTGATGCACATAGATCTAGTGGTATCTAATGTCATAACTGAAATTTCTAGTTACCCAGCCACAGGCCAAATACATTTCTCTACTTCAATACTTGTCTGTAAACTCAAACGTATCTTATAAATTTGAATGTCTAAGACACATCCCCCATTTAACATGTACAACACTAAAATTTGATCATCTCCCACTCTATTCTAACTGTACTTCTTCCCATGTCTTTAATGGGAAATATACTCTTTCTGTTGCTTAATCTTTGACTCGACCCTAATTTCTAACTCCTTCCTAATTCACCAAGAAATATTTTTAATATATCTATAACAAAACCACTTCCCACTAATTTTACCTCTACTGTCTTGGCCCAAGCCATCATTCTGGGATGCCTACAATAGTTTCCCCCCTATTTTTTCCTCCCTGTTCTACATCGCCCTAACATCTATTCTCAATATTATATATGAAGTAGCTCCTTAAACTGAAGACATCTTATCATGGTGCTTGTCAAAAACTTCCAATGACTTCCATGTCCAGACTTAAAAGGCACAGTCCTTACAAAGAGCAAACAAGTCCCACACAAACACACAAAGAAGACAGAGTTAGACTCTGTCTACTGCCTTTTCCAAGTCCATTGTATTGTACTGTATTTTTCTAGAATACTAGCTTTTCTTTCTTAAGAAAAGCAATTGTTCAGAATTTAGATATGGCTTTATTCCCCAAATTCTCTACTGATTTGCTCTGACCTCAAACTAACTTAGAAATATACAGCACTATATCTTTCTCATGAGCCTCGCACTGTTAGTGTAGTGGTGGCTTGGTGGGTGCTGGTTCAAAGCCATTTAATAGAATGAAACATGGTCTGGTCCTATATTAACTTTGGTGCCTTTGAGACTACTGTTAAGGCTAATGTGGTTATATAGCTTACTATGGATTGTCCTTATTCCCATTGATCATCAACTTTACCAAATATCATGTCCTTTTCCAGAAATTGCTTTGTATGATGACCAGCTGGAAGGAAGGGGGTAGACATCTCATCATTCTTGTTTCAAAGGACCCTCCTGACTGTGCTTCTTCTAAAACTGAGTTGTTCATTATTCTGTCAGTTACTGTATAGTCAATATTAAGAAGGTAACAGGAGGGGGTCCCTAAAATCATATGTGTTTTATTAAAACATATGTCCTCTCCTAGCCACACACAGAGAAACCATAAGTGAAGAAGATGGGAGCTGTGAAGGCTTTCATCTTGTTTGGATGTCCCCATAGAAGCAGGAGTCAAGAAATCAAACAACATATTGTTTTGAACAAACAGGATGTTACTTACAAGTGAGGGTGGCAAGACTTTTCATGTACTTTGGACATGTTGTCAGTAGTGGCCAATTCCTATAAAAGGCCATCATGCTTGGTAAGTAGAAGGAGATCAAAGAGAAGGAGACTTCAGTGAAATGGATTGACACAGTGACCACACGGATGTGCTCAAACATAACAAGTGTAAGCATGGGCAAGGAGTGGGCAGGGCTCCCTGGTTCCCAGGTCACCATGAGTTAGATTGGATGAGATGACTCTTAGCAAGAAGAACCACGCAGAGACCCCCCAGTTCTTCCAAACTGACATATGGCCTCGGAGCCAAGGAAACCTTTGACCTATGGACGTGCTTCGTGTCACCATCACAATATTAACCAGTGTGAGTGGTTGAATGTACATGGGAGTGACCAAAACCAAGATGTGTCTGCTTACTTATGATCACTTGTGCTATTTTATGGCTGAATTAAAAAAGGAAAAAGTGATAAAATAAAGTAGGCCAACATTTTAGGAATCTCTATTTCTAAATCCATGCATACTAGTGCACAAGATTTACTTTACTAAATCAATTTTCTTCTTCTTTGCATGGTTTCAGTTTTGTTTTGCTATTTTAGTGCAGTGGCTACATATACAGTAACACAAACTTTTAACAGCTTGATTTACCCCCTTTTGCTGTCGTAATTATGGTCTCATTAGGATTCCAATAAAAAGTCAAGAAAAACCCTTTTTTAAGGAAAACTGAAGTACCCACAGTGTCCCTTGACCAACATGTTATGCTTTTAAAATATTTGCATTTGAAATTCCTCTCTGCAAATATTCTCAAGCCAAAGGTAAATATAACACTTAGATTACTCCCAGCAGAACATTCCTTTACCTATTAATACCCTGAATTCAAATCAGAATTTTTGCAAGTCTGTATAATTTTTACTATATGTACTTGATCCTCTATTTTGGCTGGCTCTATAAGCCAGGAAAGTAGATCCATCAGAAATTAATGTAAGGTGACATCTTCTGACTGGGCAAGTACATATTTTAGGGGGCCTTTCAATATTCTAATGGAAGTCCTTTTGCAATATGAGATTTACTGAGAATCCCCAGTTAGATAAAAATATAGGAATTACTTCTCAGCCTTTTGACCAAGATCAAGTGCAGATAAAAATATAGAACTCCCCCTCCACACAAACATCAAGCATATCTATTTCCCTGCTTTAAGTAGATCATTAGACTAATGATGAAAAGTTCAATAAAATCTTCAGCTCATCCGATCTTCTTTTAAGACCCTGTCTTCTATAATTGAAGCACATCAGCTTTCTTTCACTGGGAAGTCCAATAGCCAACGATTACTGAGAGGTTTTAATTTCCCACTATGGGGTCCTGTCCAACCAAACCCTCATGGTGCCCTAAACCCAGAAGCTTTTCTTTTGGATCATAGATTGTTCATAGACTCATTACTGGGGTTCTTCTTTTCTCTTTGATTTATCTACTGTGCCTTGCTGTCATCAGAGTATGAGTGGAACCTTCAGTCATGCATCATGCAGCTCACCAAAATTGGCAATACAAATCCATCGACTTCTTGTTGGAAGAAAGATTAAGCAATCTGCTTTCGTACTGAATCACAACCTCAGAAATCCTATGCATCAATTCTGTTCTGGACTTCAGAGTTTCAATGAGTCACACTTGTCTAGATGGCCACAGGTTTAGGATTTGGGATTTGTCATTGAATAGATTCGAGTTCATGGTGAACCCCATGTATCTCAGAATAAAGATGTGCCCCAAAGGATTTTCAAGGGTTGTTTTTATACAAGTAGGTCACCCGTCTTTTCATTGCAAAAACAATGAGTGGACTGGAGCCTCCATCTTTCAGTTAACAACTGAGTTAACAACTGTTTGCACCATCCAGGGACTTTCTTGGACTTACATATGGAGATAATCCAAGTCAAGGCATTTCCAACATCATTTCAAAAACAAAGTAGCTTACATTTCTTGTGCAAAGCAAAGTCACTTAAGAGCCCATTTCTCCAAGGATAATACGCCATTTGGGACCCTCAATGCATTCTTCCACTGCAGTTTTACACATGTCCTAAGGTCAAGCAAGGCCACCTCAGAGGGATACTCAGAGAGCCAGTGGTAAA